>RCIC01000001.1:7792500-8222500 GCA_018883505.1 Ceratosolen fusciceps
TTATCATTATCAATATTATTATTATCATCGTCATCTTCATCATCACTATTATTATTACTATCATTATATTATTATTGTTGTTATTGTTATTATTATTTTTACTATCGTTATTATTATTGATTATTATTATCATTATTATAATTACGATTATTATTGTTAATAGTCTACCCTCTCTTTCTGTTGTCTTTTTTTTAAAGAGCATAAAGCGCAAGTCATTTTATCAATGGCTATTTAAATGTATAACCAAAGTTCAATGCTGCTTCTCACCTACATCTCGATTTCTGCTTTCCATTTTCACAACTTGTTTAGATTCCTCCTTTTTTTTCTTCTTTTTTTTTTTTTTTTTTTTTTTTTATTTCCGTTAATTTTTTTTTTTTTTGGTCTTGATCTTACAAATAGGACGATATTAATGCGTGGTTTCGCGCTATCGAGATAAAAGGTAACGCATGTGCCGTACGGTGCAATCTTTTCATCGCGATATCCATTGAAAGTGCGCATTATTTAGGGCTGAAGGACGTGATCCACGTGATTCGCGTGATCTTTAAGCAAGCATGATATTAATAAAAGAATAAATAGTTTTCGAGCATGCACTAATTTCATTGTCAATTAGTGTAAAATCATCGTTTATAAGGGAAAAAAAGATGAGTTTCGCTTATGAGATTAGCATAGATACAGCATGGATGTAGATGAAACGGCATCTGTAATAAATTGATGGACTGATATCAGCGCGCACGATGTAGAAGCTGTAGATCTCGAACGATACGTAGGATTAGTTAAAGAGTTTCGAATGCTAAGGGCGAAAAGTCGCGTCTGCGAGATGTCCGATTCCGGGCAGCGCGCATTAATGAAGCATATCCAAGATTTTTTATATTTAAACATGAGCAACAGCAACAAACAAAATAATGAATAAACAAAGAAAAATATAAAATATATTTCTACGTTGAACAATTGCTGAGTTACGTATGGTACGATAATCTAGGTCATAATATAATCGAAAGTGTGTAATATATATATATTTAAAATAAAATAATCCAATAAAATATTGAGCGTATTCCTATTTCATAAACAATAAAACACAAATCGTGCGATTGCATCTGATACTTTTTCCGATGACCAAGGAACTCAACAATAAATATCGATATTCAAAAGGGCATGAGGATTAACCGACCGTAAATACATGCCAAATGAATCGGTAATAGCATAAAGCGCCGTGTATAATAATTGTATGCGTATAACTACAACAACAACAACAACAACAACAGCAAAAATAACAACAACAAAAACAACAACAACAACAATAATAATAATAATACCCATAATAATAATAATAATAATAATAACAACAAAATCAACAATAATAATATTAACGTTGGTATTAATGTTAACGTTAAGAATAATAATAATTTTAATAATAAAAATAGATTAATATTAATTACATTTAATGATAATTACGATAATTATAATATTGATAATGATAATATTAATAATATTAATAGTAATGATAAAAAAAACAAATAATTATTATTATAATAATCTAATATAATATAAATGAAAATAAAATTAATGATAATAATTGATTATGAATAATTAATCATTAATAACTAATAATAATAGTAATAATACTAGAGAAGGCAAGATATGTGCTAGTATTTGAAAAATCAAATCCTTTATAAAATAATTTTCTTATTTAAGAATTTAATGTGAGAGACATCGATGCGAATGAGTACGTGTACAAGTGCAAGTACAGTTGTAAATATATATACGGGATTTCGGAGTAACGTGTAAGAAATTGATAAGAAAAGGAATAAATAATAACGAATCGAAAGAAAAAGAAAAAGTCGGTGTATACATTTATTAGAATAAAATTACCATGGTTATTGCGTTAAGCCGTAGACTTAATGTATATTCATTACCCATTGTAAAACAATACTAAACTGTCAATCACGTACCGGTTTTGTGCATAATTTTATTGTGGTATGTTCGTTGTCCAAAAAATGCAAAAAAAATAAATAAATAAATAAATAAATAAATAAATAAGAGAGTAAATTGAAGAATTGCTTGTCGACTTTACGTTTTCTGTAAATATTGTATAATCCGTGTATAAACATGACTCTAATAGTTATGAACGTATCATTGTAGTTAAATACGTTACGAATGCATTATATCTATATCACTTCAATAATAAACCATTATTATTATGACGAATGAAAACATGATTTACATTATTTTCCCCCTCATAATGTACGTATATTTTAGAATGATGGGACCTGTGCATGTGCATATATACACACGCTCGTGCACACGCGCGCACGCACCCGCAGCTTAAACTACAGTTTAAGCTCGTAATTCTTGTCAAACTTCTTATATAGTATGTGTTATTCAAATGCATGATCGAAAGCAGTATTTTACTTGGTAATTTAAATGATCTACAGCAGTGCCACCTTTTGAATATGCGCTTTAAAAAATCTGTTTTACTGGCCGTCGATTACTTACCATCGGTCATTTTACACAATTTTCATGTTTGACACTTTAAAATAACAATTTAACAGACATCGAATAAGATATATTATTAGATGAAATCTGTGTAAATAACGGTACATTGAATAATTACATAATATCATATCAAAACCATATGGAAATATAACGAACACATATTTACCTTTTTATAAATATATTAATAATTTAATAATTTTTATAACAGTTGTTTTACGTTAAAAAAAAAAAAAAAAAAAAAAAAAAAAAATAGTTAATATTTAAAAAAAAAAAAACAAAATTATTTATCAACGCTCCCACATTTCTATTTAAAGATTTGAACTAATAAAATTTAAAAAATAATGTTCGATTTACTTTTCAATAAAATTATATCGTGATAAACATCATTAAAATATGACCTTCTAGGTAAACAAGATAAAAAATTGCTTTAATTACTCTTGAAAGTCCTCTTTCTTCCCAAATGAAAAACGTATAAAATAAAGTAAAAACTCGTACTCATTACACATCAATAGGTATGTTTGCAGTTAATCATTCCTTACTAATACATTTTGATCAGAATAAATAGTACTGTAAAACACCATAAAGTATATATTTGTATTAATATATTGATTAATATCATTGTGACTGCATAAGCAGTTAAAATTGGCGTATAAAATACTGTAAAGAAAATTGACGTTCAAACTACGTGTAAGTATTTTTTGTTTTTATTTTTTTTTATTTTACATTTATATAAGATTTCAGTTCAAATTATATACGAAATATTTATAAATATATAGAGTTGGTTCGGTTAAGAATTAAAAAATAAATAAATAAATAAATAAAAATCATTCATCTAAGTGCCAGTCTTTTGGAATTATATTTTAAAGTAATAACTAATATCTCAGCTTGATATAAAACTTTGACGACTAATTCATAAAGCTTGTTTTTTATTAGACCTTTTTTAGAAATTAATGATTGGTAAAGCATTAATTGGTAAAAAATATATACAAACGTACGAGGACAGTATACGTAATGAAGAAATATTTCGATTCTATTGAAGCATAACGGAGTTAGATTATTATTAAATTTTACTCGAGAATCCAGAAGAATGCATTAATTAAGTAGTAAAGAAAAAAAATCATATAATACAATGTAAGACAATGAAATACATTGTAAATACGTATGCATAAAAGGTTAGCAATGGTCTGTAATTCGTAGATTATGATTCGCGTGTCGTGATCACGACCATTTTCTCGTAAGTGATTAGGTAAAAAGGGGTAGGGGAGGAGAAATGATTTATTAGATAAAAATAAGAATTTGTACAAATGAAAGCGTCAAAGCCAAGTTTTCCATCAAAATCTTTTCAGTACTTTGAAAATGGAGATATTTTTATAAAACTATTAGTTTTCTTCGTCTACGAAGAGTAACGACATTTGCCATTGAGCAGTCCATGTTCTTGTAGAAATGTCAAAAATATCTTTGTCGTAGGTTGTTAGAACTCGGTTCATCTTGATCTGCGAATTTTAACAGAAAGGGAGTAGTTTTTTCTTTTTCATTACTCCCAAATGAAAATACATTTGATATTTAGGAATTGATTCGAGCACCTTTGCTTAATAAAGAAATGTAAGACCAAAGATATTTTACTTCTTCTTCTTCTTCTTCTTCCTCTTCTTCTTCTTCTTCTTCTTCTTATCTCAATCGGTTATTGTATTGTATTCTCAAGGTTCTCAAGTACCGTTTGGGCTAAAAATATGAATATTTGGAAAAGCACGTTTTATCGATATTTCACATTCGTTATCATTTGCAAAGAAACTTGTGAAATAAATTCAAAATCATTTATCAGACAATCGGGACGATTGAGGCACCGCTTCTCGAGTAACTTATTCTTTTCTCGTGGCATTTCATCGGACTCGTGTAGAACTCCCGAGCTCTACAGGCTCCGAAAAAATCTGTAATAGCAGTCGTCGGGCCGATGCGACAAATAGCAACAAATTTTATCGTGTTTGTGTCAATTACGAGCCGTATCAGAAGAAAAAAAAATTTCTCCCGGAAGGGAAATTCAGCAGTAAACGGGAGTGTGCGGCTTCCTCTGACGAATAACCGAAAGGCCGATTACGAGCTTATCTGTAATAGTACGAGGGAATAGGGGATGCGGTGGCGGGGGGGGGGCGTAGAAGCAGAACACGGAGTAATAGTTAAAAATAGAAACAAGGCAATAGAAATTTAAAGGAAATTGCCGAGGGTGTGTGCTCGAGTCGTAATGATAATCGTTGGTCAAGTAGGTCGGCGTGAGTACCGAAAATATGACTAACTTATACGTGTCAGATCGTTTCTCCGCCCCCCCCCGCCCCGCTCGCCACGCGCAGCCGACAAATAATGACTGCCACTCCCGCACCCCTCGCTAATTGACAACGGCGCAGAGGAGAGCGCAATAACCGTGGCAATGGATGTTTCGACAATCTCTCGTGTTCATCTTTATTGACTAATCATCGAAGAGAATTGATTTTTCGCGGATTGTCGCTAAATCCATTGGGCCCCTGCAATTGCGCATGGCCGCTTTGAGTCAAGTTCGCTTAAATAGTAAGAGATCGTTATCGCCAAGCCGAGGAAGGACATTCCGTTCGCGGTTTAGTTTGCAGGAGAATGTCTAATACGGAAAAGCTGTAGTAGTACGGCCAAGTAGTGGTAGGGGTAAGTAATCGTTAGAGCAGGCTCTCGGTGGCGGGGCAAGACGAGCGATAATCGAAATGTGCGGGTATCGGCTGTGCACTTCGATAGGCCAACTAATATATAGTAAATCTCCTAATGTCTGTCGCTATTGTAACAATGTATCGAGAACAATGTGAAAGAATTCTCGAGAAGTCGCTGAAAATTCGACTGTTTGGATTATAAAATCCAATTATTTCGCCGACGATCGGAGCGCGCAATCGACATTTCATTTCAATGATTGACGGGGTCAGGCCGTATGTAAATACACGGTATGTAATTTAGCCGACCTCGCTTTCCTTATTCATTGATTAATTCAATGGACGAATTAATTCGAAATATGTCTTTGTTGCACGTCCCATTATTACAAAGTGCAAACTTTAAAATATTTTCACTCCGCGCTCGGTACTACTACTGCTACTGCTACTACTACTACTACTACTACTACTACTACTACTACTGCTACTGCTACTGCTACTGCTACTACTCTCCTTTTAAGATATTACGTCCTTTAACGGTAGGATGGACGCGCGGACGGACAAAGTTGTCGCGTCACGTTGTTTAGTCATCATCTATCTATATATGATGAAATTGACCTATAAACTTACCGAAATCCTCATCTATATTACAATGAGCACCATCTCGATTTATATAATAAAATTTAGCTTCAATTGATTCCATTGTATTCTCATTAAATAAGAATTATCATCTAAATCCATATATTTAGCCATTGTTTCATTCGCATTCAATCCCTCCTACCCTACCCTCCTACCCTACCCCCCACCCACCACCCATCCAACCCTTCCACCCGTTAATTACTTAGCTCTCTAATTTACATAGCCTATACGTAGCAAGCTCTTCGTGTCCCGGCGGCTTTAAAACACAATCCCCACCCTCTCATACGATACGTATGATATTTACGTTCTTTCGAGGGAGGTCATCTCCAGTTGCGTATATTTCGAGGGGATTCGCTGGGGGTTGGCCGACTCCACGAAATAATCGAACCGGCATTTCACGCCGGACGTATGCATTAACTTCGACATTAGCCGTTTCATCTTAAACGATCCGGCGAATAACGTTTTCCACGGCCACTCCTTCCTTACTCGTATTCATTTATAAGAAGTTGGACGTCCAGTGCAAATACGTCGTTACCTCGCCAGCGACTCTTCAACGCGAATGACGTAAAGAAAAAAAGAAGAAGAAGAAGAAGAAGAAGAGGAGGAGGAGGAGGAGGAGAGGAAAACAAAAAAAAAATTAGGGTGAAGGGGGTGGGCCGTGACGAGATGACGGGGCCATCGGGTAGGAGAGACCGAGCACCCCCCTTTTTCCGATCACGTGTACCGACTGCTCGATTCGTCTCGCACATCCTCTCTCGGGTCGTCCGGCTGATCGACCAGCGAAAGCCAGGCAGCCTCGGGACGCGAGCCACTGGGGCCACGACAATTTCCTGTTATTTCCTGTTAACGATACAGGACTCGGGAAGGTTGCGACGACGGTTGTCCAAGGTGGTGGTCGGCCGGAACCTAACCCGGCTAATGACGTAAGCGTAACGAACGCGAGCAGTTTATGCAGAATATTATTGACGGTGATAATGTAATAGCCGTGACGCAACGTTCCGGGGATATTTCGCGGTTTAATTAAAGAGAGAAGCCGCGATTGGCTGGGTGGTTGGTTAGGTAGGTAGTAGCTCCCGCTCCTTCCCGCTCCTTCCCGCTCCTTCCCGCTCACCCGTGTACGGAGTCAATCTCCGATCAAGGGTTATCCGGTGTCTCTCAGTCCCTTAAAAACGGCTGAGGATTAAGGGACCGGGGGGGAGGTGGTGGGAGGGGGCGACGGCGGCGGCGGCGGCAAGGAAGCTGGAAGCAAGCGTCGGACGTTGAAGGTACCAATGCACGGAACCATTGTAATATTATCGAGAACTTATCGCTTCGAGTTGCCGCTCCGTAATAATGAGCAGTCGATTGTTTTTGCCGCCGCGCAGACTGTTTGCGGAAGTAGGGTAAGCGCAAGGTCGGGTCTCGAAGGTCACCGAGACGACTGGGCCCAAGCTCCCGGGAGCGGGCAGCGGCGGCGTCGGCGCCGGCGGAGGTGGCGGTGACATTCGGACAGCCGAGATAAAACGAGTCGCGCGCAATTAAAGCCACGGATCAGTAGTAGTAGTAGAGGGGACGGCGGCGGCGGCGGTGGCGGTGGCGGTGGCGGTGGCGGTGGCGGTGCCCGGGCCGTTAATGCCTTGGGCATTATAGCGTAACGATTAGCGCGGACCTCGTGGTCCGGAACAATCGCGTGTGCATGTCACTTGGAGTGCGGCACGCGGGTAAGCAAGCTCTCCCGCTCGCCGAGGGGCTGGGTCGAGGGTATCTACCCTCGGCCGTTAGGTGGGGTTGTTGCTTCGCTCGGTTCCTCTATCGACCCGGTTACGTTCAAAGTCTCCTTGCATTGCTGCTGCTGCTGCTGTTGCTGCTCGTCGTGGTCGTGCTCGTGCTCGTGGTCGTGGTCGTGGTCGTGGCCGTGGTGGTGGTGGTGGTGGTGGTGGTGGTGGTGGCGCTGCGCCCCGACATCAGCCCCTCGTACGCTCACGAATGCCGAATAAGTCAGTTGTGAGTGATGCGGTTCGCTTCGAGGAAGCGGCGCCACGCTTCCAGTCCTCTCGAGCGCCTCGGTCGGTTCGTCTCGCGAGGAGCAGCTCCCCGGGAGTCTGCCCGGGTTCTCGGGCCACCCGGAAACGGAGCTGGGGGTGGCGACTCTTCAGCCACAGCCTTTTCACCCGGTGTGTGTGTGTGTGTGTGTGTGTCCGCCCGTCTTTTATCGCCCCTCTCGTTCCTCGTGACCGACGATATACGCTTGTGTTATGATCGATACTGCCTTTGCCCGACTTTCGCCTTTGCACGTGCCGCTTCCGCCCCGTCCAACGCTCACTCGTCCCCCCCTTACCCCTCTGCCCCTCTCCGCAAAGAAATAACCCCTACCCATATAACTTCCTATCATTCTTGCTCCCTCCTCGACCCTTCAACCCAGCTAATCAACGACCATTTTCACGTTCGAGTCACGTTTTGCCCATTAGAGATTATCATGGTTCTTCCTTGAGTTGCATTCCAGGAGCCGATGCCGCATTCCTCCTGCATTTCCTTTTCCGAGATTCAAGGTCCTTCTCTCTCTCTCTCTCTCTCTCTCTCTCCCTCCCTCTCTCCTTCCCACCCAATTCTCACTGCTCGACCTAATAATAATATATTACACGCGCGGGCTACATATTACTTGGAATTGATCTATATCTATGATGTTTCACCTTTATAATGATTATATACACGCGACAGTTGTGGTTCGGGGGTCGGAGAGCGCGCGGAACTAAATACAAGAGACACATGCTCAAGTAACTTAACACCAACGTGTTCTACTCTCCGTCTCTTCTCATGGGTCACTAACTGACAATTCCTTTAAATGCTACGCGTACACAAACCAGATCACACGTCAACCTAATCCAATACACACAAACACACACTCTCTCTCTCTCTCTCTCTCTCTCTCTTCTGCATCTTCGTGCTTCTAATTTCAACTAAATACTGCATTGTATTGAAAAAGCTGTCCACTGTTCATTCTAACGAAATCTTATAGAATTACTTAAGTCATAGAATTACTTACCGAATAGTCGACAATTTTAAACTGAAAAATAATATAAGGTCTGCTTTTTAAATACATATTGTAGCTTTTTTTATTATCGTATTTATGTCTTCTGCCCCTCGCCCCTCTCGCTCGTATTTACCAAATTAGGTATCCGTAAAATCTGTATAATCAACAAACAAAAACCATTTGATTTCATTAATATTAACGCGGTATCTCGAGTGATAATAATATCTTTACGTGTATTTTAGTTGACGATTATTAAATTTCTTTTATTCACATGTCTAACGAGTTAATTTCAAATGTTTATGAAATATAATTGTCGATTGTCGGTGAAAAGTGTCAATTAATCCAAAAACATAGTTCGGCTGTGCCCTTCTTACTGAATAAAAAAAAAAAAAAAAGGTTTTTTTTAATTTACCGCGTTTACGAAATATTTCAAACTCTTTCTTCCAATCCTCGTTTCCTTCGTTTCGTCCAAACACTTAATTTTTTTCCTTTTTGACTTTGCACCTGAATTTTTTATAATACGCATTCAAGTGCACAAGTCGCTTTGCTGTTAAATTGCATTTGAATTCAGGGAGAAAAAGACCCCAATAACCTCACTTACGCAGCCGTACGTATTGGTATATAAATTATCGGAAATCCATGTTGCCATTCCCAGATGAATAATATATAATTTTATAAACAAGATGAAGTATTATTTTTACGGCTCGTATATAACGGCTCGAATTTATTGTAGGCAACGCATGCTCGTAAAACTTATCCCCGGATCTGTCGAATAAAAATTATCAATAACAATTAAATCCCAAATTTTATGGCAAGTTAACAATCATTTTTTACTATGTACACATCCGCATTGACCATAATAAAAGGCCATATAAATTCGGAATTAAAAATCACATCGAATAAAATACGAAGGTGAATTAATAGTATGAGTCAGCGCGAGGAGCAGCATTAGCTTCAATACTTCTACCTCTTCCTGACTTTCTGTCTTCTGCTTTACTTTGCTTGGAATATTACTTATTGACGGGTGGATCGTTCGCCTCCCCTTCGCCCCCCCCCTCCCACACGACCCCGCCGTCATCGTATTATTGATTCGCGGATTTCCGCGTTAACTTGAATAAACTGCTGCCAGCTCGCGGTGGCTGGCCCTAGAGATCCCCCCCGAGTAACCTTACCGCCGGTCCCGAGCGAGGGATTTCCTCTCATTATTATTCGATTGATAAATTTCATGCCTCTCTATGTATGTCTCGCTTTTAGATAATGGCGCAGGAAAGCTAGCCAGATGACGATGCTCAAATGTCGAGGATGCCGTTTGACGTAGCAGGGAATCCGAAGGGAGGCCGCCCACGACTCAAAAGATGGCTAATAGGCCTACTTATCTTTTTATTAGTATCTTTGCTGGCGATTAACAGCTTTACAATTGGCGAATTTCGAATCATCCCGTTCAGTACCGCCGCTAACCAAGGTTCAAACAAATTACTTTACAATCAATCTGTTTCTGGTTTTGTTTTTTTTTTTTTTTTTTTTTTTTTTTTTGTTTTTTTGTTTTTATTTCATTTCAGAAGCTTACGTCACCTTTCTCAAGCTTTTATATTCTGTATATACATACATACATATGTGTGTGTGTGTGTGTGTGTGTGTTTTTCATTACATCTCGATTCGCGTATGTCTCGAGCTGAAGAAATCCATGCACGTGTTCTGCTACTTTATTTGCAGAATTTTTCTTTTTCTTTCTTGTTTATGTTAATTCACTACTCTTCTACTTCTCCTACTCTTTCGAGACTTTTCTTTAATATCCGTAAAATGAAATTGCTGATGTAAATGAGTATATTTCAAAACGGCAAAACATGATCTGATTATCCTTAAAAATGGATATGCAGGCATGTAACTCTCTCTCTCTCTCTCTCTCTATCTATCTATCTATCTATCTCTAACTCTATCTCTATCTCTATCTCTATACGCATGAGTTTTATAAACATACAGAAAGGAACACTAGGTATTCATAGAATTTATAAAAATCGCTTTCATCGGCCCCGTTTGAGTATTATAAATGTGTTGAATGTTCATTAAGCGGAATAAAATGATAATTCTGTAATACAATCGTAGATAGAATTAAAAAGACGGAGCACAATTATACTAAAATAATTTCTTTATTTGCATTGAGCAGTAAACTACTTCACGTAATATTACATACAGATTAATGTTATGTGGAGTTAAAAGTATAAAGTCAGGTCGATAAGGCCGTGTTATACATGCAACCATTTATACATATGTGTGTGTGTGTGTGTGTGTGTACGTAACAATAAATGTATAAACGTTAGTTTGAAACAGTATCTGACCATCAATGCAACGAATGAAAGCCTTCCCTCGTTTTCTTAAATTAAAATTTAATATTTATAATTAGAATTGTTCGGATACATCTTTTTAGCCTTTTAAAATTTTTCTAATAATGAAAATTATAATTTTTACAGCTTCACAGCGAATAAAAAATTAATTGTAGGATAAGAATTTTTAAAAAATTAAAACTTTTAGATACGAAAGCTTTTCAAATGCTGAAAACTTTTATTGATACTTACTATTGACATGTATACAGAATGCAATCTAAAAACGCATTTATACATACAGGCGCGCACTCGCTCCGCAATATAATCTCGTAATAAATACAAATATATAGTAATTCTGCCAATTAGTGATTCAAAGTTCAAAAAACTTTATGGCATTAACAATTGAAATTAAAAAATAAAAAAAAAATAATTACCTTCACCTCATATATTATTCATTTTAAGAAGATATTGTTTATATTTATATTTGTAATAATCATTCTATTAAAAACTTTTATATTATTGAGACGGTAATAAAGAATTTAAGTAATAATTTTTGTATAAATGTTCTTTCGCGAGTAATAATGTTAAATAAAATTTGTACGACTTAGTCATTAGGTTAAGTATTTAAAAGAGTTATTAAAATTTATGAAGCTGTCATGTCGGTTAAATATTTTCATTCATAAAAATAATATCAATTCGTATATTCACGAGAACTAAACGAGTTTGAAAATAAAATTGTAAAAGTCAGATTCATCAGAAGTTATCCAATAAAAATGCATTAAATCGTTAACAAAAACTTCCTTTCAGTGTGTTTCACAAGCTGACGTTGCGATTGTATCGACACGCATTATTATTATAATTATAATTATAATTATAATTTAATAAAAACACAGCGTATACGTATGTACACATATACATGCGCGCGCTCGCTCGCTCGCACGTGTACAAACACAAACATATGTATATATATATAATGTATATATATTTTTTTTTTTTTTTGTAAAATTATTAATGAAACGTAAGTTTGCCTAGATTCATGTCAAGGGGTTAAGTACAAAGCAGTTCTGTGGGTCAATAAATATACGATTAAAGCCCGTTGCCACTGATGGTCGATGCAGTTTCTTTAAAAAGTTTGCTCATCGGCTGTGTCGATCGGCTGTTTACCGGGCGGGAGCATGCGCCACTTATATTTTATTTAAAATTTGAAAAGCATACTTTTTAGTTGGGATTCTTATGCATGAGCTTAATAACACGCAGGGGGTTGGGGTGAATTAAAATAATTTTCAGTAAATGACATCGAGGCCAGGGTTGAGGAATCGTCAATGGTTCCACCTGCACAAAGCGGTTACGTGGTGAACAGCAAGGGCTGCCACATACCCGACTTAAGCCCATTCGAGCCGCTTATAAAGCACTACATTGATCAAGCGAGTCCCATAGTGTGCGAGCACGGGACGCACTTGCCGCTAGTGAGCGCCAACAACAGTGCGATTTTCATTAACGAGGAGGCCCGAAGCCATTATTACAACGAGACGGAGAGCGCCGAGTGCTGCTGGAGCCATTTTTGGCGATCTCGCGATAAAGATAACGAAATCATGTAAGTCCTAGGCAATTGAAATTTTCATCGCGCTCAGATGTTATAGTTTTAGCAATTAAAAATCAGCCTCGATTTTATCTCGCGGCTGGTGCATACAAAGAACCACAAACTTTTTCTCAATTCGAATCGGAACGCTTTCGATCTTATTGATCCGTATACGTAAATACTCGGAGAACTCGGAGAAACATTCGCTATGCTGTTTATGCTGTTATCGCGCATAGCAAACAATGATTTCTTAAACAATACAGTGACTCATTTCATATAGAAAAATAAATAAATAAATAAATAAATAAAATGATATTTGATAACCTTAAGGCTCGGACAATTTTTTAGAATCTCTGTGATTTTCCGACCGAATTGATCGATCGAATACGTTTATTTAAGCTAACGACGAAATGAAAACTTTATTATTACTTCTTCCTCGGTCGGAGTAATTTACTTTCGTATTGGGTAAGGTTGTGCAAATATTCTGATAAAGACGAAACGTTTATTGAAGCGTAACTGTTTATTCAATTCCAGATATGGAATAACGTTAATGAAAGAAAGAAAAGGATGGGATTTTTAAATGTTTACAATAAGATGCTCGATAAGGGAAAGCAAAAATAATGGTAAATGAACGAAGAAAACGAGTGAAAGCGGTGCCGAATATTATAAAGAATTTTCTTAGCACACAAAAGCTTCATTGTACTGCGTCCTAATAATATTTATAATACTCATTTCGATATAAACTTCGAATCGTTAAAGTGAACCAATTCATCGAAAGCACGACTTCAACGACGAGCATCAGCTTCAGCCGCCGACCAATAACATTATTATTTTATTTATATTATAAGAAATTGATTGTTGGGCGGCGGAAGGATGGGCGGGAGGGCGGGAGGGAGGGAGGTAGGAGAAAGTAGGTAATTTACCGGTAAACGTTAATCGACAGTACCAGCAAAGACTGCCACTCTTTCCAAGAGGATGCCGTCATCAACGAGGAGTTCATACGGGTGGAGTGCCGTCGGAAAAACGAGAGCATATACCGGGACTATTTCGCCTTCGTACCTCGCAAGCTCCACGTGGAGGAGCGCTGCCGGGAATACCTGCGGGAGCTCCGTTCGAATTACGTGTTGCCGAGGCCCCCGCCAGAGAGACTGAGCATCCTCGTCGTGGGCATGGACTCGGTCTCGCGGCTCAATTTCCACCGTTCGATGCCGCGGACCCTGCGCATCCTCCGGGATATGGGCGCCGCGGAGATGCTCGGCTACAACAAGGTCGCTGATAATACGTATCCGAACCTGGTCCCGGTACTCAGCGGGCTCTCGCAGACCGAGTTCGAGAGGCTCTGCTGGAGCAGGCACAAGGAGCCCTTCGACAGGTGTCCCCTGCTCTGGAAGAACTTCAAGGCCAAGGGCTACCGGACGATATTCGGCGAGGACGCCTGTTACATGACCATCTTCAATTATTTGAAACCGGGTTTCAGGTTAATCATATATCAGCACTCTACTTTTTATTATTATTATTATTATTATTATTATTATTATTATTATCTCAACAGAATCGATGCTTTTCGCGCGAATTCGCACTTTCGATTACATTATAATTCAGTTAAAGTCGCGCCTTACGAATGCGGAGAAAATTTGTCGGGGATACAAATTTAAAGGGAACCAATAATTTTAACGATACGGGGGTATAACAATAACAACAACAACAACAACAACAACAACAACAACAACAATAATAATAATAATAATAATAATAATAATAATAACGACGACGACGACGACGACGATGATGATGACGATGATGATGATGACGATAGGAAGCAGCCAACGGATTACTATCTGAGGCCTTTTTGTGTGGCGGCAGAGTCCGAGATCGGCAACACGCACAAGCTCAACGCCGACCTCTGCCTCGGCACGAGGAAGAACTTTGACAGCTTGCTGCATTATACGCGTAAGGTCGCGGAGGAATTCGCCGAGGATCCGTATTTCGGGTTCTTTTGGCAGGCCAGTCTGACGCACGACTACATAGAGTACCCCCAGCTGGCCGACGACTCCTACCACGACTTCTTCGAGTACTTGAGAAAGAAGGTCCTTCTGGAGAACACGATGCTGGTATTCATGAG
Organism: Ceratosolen fusciceps; assembly: GCA_018883505.1. Taxonomy (NCBI): domain Eukaryota; kingdom Metazoa; phylum Arthropoda; class Insecta; order Hymenoptera; family Agaonidae; genus Ceratosolen; species Ceratosolen fusciceps. The sequence continues at coordinate 7,807,328 of RCIC01000001.1, forward strand.
CGACCACGGCATGCGCTGGGGCTCCTTCAGGCAAACCTACCAGGGCCAGTTGGAGGACAGTCTGCCCTTCGTCTTCGTCTTGCTGCCCTATTGGTGGAGGACCAAGCACCCCCTCGCCTGGAGCACGCTCAATAAGAACACAAGGAGTTTAACGACCCCCTATGACCTGCACGAGACTCTCCGCGATATTCTCGAGCCGAGCAGACTTTCCCTTCAGGTACCAATACTACTTCATTATCGAATCGATCATTTCTTATTGCCAAGAGAACCACTTTTTTCTTCTTTTTTTCTTCTTTTTTTCTTTTTTTTTTTTTTTTTTTTTTACTTTCAATCTAACGTTCTATCTAATGTTCGGATTTAATAATCCCAATAAGCGGCCCTATTATCACGATAGAATCAATCATTAAACGTTAATAAATGTCACGATAGCCGGTTACTCGTAGCGCTGAGTGCCATTATGATTTATTTATGCTTTAATTATTTTTCTATTTTTCCTCAATTACAGTTAAACGGTTAATGCATTGTATTGGAGGATTAAAAGGCTTTAGAGAAGATACCGAGGACGTATAATCCTCTAATCGGTCCTTTTAACTCGATATTAAAATATTTATTCAATGCTCATGTGACTTTACATTGTGTATTTACAATTACTTGATAACTCTTATCGGATTCATACGAATTCTTTATTTTCATTATTTTATCGCGGCATTTAAACATTTGCTTCGATTATTTAAAGTTGGCAAACTGTTTGCTCACGAGTGTCCCCCCCCCCCGTATGTTTAAAAATTGTAAATACTTAAGGTAGTATGATTTATTTAAGAAATGTTTAAGAAATCCGAACAACTCGACGGGTAAATTAATTACTTACCTAAATAAATATTTACATACTACGTACATTATTATCGTGAATTATAAGCCAACTTATCGATTGTATATAATAATTAATTTCGCGCTAATTATTATATTTGTTGTAGGGGCGTGAGTCGTATTTTCCGGTAATTTGGCTTGGATCGTTTGTTAGGTGGAAAAGCGAGAAAAGCACGCTTAATGGAAGTAAATAATTTTTCAAACGGAGAACTCTCGTCTCCGTTCTTCGTATAATCGAAAGTCATTCTCGAGTGAGTAAAGTAATCGGTAAATTAGCGCTCGAAGGCTAATTAAAAAGCCTATTGACCGAATCGGAATTGCAGGGGAGACGTTATCGAGCTCGGTTGTCAACTTTCGTCGGTAGTGCAGCGAGCGCGAGCGCTTTTCATTTACCTCCGAGCCGACCGGCTCGTCAAATCACCCCGCAAACAGCTGCAAAGACCATTCTACCTTGGGCGAGCGTGAGTTGTCGGCGGCGGCGGCGGCGGGGGGGGGATAAATAATAAATTGTAGGAAAGCTCGAAAAGTAGAAAAGCCGAGGAAGTTGGTAAAAGCGATCCGGTCCATCAATGTTTAACGCGTTCAAATGACTTTTCCAAAGGCCTCCTCGTCCTCGTCCTCGTCCTCGTCCACGAGACGACGGTTCCCGACCCTCCTATCCCCACCAACCCCCCGAGCCCCTCGATTCTCTTCTTCGAATTACAATTATTCGACAGACCGGAAGACGTGAAAGTTACATTTAACTAGCGGCTAAAGAGTGCGATAATAGCTGTCGGGACTTTTAAAAATCGCGAAACTGATTATTGATTATAAAAAAAAGTGAGAGCTCAACTCAAAGAAAGAAATTTTACTCGCCAGTTCATTGTTTCTATTTCTTCGAGTGTATGATTTTTATAACCAAGGGGCTTTATCATTCACCCAAAAGCTTTTACGGAATAATGAGTTAAGCTACGAATCGTCTCCCTTACACAAATATCCATTTAGAATAGATTAAATAAATAAATAAATAAATAAACAAAGAAATAGAAGGCAGGGAGGCAGGCGGTGTTTTTATAGGAGAGCCTTTGTTTATAGGCGTATCCGAAAAAGTCTGCGGAGACCGAGTATCCGAGAGGTATCAGCATGTTCAAGCCGATCCCGGAACAGCGGACTTGCGCGACTGCCGGCATCCCCGAGCACTGGTGCATGTGCCACGACCGACACAACGTCTCCCACGACGACCCGATCGTCGTCAAGGTCGTCAACCACCTCGTAAAGGAGCTCAACCAAATGATCGGTTTTTTCCCCCAGTGCGCCAAGCTCCGGGCGATGACCCTCCTGGACGCCAAGGTACTTATCAGCAATGCCGCGGAGAAGCGCGAAGAAGCGGGCTCGGAGGGGAAGAAAGCACCCTGGACGGACTACACGGTGATAATAGAGACGACGCCCGGGAACGCGGTGTTCGAGGGCTCGACGAGGTACAGCAGCGACAATGGCAGCATGAATCTCGTCGGCTCCATCAGTCGGCTAAACGCCTACGGAAGTCAGAGCGCCTGCGTCGACGACTTTCACATGCGGCTCTACTGCTTCTGCGGCTAGTCCGACTCGCCCGGGACGTAGTCTCGCAGCTCCGCTCTTTCCCCTCCCCCCTTCCCAATAACCCTGCCCTACCCCCTGTTGCCTTTGACGTTCGGCCGTTCCTCTTCGCGGACCTGCCGAACCGGAATCACGGCGTCGAAGGAGTCCAGGCCGTCATCCCCAGGATGCCGACTGCCGACTGCCGACTCGAATTACACCTTAATTGAATGACGTACGAGAGCACAATTGCAGAGAGAATTGCGAAGGCCGACGCACGGATGGCCGTCTCGCTCGTTTTTACTACGATTGCCCGATATTACCTCTACATACATACCTCCAGCTCTTAACTATAAATTCAATGTAAATCGCCGCTGAATTTTTCTTACTTCATTAGAATCGAGTGGATAAGATTCTTGTGCCCCAAGTGCACATTACGCCCGAACGTAATGCTGACGGAATTGTACTCCTATGGGAAAATCGCCCATTATGACGTTGAAGATACTGTTTGTGATATTTTATAGTATTGTACATAGATGTTAATAAGATACATTGTTGATAAAGTTCAATATTTTTTCATCGTGCTTCCGACTTTGCGGCTTAACCGTTATTTTGCCGAGATTTTTCTCCTTTTTCTCATTACACTCTGTTCCTTAATCTTTAAATCTATAATCTTTTTTGAAGAAGTAACTTTTATTAGAGTATTCGGAATAAAGAAGAAATATTTCTTATCGTCTGTGACGAATGTTTTACTACCACGTGCAAAGTATTATTTTTCACTTATTTTTTAAACACATTTTCATGTTCACATGAAATGAAGTTTGTTAATTATATGTTACATTATTATTAATAAACAAATGAATTCTCAGTGATGTAGACGTTTCTCATTATTACTATTATGAATTTTTATTCTCCGTTTAGCGGAAGAAAAAAAACGCTATTAATGTACGTAAAACTACAAATTGCCCCTCCTCCTCCTCCTCCTCCTCCTCCTCATGCGCCGCCCCTTCACCGTCGATATAAATACATAAAGCAGGAATTACATTTACAATAAGTTTCGTAATATTTTATTATTTAAAATTTATTGGTAAGACTTTCATTAATTACATATCGTTTTCATTTTAGTATTATGCAACATTGCTTCTACGCGTGACTTTCGAAATTTGTAGAACATCGTTTTATAAATGTAAAAATGCAAATTCGTCTCATTTAATCAAGCATTCACGCAGCACACAGGCTTAAATTATGCCTTAATAATTTAAATTTCTTAAAATCACTGTTACAGAATACAGAAGAATTCTGATGATTACTTTAAAGTCTGACATTTGTAATCCTTCTGTAACACTTTTAATTTTCATAAACATAAGCCAGAGAGAATTATCTTGAAATTAAATGTCACTGATAGTCGTAACCAATACAGTCTGGAATGGGCGTTAACACACAGTGATTATAAATTCATGACGATTTCCAGCATCATATACTTTCTCATAAATTCTTTCGCTCGGCAGAATTAATTTATTACTGGCTCCTGCTGAGTCCGTTGTATATTTTATTTACTGGCCTTTGATTTAAAAGTTTCTTAACGTCTGAAAAATAATTTTTACAACATTAGCATTAATCCTTCGACTTTTATCGAATGCAAGTCATATTAATTATACAAAGGGACTACTACTTATCGACTTGGCACTATTAATATTTTATGCGAATATAAGACATTGAATATAAGCAAGAGAGTACGATAAGTAAATGGAGAGGTAAGAGTAGGTAGCCAATGAATTTTTAAACGATCTGGCGAGTGTCATTTGCGCGACACAGTAAAACGGTAAGTACTTGTACGGGGGCCTTCCAAATGTCCTAATTGCACGTGTTTTTATCGGTAATTGCAGGGAGCGTAAATTTCAAATTCACAACAAGAAGGAGAAAAGGCCAATTTGTAAAAATGATAATAATAATAATAAAAAGTTGGGTTCGAGCGCTAGCCGGTCACATGTAGGCCAAATGTAGCCGGTTCTCACTATACGTTTCTCCATATAATCTGCTAGTTAGAACATCTGTAATCATTATTCTGTATTTACATGTAATTCAAGAAACTCTGGATAATGGGAACTTGGCTGTCCCAGACTCGAGATACCGTTTTGAGTTATTGAAACCGGTAGCGCCGAATTAAATCGATCATCAACTGTTCTTTGAGACCATTATGCTTTAAATTTAATGGAATTCACCAAAAGAAGAAAAGCTAATCAAGTATTGCAAAAAGTGAATAAGATATTAGCAATAAATTCTGTGCATATGTATATAGAACGAAATAATCTCCCAGAACTATTGAAAAGTATTCATTATAATAGCGATTATTATACAGTAAAGGAATATATATTTCTTAAGAATTAAATTTATGTTTTATGTTTTTCATTTATTCTTCAAGCTGCAAAGGAACTTGTGAATTATTATTAAAAGCTATAAATTTTAAAGTGTCCTATTGTCCAAGACTATAATGCTAAAAAATGAATGTTATTGATTATTTTTGTAATGCTATAATATGGAATATTAATAATAGATAATAAGATATACGTATTACAGAAATATCGAGTCGATTTAATTAATCAATCCTAATATAGTTTCTTCTTACCTTCCTTTTCTTCGTTCGTCAACTCCGATTCGGGGAATGCAATGTCAAACGTAATGTATAAAGTGCCAAAAACATGATTGTTATCGTAGTTGGGCATTCCTTCGCCTTTCTTGCGCATTCGTGCACCTGGTCGTGTTATCTTATCCCTTTGAATGGTTACCTTATGACCATCTAAGTGCGTGATTTCAAGTTGGAAACCAATTAATGCATCTTGCAAAGAAATTGTGACATTTGTGTAAAGATCATCATTGATTCGATGAAAAACGGGATGAGGGACTGTTTTGATTCTGAAAAGTATGAATTTATTGAAGAATAGATTTTATATTATAATATAAAACTCAAATTAATTTTGAATATGCAGTACTACTGACTTGAATATTAAATCTCCAGGATCACCATCAATATGCGGCTCCCCTTCTGCTGTAAACTTTGTTTCCTGTCCATTGTACATTCCAGGTTCAATTTCCAATTCAAGAAGTCGTTCTTCATTTACAAACATTACATTAGGACATTCAGAACACACTTGTTGTTGCGTCATCTGGAAGCGCCCATTTCCTAAATTACGTGTGATTAATTCTTGTCTACAATTACATTTTCTAGTTCCTTTAGCAGTTTTTATAACAGGTTTATTTCTGGTTATCTAAAATTAATGAAAACCATATTAGTCAGTAATAGTTAAAATAAGGTACAGCTGAGCGACAACTTAAATTAAAAAGAAAATAAATTTATACCTCAACGAAATTGCCACTATATAATTCTTCTAATGAGACATCAAGATGTACAATAACGTTAGAGCCCTTTGGAGATTGATTCTGATTTTGTGATTCCCCACCAAAGTGGAAGTCAAAATCTCCAAAGAAACTTGCAAAATGATCGGCAGGATTTGCCATGCCATCTTTCTTCAAGCAATCTTCGCCACATTTATCATAGAGTGCTCTTTTCTCTTCGTTGGAAAGTACTTCGTATGCCGCTCCCAGGTCTTGGAACTTGCGAGATGCATCTGGATCGTCTTTATTTTTGTCAGGATGTAATTCTCTAGCCAATTTTCTGTATGCCTTTTTTACATCCGCGGTCTTAGCATTTTTATGCAAGTTCAAGATTTGGTAAAAGTCCCGGCTGCAGTGGAATTAAACATAGCAAATATCAAACGATTATTATTAACTATAATATGTATATGTATACAATAGTAAATGTTAAAGGAATTTCAAAAAATCAAGTTGAAAAGATTAAAGGGAGCAAAGAAGATCGTTATACGTATGTGAAATTGGTAAAAAAAGTAAGACTCGAGGCTAAAAATACTTTTCAGAATATCATAAATATTTTAGAATTCGATATAAGGAGAGTAAAATGAAAGAATTAATGTACTTTACAAGCCGAGGAGCCTATTATCCTATCAATATTTACGAATCCTTAGGTTATGTATTAAGGGAAGTAGGAGAGAAATAAAAAAACTTATCGGATCCTGCAGACAATAATATAAACAATGAAATGTCTACTTACTTGGCAAGAGAGAGGACTAAATATAATAATAAATTAAACAATATAATCCAGAAAAACTGAATCTCTGCCATCCTAGCAGACGTTTTACAAGTCCTGGAAGTTTGGCTCGTGGTGAGCGTCGATTGGCCGACGATAAGCGTCTTGTGGCTGCCCCCGCAACCATAATGGAGTTGCCAAATATTAGAGAGCTCGGCGATGACTTGGCGCCACCAGGCCGACACTTTGGAAAACGACAACGTCGCATACCCCGATCCCTCCCAAGCCCCGTCCACGTACATTCCAATGGACGCGTTCGTTACTCTCTATAGGATATTGCTCCCGCCGATTCCCCGGCGACCCGAGTCTCTTCCCCGTCTTCGTCAGCGACTCCTTCACCCGTTCGCCCTTTTCGCCCTTTTCACCCTTTTCACCCTTTTCACCCGTTCAGCCCATTGCCGGAATAAACAACAATCAACACCTTCGCCTTCACCTCCCGTATACCCTTGCGACAATACTCTTTTTTATTTGAATTTTCCCGCGATCGGCTCGTCATTTTTCCTACTTCCCGAAATAGAGACCTTCAATACATTTTTTCCACTTGTTCGCCACATAGATTATGACACGTATTCGGCTACTTTATTTTCAGCAATATATTATACGCTTCTCGAAAATCCGAGTACTCTACAATCATTACATTACTCTACAATCTACGTTTCATTATTTGACTCAATTAAATTAAGGCTTTTTATTTCTCAATTCTTAATAACAGTATTTCAAACAATATATATATATATATATTTTCTCTTTTGTTATAATAATTATCAGAGGTATATGTAGGTTGCGAGATCGTTTAGTGACGTGGAAGCTTTTACAACGGTTACGATAGATCATTGGAATTGAATTAATTATACACAAAGTATACGGAAATGAAAATTAAAGCTTTCACTCAAGCCATGTATCTCGATAGATGTAGAGAATACAAGCTTCTTAATCGCTTTTAATCGCATATTACAATGCACTTATTCAGTCATTCTATTAAGAAAACAAAAAAAAAAAAAAAAAACAACATTCAATATTTTGGATAATAATGAGTACACATAAAACTGTACATTCAAGCAAAGTTGATTAACAGTTTGAAGTTGGAAGCTTTTACAATGATATCGATTTAAAAAAAAAAAAGTGTATTATAAACAATTAAGACAATAGGGAGAAAATTGACTTTCGAATAATCCATTTGGATTATCAACATCAACAATTTTACATTGTGAATTGTTAATAAGTTTGCACTCGGGGAGTTTATGATTTTGATAAGAACGAGGTCATCCGCGTCACCGAGGCTAACTAACAATTACATTGTACTTAATTGTATGGGAATGGGTAATGGTAATGGTAATTCGAAGCGTTTGTTTTATTTCGAAGAATTTATTTAATTCGACTCATTTCATCAAATATTCATTTACTTTTTTTTATTTACACTTCTTTGACCCATAAGGCTTATCATAAAATACGTTTGAATATTTAATATTACGGTTAAAGTTTTTTTTATATAATAAGGAAAGAGTATTTGTGTTTAGCTTCAACAAAACTTAAATATACAGCGATGGATCGTAATATATATTTCAAATATATTATGTCGATATTAAAAACCATTAGACTATCGTTATTCATTTGATTCTCAAAAGTACTTAGTAACGCGTGTTATCAGACATGATTTGTAATATAAATTTTAAATGAAATTATTATTACGATTTGACAAACTTTTGATTTATTAAAACTATAAATATTTACAGGACAAATGTTTTTATTATTATTATCATTATTTGGACAGTTATTACAAAGCTATTATGATTTTTATAATATACAATCGTTACGTTGTCATTCGAGTTTTTATTTTTATAAATATTATTGAAATTTCGGTTAATAGAATACAATATGTATAATGAAAATAATGATTTAAGAAATTTTATATTTTCTAAATGTAATTGGTTGACTTTGTATAAAGTAATAAATCAGTAACGATTTGTTAAAATTAAGGTATCAATCCGTTATAAATAATAAAATTGGAAGGTAAATAGGCTCGGCGAACCAATACTTTATAATACAATCAAGGTATTAGTAAAAAAAATTGATTTTAAATGCGCTATAATTTATATCTGTAGATAATTATTTATGAATTTTCATCCCGGTATATTATATGTACATATATATATATATATATGCATTGAACTAACTGTAAGCAGAGTGTACACGAACATTATTATTTTACCACGATACTTTGATTCTAATGATTATAATGCAGCATATGCAATTCGGTCAACATTTTGGAATTGGCAACAATTCAACTTTTACATGCACAGTTGTAGACGCTAAATTACTAAATAACAAATTCATTTTGAAATATGGTTATTGAATTAGATCGTATAAAATCTCGATTTTATATAAATAAATGAGTCACTCGCAATATTAAAATGTAAAATGCAAATTTGAAATGTATATATAAATTAAGGATTATCATAATTTTTATTATATTTAGAAATTATTTCAATAATACTAATAATAACAACAACAACAACAACAACAACAACAACAACGTAATTATCCAGTTTTGTTATTCGCACAGATAGTATAATAAAAATAGTACGATTGATGAAAAAAAATGTGATAAAGATTATTATTATAGAAAGATAAGGGAATGAGAAAGATGCAGGACATATATTTAGGGTAAATAGAATCATGCCACGCAGCGAAGAACCACATGTCTTATCACACGTCATTCCTACATATGAATTACAATTACGAATGCTCTACCTTGTCGTTCATTCGGCATTGCGTAATCTAGCTTCTACGAGGCCGTGTAATCTATCCGCGCTTGTGGATACCGAATTGAAGTAAATTCCGAATAAAATCGATTGATCCCGTTAGGATTTAGGAGGACAGTACTGCATTTATAAAGGCGATTTTAAATAATTCTCCAGGGCTCGATTAGGAAAGCTTTATCGTTCTAAAGCGATTCCAAAAAGACACGAAGTATTAATGATTCCGTATTTGCGATCTCTGTGATCGTCGTGGCTCCGGGAATATAAAAATAGATCGAGGCGATATCCAATTTTATCGTAATGTAGCCATACATAATATAACTACTCGTGTGCATTTGAATTCGTACGAAAGCGCTGCAGTGCTGCCAATGCCGGGCTTACCCTTAGAGGTAAAACATAGCACCAGGAGGTGCTGCCACCCTAACGCCGATTATGTACCCGATGCCCTGCCGTGATATGCACTCGCCACGTTGGACGTAAAAGAATAGCTGACGGATGGATGCGGTTTGTCTAACTTGGCGAATATTTGCATAATTTTACATTTTTTTTTTACACCAGCCGACGAGTTAAAAGGTAGAGATTATTGACGATAATTATTAACTCGAGTCACCTCGTTTTTTTCACCTTATTTTTCCTAATAAACTCTTTAATTTGAATTTTGACAACAAGCAGAGTAACTTTGACAAGAGGTCATTAAACCTTTTATTTTTATCAATTCTTAACGTAATGAATACATTGCATATGTTGGGACGCTTAATTTCTATTCATTCTATTAAATTTGTTTTATTAACGTTATTAAATCCGTGCTTGGCCCAAATGTTCATTAAAAAGACAAATATTCTGCTTTAATGTCTTTAGCTGATAAATATAACTGATTGTATCTGTTGCATTCTCATCCACGCCAATTAAAAGCATTCAATTGATACAAGTGGTTTTAATAGATGCATTCTTCTTGATTTGTAGAATCAAAATGAAGGTAAAGGAACTACATAAAACAGTAAATGTGGCCTGGTCACCGCCGTCACAGTATCCTATTTTGATGGCAGCAGGAACTGCTGCTCAACAATTAGATGCTAGTTTTAGCACCAATGCCAGCTTGGACTTGTATCTACTTAATTTACAACAGCCAGGTTATGAAATGCAACTTAGCAATAGCGTTATGAGCGATGAAAGGTTCGTAATTTTTTTTGTTTCTTTTTTTCAATAACTGTTTTTGAGTACTTTTATGCATGCTAATATATTTTTATTAATAAATATAACCGATGCACTTACAGGTTTCATAAGATTATTTGGGGTTCGTATGGTAATAATCCAGCTGGCATTATTGTTGGAGGTTGTGATTATGGAAAAATTAAAATTTATTCAGCAGCAAAAATGTTAGCCAATGATAGTAATTCGTTAATTAGCAGCTTAGACAGGCACGAGGGCCCTGTAAAAGCAATGGATTTTAATCCATTTAAACCTAACTTATTAGCAACTGGTGCAACACATAGTGAAATTTATATTTGGGATTTAAACATGAATAAACCTGCAGTTCCAGGTTCAAAAAGTGTGCCTGATGAAGATGTACAGCATATTGAGTGGAATAAACAGGGTATTTATTTAAGTCGACACCTAACATTGTATTTTATGAAAAAGTATTACTAATTTATTTATTTTTCAGTTGAAGTTATTTTAGCATCAACCTTTTCACAACGATGTGTTATATGGGATCTTAGAAAAAATGAAGCTATAATAAAGCTGACTGATGCCAACTCTAGGGTTCGAAATATTTTAAAATTCATGAAATAGCATGGAAATTAATATTGATTTTATTACAAAATTTATTATTAATACTATTAGGTGAGATGGAAATGTGTACAATGGCATCCAGACGTGGCAACACAATTATGCTTAGCTTCTGAAGACGATCAGGCTCCAATTATCGAATTGTGGGATTTAAGATTTGCCACATCTCCATTAAAAACTTTGCATAACCATCAACGAGGAGTACTTGCTTTAGCTTGGAATGCACACGATTCAGATCTTCTACTAAGTTGTGCCAAAGATAACAGAATACTTTGTTGGAATCCTAATTCAGATGCACCAGTTAATATTTATTTTATTATTAAATAATTGTCGTTATTTCATTATTTATCTGTCACTGAATTGATGTATAATATTTTTTTGTATACAGAATGGCGAAGTCGTATGTGAATTAGCCCAGACAAATCAATGGAACTTTGATGTTTCCTGGTGTCCGCGTCATCCAGGTCTAATCGCTGGAACTAGTTTTGATGGATTAGCTACTGTTTATTCTTTGTTAGGTGGACATAATCAAGGATCTGTGGAAACTTCAAATAAAATTGTAGATTCTTTTCCTGGTATGGACCCATTTACTCAACCTCTACCGACTGTCCAAGCCGAAGCCACAGCCACACTTAAAAAAGCACCAAAGTGGTTAAAAAGGCCATTCGGTGCTTCATTTGGCGTAAATATGCTTATAATTTAAAACTTTTATAAATTATGTATATTTGTTAATTTAGACGTATTATTTATTTATCTTAGTTTGGTGGCAAGTTAATTATATTCGAAAATGAACCTGTCGATCCTAATATGCCCGCAAATTCAAATAGAAAAGTGTTTATATCTCAAGTAGTTCTGAACCCTGAACTCATTCAACGTTCAAATGAATTAGAAACTGCCCTGAAATCTGGTCGATTCAGTGACTTTTGTAAAGAAAAAGTAAATAATACTACAGACGAATACAAGAAAAAGGTTTGGAGTTGTATAGGAGCTTATTTTGGAGAGAATGTAACTCAAGACTTGTTGGGACTTTTAGGCTACAACATAGACGAAATAAATGACAAATTAAATAAGTTTTTGCCTACTCAAGATGTAAACGCTGTTACAGAAGGGATTTCGAATCTAAACAAAGTATGTTATTTATGAAAAAGAAAAAGAAAAAAAAAACAGAAAGAAATTATAAAAAATTGAAGATTTTAACTTTAATGTTTATAATTAATATTGCAGCCTATTATGAATGGCAATGCTCTTGATGGAAGTTCAGCATTTGATGCTATAGCTGAACAAGAACAAAATAAATTGTCCTTATCAAAGAATCAAGTCACCAATAAGCCAATAGATTCTAGTTATAGAATATACACATCGGATGGTAATGATTTTTTTCTTCTTTTTTTTTTTTTTTGTCAATATCTGAAAGTGTAAAGGAATGTTTTTTCTTATCTTATTTGTATTTTTTTCAGATGATAATGGCCTAATTACTCAAGCTATTCTTTTGGGAAATATCGAAGCAGCCGTGGCCTTGTGTTTTGAAAATAAGCGATATGCCGATGCTGTGATTCTTTCCATGACCGGTGGTCCAGATCTATTAGCTCAAACGCAATATAGATATTTTACGGAACACACAGGGCCTTTAAATTTTCTTATCAATTCATTAGTGAGTGAAAATTGGATCGACGTTGTCAAAAACTGCGATATAAACTGCTGGAAAGAAGCTATCGTTGGTGTATTTACTCACACCAGTCCGGAAGAGCGCAGCGTTCTATGCGGTGAGTCCGAAAATAGTTTATAAGATCTAAATCTATTTTCAAGCTAGAACTTTATTATTGTCAGTATCATAATACTATTGTATCACTGCCATAAGTAATTTGCAAATCTTAGACGTTAACAGATATTCGTCGGTATAATGTAATTAATAATTAATGGTTAAAAGACGTATAATTGGCTGGTTAGCGCTGAGCTTTGAGAAAACATTACGTGGCTTGGTTTTCAGACATTTTGGGAGACCGCCTGGCAGCCTCCGAGAACGCAAATCATCGAAAGGACGCGCAAATTTGCTACATCTGCTCGGGCAATTTAAACAAGACCATTGAGTCGTCCGAGTCGGATATCCAGGAGTCCGTGGAACTCGTAAGCATAATGCAAAGAGCTCTCGAATTCCATTCTATGCGTAAAATAAATATCGAAGGCAACATCGCCACCATACTCACGCGCTACGCGGAGATGCTTGCAGCCGAGGGTGACCTCGACTCCGCCCTCAGCTACCTTGGCGATAGTCAGGAGCCGAGGATCGTTATGCTCCGGGACCGTCTCTACCAAGCTCTCGGAAACATTCGGAGTGGCCAGCAGACTACAAATTTACCCGGACTCGCTCCCACGGTCTGTATTACCTTTCCCATATTACAGATTCCTTAACAATGCCTTTTACCGACCGATTTACGACATGGTGTGTTAAAGCCTATTGTAGTGCAGACAAATGGCGAGAATGTGATTAATTGATCGAATTGAGATCGAACGATGTGGCGGTGTTGAATAATAATTTAGTGGGAATGAAAATGAATGAGCTCGGAAAGGGGGGGGGTGGCGGACGGGCTGACACGATTACGTTAATAATAATTAACTCATTCCTGAAAACCAACAGAATATGTACGCGTCGAACGAGCCGAGAAAGTCGGTATCTGGGATCCTGCCGAGCATGCCTGGGACACATCAAACCCAGCAGCCCCCATCCTGGAACGTGGCCCCGACGAAGCAGAGTCCCTACGGCACTGTCCCGGCTAACTCTTACGCCGGCCCAGTCATGGGTCAGTCGTACAGTAACGTCGGCCTCGCGCCGGTGAACCAGTTTCTGCCCGCAGCATCCGCCTCCGCGGATCCCTACGGTCAGGCGCCCTTGACTCCGGCGGTCCCGCCTCCTCCACCGACGGGGAGCCAGAGCTCGAATCTCAGCGGCTCGAGGCCACCGAGTGTCGGCCCGCACTCACGATCCAAATACATCATCGATCCCTCGGTAAAGTCCGGGCCCACGTACGGCTCCTCGGGATTTCCCCAGACCCAGCAAATGTATTCCGGAGCTCAGCAATATCAGCAGCACCAGCAACAACACCAGCAGCAACAGCAACAGCAGCATCAGCACCAGCAGCAGCAGCACCACCACCAGCAGCACCAGCAGCACCAGCAGCAGCAGCAGCAACAGCACCAGCATCATCACCAACAGCAACAGCAACAACAGCAACAAGTGCTACAACGGCAACCGCAGACGCAACCACCGTCTCAAGCCCAAATGTTCCCGACGCCCGGAAGTTTTCCTGGTCAATCTCCCTACTCGGTAACGTTGTCCACCCACATATATATTTGCATTTCTACTTACAGAGCTTTTCGTTAAATCCTCTTTGTCTTTAGATACAACAGCCCCAGCAGATGGGAAGCTTTGGCAGTTACGGGAGAGCCGGTGCTCAAGGTAGCGTCTATTCGGATCTCGACGTCCAGCAACAGCAGCAGCAGCAGCAGCAGCATCAGCTGAGATCCGCGCAGCCGAATGTTCTCACTCCAAACCCGGTCAAGCCTCAGGCCATATACGACCCGGGCTCGGTGCAACAGCCTGTACAGTCACTGGGTTACCCTAACGAAATGACTTACCAAGCTCCTCCGCAGTCGTCCGGCTGGAACGATCCACCGGTCGCCAAGAGCACCTCCGCCCAGGTGAATTTCTCACTCACTCACTCAAAGCTACGCATTTCAAAAGCATTGTGTAATTTAGCGGCGAACACTCGCTAATTCTATGACTCATTTAGTAACGAGCTTTCTCAAATACGATAAAGACATTTTTACTTGGCTTTGGCTTGCGTTTACTATTCCTAAAAATCGCTCTTACCCTTAATCATAATCATATATATATATATATATACATGTATTATCCAAACAAATTGAAATATAAAAAATTTCTTACGGTCATCAACTCGATTCATCAACTACGATGACCCCAAAATAATTAGTTGATTTACAACTCTGGTAATTAGTAATTAATTTTAGCGCTGTCGGGGACACTCCTCGACCGTACATTGAAGCTACATTATACTTTTATTTCATTCGGTTGCTACGTAATGACGTTTAAAAAAAAAGTCCCAAGACACGCTTGCCACGCTCCCCTTTATCGTACGCCAATAGATAAATAATTGCCAAAATAGCCATTGAACGTAAGGTCGCTTGGAGATTAAATAAAAAGCTAGGCTCGCAATACGTAGGTAAACGTAGGTAAACGTAGGTAAACGCAAAACCAAATAAATATATAATAATATGATATGATATTAAAGTAATGATCTTACTTGGAATATTTAGCCAGTATTGGCTTTGCTCGTCAAAAACGAAATGTGTGCCGAACACGCTGGCAGCAGGAAGTGGAAAGAAAAGTATACAAAGGGTGTCGACGCGAAGGTAGAACAACAACTTGCATTGCCCCGAGTGTTTATCCCGCCAAACATCACGTAAAGATATCCACGCCCCACCCCACGACCCACCCCACGACCCACCCCACGACCCTTTAACATGAATTTTAATAGTCGTTCTTTTATCACGTTACGAATAACTGCTCTTAAAGCTCTAATTGTAATTATAATTTTATGTATTTTCAATGCGATCTGTCGCTCCAGTTCGACTTTCCTCGAATTTAACAAAAGATAATATATTTATTATACGTCAATTGTCCATAATATTAATGAGAAATCATCAACGCGTGACCGTAATCGCTGCCGAATCATAATTGAATTCATCTCGTCGATACAATACAAACTTGTCCTTTTACATTAATTACATCATCGCGATACAGATCTTTTTGGACAATCAATCAAATAATAGGGAAATTATACGAATAAGCTCACTGGCAATTAAAATAAAAACAATCACCGTTAGACGAGAGCAAATAATAATCATTAATATTTTTTGTGGATTTTTTTTTTAAATCGCATTGAAAATCTTACGAAATATATTCTGGAGATTTCTTCTGTATAAAGATGATTATCTTGATTGACTTTAAAACTATGTTATCTTAATATTTTCTTACGATAGTAATAATAAAAAAAAATAAATAAAAATAAATAAATAAATAAAAAATATGTATTAAATGCTGTGACGGTGTGTCAAATTGACATTTAAATTCATGTGAAAATATAATTCGACAATAATTCTTCAGTCTGCTAATATTAAAAAAAAAAAAAAAAAACGACTTTTTTTCCTTTTATTTATTTACAAATTTCATTAGTTAGAACGCAAATTTTTCTCGCTAATACACGCAAGCAGTTGCATACATAAACTTTGTATAATATGAAATATTTTATTTTCATAAAGCCAAAGTCAGAATTCCAGCGCCAAGATGCGATTCTGCAACCATTAAGAAGTGCACCGGCACCAGAACACAACGTACGTAATAACACTTTTAATAATCTCGGTCCAATGCAATCGAGCTCCATCGCTCTTACAATACAGATCAGTTTGGAAAAAAGAAAAAAGAAATAGAAATAGAAAAATAGAAAAAAGTTTAAAATATTCTAATGTCAAAAACGATGAATTTAATGTTGTTGTTTTAATTTAATGGAACTTTTGGCAAGCATCGCTGATTATTACGAAAGATCGTTTAAAACTGTCGCAGGCGTACCAACAAAATCTAGAATATCAGCAACAACAAAATTATCAGGATCCTCAAGCCATTTACAATCAGTACAGCAATAACGTACCTCCCCAAGGAGTTCAGCAGTTCAAGAGGCCTCCTGAAAGCCTGCAACCCGCCCAGCCGGCCCAGACAATCAGGGCCCCGGAGCCCGAGAAGCCCAAGCAGCCCATCTCCTCCGAGAATCTGCAGCTGCAAACGACGTTTAACGAGCTGAAGGATCAGTGCTTCGAAAACGCAAAAAATCCGGTACGAACGTCGGCCCTTTCCTAACATGCACGCCCCTCTCCCCTATAAGTAAATGGATTTTATTCAGCCCGGGACTGTAATTGGCGTTAATCACGCGCACTTAACGTAACTCGTAAGGAGGCCCGATAATTAATCAAATTTTGTTATTTCAGCAAGTTAGAAGGAAGATCGAGGAAGTTTCGAGGAAATTAGATGTCTTTTACGACTGTTTAAGAGATCAAAAGGTGAGTTGAGTTGGCTGGCTCTTTTTGTCTCCCTCCCCATCCCCCACCCAATAGACCCAATAGACCCAATAGACCCAATGGAGCCGTATTAATGGTTGCTTTGAATTCAAGATTTCGCAGAACACGTTGCAAGGCTTGCACCAAATTTGTAAGCTGGTTCAAGCGGGAGATTACGCCGGAGGCTTATCCGTACACACGCAATTGGTTTCAGGGCCAGATTTCAGCCAAATCGCCTCATTTATGCCAGGGATTAAAGTATTACTGCAGTGCGCTCTTCAACTGGGCGTTTATATCAGATAAATTGATAGCAATAACGTCGGAATACTTGATAAACGCAATATCTCACTTGTTTTTAGCTTTTCATTGCATTGCCAAGTTATCAAATAAGACAGATCAAGCTTGCATACTGATGATAGATCAAATAATTTCATATTCACATGTTTCTCGGTTATATTGACTTTTTATCAGTACCAACAATAAAAAGGGCAACATAAAAAATATGTACTGTAAAATTTAATCAATCCTTAGAGATGTTTAATGATAAAGATAGAAAAAGAAATATTTGTTGTATATAGAAAATACTTTAAAATTTTTTATTTTATTTCATTGATTGTCAAGCCTAAACTGATTCTTTCATTACCTCTATACTACTTTGTTACATAAAGATAATATAATCATTTTACGAAATATTACTTAGAGTTTATATTTACAATGACAATTTATTGATTATATAGCGACTAATTAATATATATATATATATATATATATTAAAGATATATTGTTTTTTTTTTTCATGCTAGTGTTAGGATAAATGATAAAGTGGCATAAATCAAGTTCAATTGAAAGCACATAATTAATTAATTAACTAGTAAGTGTAGGTGTTTAAACCATTTATATGAAGAAAAAATATTTCGAGTCGTCTAGAAGATCGCATTAAAACTCATGATTTTAACAAAGTTAATACGTTTATAAAGCGATATGGATCATTTATACTATCTTATACGTCATATATAGTTATTTATATCATAAAGCATTTGTAAAATAAATCCTTTTGATTATGAATTTATAATGGTTAATACACTGTTAATATCATTTTCAATTTTGTAAAAATTTAATAGTTATGAGAGTGTTAAGGTTTAAATGATAAATAAAGATTTTACAAAAATATTTAACATTTTAGACGTCATGGAATAGAATTTTTTTATTTTATTTTATTTTTATTTTTTAATATTCAGTACTTAGTAAATACTATGAATAAATACTATAAGGTGAAACTTAAACGTTTATTAATAATATAAAAGTTTAAATCTATCTTTTATCGTACAATTAAACTATGTTGTAAGGCTTTTTTTTCATTGAGAATGAATCTTTGTAGTAATTCGTCTAATGGATCGACTCCATCTCTCGCTGCCTGTCGCCTCATCGTTTGCTTTACCTCTTCTCGAACTCCTTTGTCAGTTCCTCGCGTAGAGATTCTACGATCTATAAAATATTTAAATTTACATCAACGTCGTCGCTACATTATACTTTTTGTAAAAAAAAAAAAAAACAAAGTTTTTTACTTTGCATACTTTGTAAAATTCCAGTATTAACAGCTATGTCTAAATGTACGCCTCCTCCTTGTTCGGTCCATATATACGTTAATTCTTCTAAAATGTCAACGGATATGATATAAGC
The DNA here is from genome assembly GCA_018883505.1 of Ceratosolen fusciceps. Taxonomy (NCBI): domain Eukaryota; kingdom Metazoa; phylum Arthropoda; class Insecta; order Hymenoptera; family Agaonidae; genus Ceratosolen; species Ceratosolen fusciceps. Next base: position 7,826,264 of record RCIC01000001.1, read on the forward strand.
TTGAAATAGAGGATAACTGAATGACCTTCGGCTTAATATTTTTTTTGTAATAACATTAAGCATCGCGGCTTCCTGGGGCCAGTCAATTTGCATTAATACTAATGCATGGCCAATAGCCAAATCGCCACCTCCACCTGGCCACGTAAAACTATCCTGCAATACATTTTTTTAAATCTCGCATTAGTTTCTTATTATAATTAATTTTAATGCTTTATAATATTCGTTTACAAAAATATCTGTACTTTAATAGCTGAAAGAAGTAATCTGCAGCAGTACTGTAAAACGGGAAACCTGGCTAAAGTTAAATAATGTAAATGTCTAACTGCCGGCACCATCAGGTTATTCGATACTTTTCCTTCTGAACTTGGTAATGAATTTGCCACTAGTGTTATGTATTCAATCATCGACTGAAATTAAATACGTAAATTATTAATATTAAACCTTCGTTTCTTATACGTTTTAGTAATTTCTTAAAAAAATTGGTATTTCTACAACTTTGTTTTTATTTCATATTTTGTTAAAGTATCTCGAGAGAGTCGTGAAAATAATAATTGCGTTTAGTTTTTTTAAATATAACCAAAGTACCTTGTAGTCCTTGACGAAGAAGCAAGTGCTTGCCAGTCGAAGTTGAGCACATAATGTATTGGTTTCCTGTGGAAGCCTCAATAACAGATCATGATGCATACCTTTATACATTGCCAGATCATTTAAAAATGGATTTAACCATGGCTCTAAACGCATTTGTTGGACTATTTTAACGGTCTCTCTTTGCAAATATTCACTACTATGTATAAGGTCATACAGTTTTACCGCTAAGGCTAAACCATTACCACTGTATTCACTGTCGCATGTTATTGCTATTCCTAATGACTCTTCTCTTTTACGTTTCTTAACTTTTGGCTCTGAAGCTGGTATAATCAATATTTAGTATAAAATTTTATATAAAATCTTATACAACTAATTCTAATACAAGTGAGGTATTTTTGAATTTTGAATTAACCCGGATAGATATATTATAGTATTTTGCTTTAAAGGCTAAATTGTGAATTTGAAATGAAATTTTATTTTACATACCAGGGATATTGTCCGTAAAAGCCTCAACAAGACAATATGATGTTTCATCATTGTTAATTAAAGCTGTATGCTCACTTAATATCCTAATTAGTATAACAACTGAACAAATAAGCAATTGCCTTACAATAATGTCATCACATAATCCTGCAGAATGCATCGTAGCATACTTTTGAAACCTTTCACAGTAAACTTCACGATTCCATGGCATTGAAAATAAGTTACTCAACTCCCATCCTAATTTCTTTCCAACCAATTCCACTACTTGAAATAATTTTTCCCATGGTTTTAAAATTTGTGAATCTTGAGGTTGTTGTATATATGCAAAATAAAATTCTACTGCTTTGCAGAGCAACCTTAAGCTCAATCTTGCATTCAATTCAACAGGAGCAGCACCAAGAAGTGGTAGCGCTTCGCAAACTAATAATTTTCTAAATCCATTAACAGCTTTACCAGGATGGCTATGCTTTTCAGCCGTTAATAAAGTTTCTACTAATCGAGGCTGAAAATGAAATATTTCAATTGAATATAAACTGACATAAAGCATACTTAAATATTATATTAAAACTAACTCCATGAGTAGAAATTGTTTGGGGAAATCGTTTCAACAGTAACAATAATAATTTGCAATGTTCCATTGTGTCTTCACTATGATCAGCTGTCATAATAAGTAATCGATGTTGAAGATCTTGAGGTATATGTTGAAACATGTGACATAATAGTTCTGCTTCTTCATCACACTGTTCGGATCTCAACGAGAAAGTTATTCTTTCAATTTCTTTCCATATATCTCGATCATCGGGAAAATTTTGAAATCTATAAAAGAATAATAAAGTAATGAGTGTGATAATAAGCTCATAAACGTCATTGACTTGTGTAAATTTAATTAATAATTTTGTTGGAGATCAGTAATAAAATTTATAAACTTATATAAATATAAAATAATCTTACATTTCACTAAAGCATTTTGCTGCTTCCTTAACGTTTTTAGATAATTTTTCGACGCGATAGGCTTCAAACTACAAAGAATTAATGAATTAGCTGTATTAAATGTAGAAGATGAAAATGAAGTTTTCTCATCGGGGTACTTACCTGAATTTTAGCACTATGTGGAAATAAAGATTTTGCAGTTATTAACCAAGATTTAGCGGCATAAATATCGGTGGATAACGCCTCGTTAGCCCGTCTTATTAAATAATCTTCTTTCGACAACTGTTGATTTTCCGGCATTTCTGCTTTGTCCAGCATTATTTTATTAATGCGTATAACAATAGATTTTATAATACAAAATTATTATAATATTAAAATTACATGTTAGTATCTATGTTTATTTTAAGTAATGTAACCTAAAAATTGAAAATGTACAGTCATATATATATATATATATATATATATATATGCATAGATACAGATATTCATGTGTTTGCATACGGTTGCACGCGCATTACTGACTATATACATCCGTTCGAGAAGCGATACGTGTGTATAATACGCTAGAGAGACGCCTGTCGTCTGTGGCTGTGTGCGTGCACGCAGTGGCATGCAGGAGGCGGATTGCATTAGTAAGGTTGCCATTGTGTTTTGCACTATTCATGTAAATTAGTGTTAAGCAGGCGTAAGTAAAGTACGGTTAGACGTCGAAAGCCATGTACGCAGGCTCGTAACGTAGGCGAAAACGCAGTCATTCTCTTCTATGTTTATACGATTGGAGATTACGTCAATGGGGGAGGAATAAAATAATAAAACAGTATACTACTGGGGAATGTCGAAAGTGTTACCGTAAGTCGGTAATGGTTGTTCGACATGGTGATTCGACATACGATTCGCGCTTTGAAGTAATACGCAGCTCTCCGATAGATGGCGGCATGGGAGCGGGGAGGAGGTAGGGTTGTCCTGGGATCGATTTGCCATTCGACTCAACCTCCTCGCATCGGCAACGTCAAAAATGATTATTCAAAGCGTTATAATTCCCGTCTAGAGTTTCGACGGAAAAAACATGTTTTAATGCCTCTTTGTTGGCATATTAAGGATGACTCCGTCAATATTGAAACAGATAATGAGCGCACACGAATATGTCAAGATTAATGTTTCCTTTTTTTTCTTCTTTTTTTTTTTTTTAACCGCGTAGTCTAAATTTATACGACATAATAAGAATTTGAATTTTTAATTGTATTGGCATGTAGAGCTCGAATAAACGATATTTTTCTTAAATCACGTTATTCACATTTTTTTTTTTTTTTTTTAGTCATAAAATAATCCTTGCAACTTTATTTAGCCTGTTACGATCGTATCTACCAATTTTGTTTCTTCCGAAGCTACTTTTTTACTTACATAAACGTGGACATGTGATGCGTGATAATATAAATTGTAAAAACAGCTGGAAGCGTAATATTTATCAATTTTTCCGGAATGTTTCGCATCTATATTGAACGGCTTAAACCTTATTGTTATAGAATTTCTGTGACGATTGAAGCCCTATAACCCCAATAACCTTAACGTAGGTAATAAATAATACTAAACATTCTTGTGGAATAAAGGTAAAAATGTAGGGAAAATAATTGGGAATGTAGCTTCGGAATGTAGAAATCGGCTCGATGCATCTTCGCAATGGCATATCAATAAACAGCCGATCCACAATGTTCTTCGATTAAGGTGGAGTTGAAAATTCTTTAATTTGTTTTTATGATACTATGTGGGACGTATATCACATTGTAGCGAAGCTTATAAAAATATCGGTATGTAATATCGGTAGATCGATTGGCGCGATAAACAAAGGGACGGAGGTTGTGCGTTTAAAATGGAATTGTTAAATGAAAAGAGCTCGAGCTCCCGTTGAAAAATTTCATCCACCTATCAGGATCGCGGATTTTGGATTTTTATTAAGTAAAGAAATGGGTTTTTTTTCTGAGCTCGGATGGAAGATAAGCGATTTTCGAGGTGCTCGGCTCCGCAGTCCTCAGTCGGTATGATAGGCAAGCGGTCGGGAGGGCGAAGGGGCTCGGGGGGCAACAAAAGAGGCATAATTTTGCAAATCCCGTGAGCGATATACGCGCGATCCTTTGCCAGCTCCTCTATTATACGGGCTCATCGAGAGTGCTTCCATTTATAAAGATATAACCGGGTGCTCCGGCACTTGGGTCACGCCGCCAAATCGGATTATATACGATCACTCCAGGATCAACGCCTTTTCTTTACTTGTGCCCCCGTTGCTGTCTCTCTCTCTCTCTCTCTCTCTCTCTCTCTCTGTCTCTCTCCATCTCTCAGCTATAACCTCTAAGTGGTTATTGCGCTCCGGCTTTGTCTCGCTCACTATATTATCTCTCTCGCTCTTTCGAGATTCCTGTATTATCGCCATACCTACAGCTCACGCCCACGCCCCTTCTAAGAACCTTTTTATGTACATTTTCACATTTCTCCCAACGAAACTTAATATAATTTCATCTTTAATTTCTATTATAACGTGATATTTTATTGCGATCCTTCGACTCCGCCATTCATCATTTATTCTTACTTATACCAACGCTCAGATTATCTAATATTATTAGTACTGATCATTATCCAGTCAACCATTGACATAATAATCTAACAAAAGATTAAAGTTATAAATTTCATTAGGATCGTATTTGCTTGTATTTGGAAATACTAAAATGATTATTTTAAAACATATTTAATAATAGCAATAGAAAGACTTATTTTATTTAAGGAAGCTCCTTTCCGCCAACTGTTTTATAAATCTTTCGCTATAATAATTCCAAAGATTGAATGCGATGATAAATTTTATAGGGATATTAGAAATGGACAAAAGCTTGAAAGTAAAACTTTACTTTGTTGCAGCCATTAGGAAAGAGTAAACTTAACAACAACAATGGTACAATTTACAATTAATACAAATGCATATAAGCAGCGAATGAAGCGAGAGCTTTCGAGAAAAGTCATTGCAAAGAATTTTCGCAATAATTTGTTATTACGATATAAAAGTTCTATATTTCACTGTATTATAAGGTAAATCTAATTTTATACGTCAGAAATCCAAGTTGAATTTCTCCGAGTTTAAGGACTTAAACTTTATAGTGACATTTTATAGAAATTTAGTGACGAATCACCGAGAATATGTATTTTCTTTCATAAAGTTATATTATATGGCAAGGGCTGTTATATAACAATCCAAAGTGTTTAGTAAATCGAATTAAATGTTATCGTTATAGGAGTCGAGGAGAAGTTTTGAGGCAACTTTAAGCGTTATCCTCTCATTCTATCCGATCTCGGCGATCTTTGCGTGAATCTCGTACGAAAGAACTTGACGACAGATTCTAATTTCAATGTTTTTTTTTTTTTTTTTTTTCTTACGCTACGAGATCTTCACTGAACTTTTCTTGCGTAACGTTTTTCTAGACGTTTTTAGCTAGCCACGGTTTATTTGTAAATACAATCTCGAAGGCAAGATTATTATACATCCCGTTTTATTATAGATGACGTTTGTATTTGAATAATACAGACGTTACAACGATAATTGACGACGAGTCTCGACGTGATTAAGGATAATTCGTCAGTTAGGAAGGACCGTAATATTACGGTCGGTCAGGTCTTTTTTTCTTTCTTTCTTCTTCTTCTTTTTTTTTTTTTTTTTTTTTTTTTTTTTTTTTGTCGACTAAAAGTTTTACAAGCATGACGGGCAGTCAGCACTTAAGTATCCGCCATTGGAAATTGCAAATACGAAGCCCGAGTTGGTTTCTGCTTGCGCATCACTCGTGCGTCACTTTTTTTTACAAATGATAGCGCGCAACGGGCATTACAAAGACGCTCGGATAAAGAGCTAAGATACTTCTTTGAAAATCTAATAGGCTTTTTATGCGAGTCCTTGACAGTGGGACTCTTTAGAAAAAAAAAAAAAAAAAAAGAAAAAACAAAGGACCCCAGCACCGAGCAATCCACCGAGCAATAATCGCAAGTGTTGAAAGATCCTCCCCGAGCCCGGACACCGATCGCTCGAGCCAACTACGGCATTGACAGGCAAATATACCTAGCGATTATAGGGGCTGCGGTACTCGTAGGACGAAGGGGGAAGATTCTGGTAGAGTAACTCGTCGAGTAACTCGTCGAGTGAAGCCGCGCACGGGAGAGGAAAGTCAGAGAGGCGCAGCTGTCGTCGCTGTATATTGCCCCCCCCCCTCTCTCTCTCTCTCTCTCTCGCTCTCCGTTTGTAGGTAGGTGTGCGGCTGTTGGCTGCGAAATTCGGCGGAATCTCGCTCAGGTAAGGTATACGTGGGTGTACGTGACACGGTTGGTAAAGCAGAAGCCGGCTTTGTTGTGAAGCTCGGAATCTGAGTGCCTTTGATACGTGTACTTGCAGGCTAACTAACCAACCAACCTAAGCTATCCCGAATATAATGGCGCGACGACCACGCGAGAGCAAAGAGACGGTGAAACTGGGCGGGGCTGACGGAGGGAGACGGAGGTAGCCTCGGGAGCCTGACGATTTGCGTCGCACACGTACGCGCTCCTCCGGATTTTCGCCTGGGAATTGAATTTCCCGGGTAATTTTAATGCCATTGCGGCTGCTCGCTATCCGCGGGTGGGCTAACGACGCCGACACGGACACGGGGCTTCGGATCCCCCGCGTCGCCAATCCTTCCGGAACACGCGCCTCCTCGTTCCGCGACTTTTCGTCAACCCTTTCTCCTCCTACTCCTACTCCTACTCCTACTCCTACTCCTCCTCATCCTCATCATCCTCATCCTCATCCTCGCCCCTCGTGGATGGATCGGCCATCCATTCAGTCAGATTTCGAGTCTCCGGAACCGCTCAAGCCCGATGCGCTCCCTTTCTATCCCGATGCCGTCGCAGCCTCTCGCTACAATTATCCCCTCTAATGCCATCAGCCGGGATACCTCTCTTCGATCCGCCGGATCGACCGAAGCCCGAGGAAATCAACCATTGGCCACTTTATCCTTGGGAGCGATTTGCCGAGGCACCGAGCGTCGGGGATTTTGTTCAGAGCCGTGGCCTGGACAAACAAATTACGGTGCCGGCTTATTAATAATAAACAATCTTTCTCGTGTTTATCATTGTTTATTATCCGCATCAAGGATCCGTGGCAAGGGATTTTTAATTTACCTTTGTCCTGAAGATCGTATGCTCGCAAGGGTCTCCGGCGCCTCAGTTTGAGCCGCCACTGTTCAAAAGAGCTGAAACGGAGTATCGCCGAGGACTTTCTAACCAAGTCGAGCCAATAAGTCGCGCATTGAGAGTGATTATTCGTCGATATTATATCTGCCATTCTCTTTTCATTCCTTCTTGCTTCTTTATTTGCTTTTGCTTTTGCTTTTGCTTTCGCTTTCGCTTTCGCTTTTGCTTTTGTCTTAAACGTTAAGCTTAGGCTAACGTCGACGGCACCGAGCCGCTAAGTCCTTTGGCATCCTAATGTCAATACAATTATCAGGCCGCAGGTCGTATATTATATATAATAGCTGATAAGGACGACTGTGTCACCGGCGTGAATAAGAGCGAATAATCGTCCGTTAATCCGACTTGATGCCTTGGCGAGCTCGGCCTCCGCGCGCTCCCGCGGAAAATTAGTAGAAAAATTCAACGCTTAAGCGCAGCGCGAGCGTAACGATTGTTTTCAATGTAGGATTATTTGCAAGCGGTGAGTATGAAAATCTTTTGATACTTTGCGTTGGCGCGTGCGAGGGCGAGCGGGCACGAGAGGGGGGCTTGAAAATACGTCGGAGGGAGGAGAGTACAAAGCTATTCGAGCTGCTCGCGCTCCCATTGGCCGGAGCCGCTCGAGGCCCGATGCAACGGATCGCGCGCACAAGAGCCTTTGAGCCACTACTTATCCGCGATCGGTTTTCTCGATCCTTTGAGAGGCGGTAAAAGGCGAGAGAGGCGGGAAACAGCTGCGCGGCCAGGAGCCGGACGGAGCAGTGCTCGGGGAGGAGCGGCGCCAACTCGATTTTTCGAGTACATTAGACAAGCCGCAGCGGCAGGTAAGAGGTTGTTGGGCCCGGTGATTGTAATGGTAAGAAGACAATGGTAAGAAGAGGTGGCGACGGTATTAAGATCGCGGTCCTCGATATCGCGGATTACGAGCTCTCGATCTCCTCCCCCCTCCCCCTACCCCTCCCTCTCGCCGAGTATAGACACGTACGCATAGAGAGGGGGGGAGGGGAGGGGGCGAGAGAAGCCCGCTTGCGATAAGGGTGGCGGGAGGCAGGGACTTTCGAACCAAATGTGCAACTAAGTAGCTACTTAGTAGTCGAGGGCGAGGGGCTGCCCCCGCCTTACAATGGGGAGACTTAGTCCGACGGATTTTCATCCCCGATAGAGCCATTGTTGGCCCTCGGTACGTACATAGAATTCACCACCTGACGCGCCTTTCCATCTCGCCGCGCCCCGTGGACTCGAGTCCCCCGCTTGACTTTGGCCACCCGTCTCTCTCTCTCTCTCTCTCTCTCTCTCTCTCTCTCTCTCTCTCTCGTACTCGACTCACTCTCTCGAGCCCCGTCCCTCATCGTCAAGCACGGCCCTTCGCGAGGAAGGAGGAGACGACCGCAAGGAGGATTTAATAACACGAGGGGAGCACGTGTCGTCCGAGCGAACGAAAGTACGCATAACGTCGCAGCCGAGTGGTGCAGGGAGGGGGGGGGTGAGAGGCCGAGGCGCGAGACCGCGGATTCGGCTTTGTTGTTGTCGTCCTTTCCGAGGAGGACGAGTGAAAGAAGGCCGAAATTAGCGGCACGATGGGCCCGGTCGCGTGCAGCCTGTTTATTCTCTCCTTTTCAATTAGAAGCGGGGCCCCGGTTTTACGGCTGCGTGCCGCCGCACAACGCACCCGCGAAATTACCGACTCTGCCGCCTCTTTATTACCTCCTCTAGGTGCTCCTTTTTTTCACACCCGTTTCGCTCACCTCCTACCCCTCGGTCCTCCTACTCCGTCCTCCTACTCCTCCGCCAACTGCTCCATCCATCCATCCATCCATCCATCCATCCATCATCCATCCATCCATCCATCCACCCATCCAACCGTGCCACGGGCCCCCGCCCTTATACCCAATAACCGGATCTCGAAGCATCTCAGATCCTACCTTACCCACCGCGACCTTCAGCTCTTCCAATATTTACATAGCTTACGTAGGATTCCGGCTGACCGCGACTCTTCTCACCGACCGACTTCGTTAAAACTTTAACGGGCCAATGCACCCTGCCCCGTAATCTCCGTAATTTCTCGCTCCATTCGTATTATTGTAATACGCCTCGGCTTTGTTTTCCCGTTAAAGCTCCGACTTATTTATTTAATTACGCGCTCCTACGCACCTCGGCGACATTGTCTGCCAGGAGAGGCTGGGCAAAACGCCGTTACCGGATGCTCGGCTTGGCTTAGCCCTCCCCGATCCCCCGACCCCCCGCCCCCTCGCGCCCGGTCCTTCCCGATCCCTCCCCGACCCCCCGACCCCCCGACCCCTAGCGCCGGCTCTTTCTTTCGCGCGACAATCGATAATTTAATTGGCGAGCAGTGGCGCGGTGACTGTGCAATGCCGGGAGCTAATAAATAAATCGGAATTAGCATTCGAATTAAATGAAATTAAATGTTAAGCAGCCCTCTGCGCTCGCTCGTTAGCTCGTCACTCTGCAAATCACGACTCCTCGTCCAGTTGCGCGTATCTGCGCCTCGTTGCGCAATGCTCATCAATACACAGCTACGAAAAGGAAAATAGGGGGTGAAAGTGGGCAGGGGCGCTGGGAGCGGCAATTTATTTAGGAAGCGGCGCATTACCTATACGAGAAAATTTATTGCAAGACGCGAATTCTCATGCGGCGGAAGAGGGGAAAGCTTAGAGAACGGGGAGAGAGAGAGAGAGAGAGAGAGAGAGAGAGAGCCTCCCGTGATGATTTACAAAAAATAAAATAGTCTCTTATTAAGCCCCGCTCCAATGAAATGCTCGAACGTTATCCCACTTATAATGTCAAGTCAAGTATGATGGAATAATGGGAGAGTAGTCAGCGATACGTGTACACCGGCAATTTCTACTCTATCAGCTTCCTTTCATATTCCGAATCAGAGCTTTCGTAGTTGGCCCGAGGACCGGGCAAACCCCAATAACTCCAACCCCTCCCCTCCCCGCCCCGCCTCTCAGCGTCCCCCGCGCGACCCTTAATGGAGTGATTCCGGCTCCGAGAATTAGCTCAAATGAATAAATTGTCGGTCCGGCAAAACTATCGTCTGCCTCCGTACGAGTCCAAAGAAGCTGACTCGAGTCCGGCCAGGCCACTCTATCTCTCTCTCTCTCTCTCTCTCTCTCTCTCTCTGATAGACGCGCACTCGCCAAGTGCTTCCCCGAATCCCCGATAGCGCGTCTAATTCGTTCGTGGGTGGAGGCGATAATTTCCCACCGCGGCGACCGCGTAAAACCACTTCTTCTCAACGGTTCGTCGTGGCGCTTCCCAAAGGCGTTTGGACTATACTTTTACCGAGAAGCAGCTAATATACACTAAAGCCGTTTCGTATTATACCTTTCTGTATTACGGATTGGGGTAAGAGTGTGAGCAAGCCAGAGAGAGAGAGAGAGAGAGAGAGAGAGAGAGAGAGAGAAGCCCAGTCAGACGGGGGATTCGATGCTTTAGCAGCGCTCAACCCCCTTTTATGTGGATCCGACACGCGGTCCCAGTACTACTCTCTCTCTCTCTCTCTCTCTCTCTCTCTCTCTCTCTCTCTCTCTCGTCTCGCTCGCTCGCTAGCCACCCTATCTATCCCTTGAATTATTATTTGGATTCAGCGATATAATTCATCCCCGGGCGCGCGTGTCTCTGTGTGCGACCGCCTGGACGCCTGAGCGCGGACGTGTGTGCCGCCGCTCTGTGTAGAGCAGCTCCGACGAAAGCAGAAGAAGGAGAGACGTAAAAATAGGAGGAACAAAAGGTGGCGGAGAGGAAGGAATGCGATGACTTGTTTACGCGGCAGATTATTCCATTGGGGTCGTAAGTGAATTTAGGCAGTGGAATCGTGATATCGCCGTGACGGCACGAGCGGCTTATTAGCGGCGATTTTTCAGGAAATCGATTTTTTTGCGGCTTTCGACGCTTTTGCGGCTGTCGCTCTGCGAAATGGCTGGAGGGCGGCCCGGAGAAAATAGGCTCGAAAGGAAAAACAGCCCCACGACAGAGCGAGGCATATGCTCCCTCTAATTAGAATAATCCTCCCTCCCTCTTTTACCTAACTTCTCTAACGGCGTTTCCGAATACAAATTCTTTTTTACGCTTTCGCCGATTTTCCTTCCTTTACCTTACCTTCCCTTCCCTTCCCTTCCCTTCCCCGCCCATAACCGACCCACCCTTCTTTTACGTACACGTACGGCATATGCAGACGCGTGTACGTATACTAGGATCAATCTATTAAATGCGTTTAGATTAGAGGCTGCGCTTGTATCATTCTTCTTGCTTTGGACGTAAGCTCCATTATGATATAATAATACTTCTCTAATCTACATGACAATGAGGCTACGATTTTTTTTTTTTTTTTTTTTTTTTTTATTTCTATTTATTATTATTATTTCAAGCTTTCCTAATCTATATTTCGCCATCCGTAACATATTTATCATCTATTATTATTTCTAACCGAGGCAAAGTCTTCTTAATTCTTTCTCGTACATTCTCATTGACATTTACTTGTCAATAGAACGAAAGTTCGCAAAATCACTATTATCGTTATTGATATTTATTTATCGAAAGCTTATGCTTTATTTTTTTCCTTTCACGTGTACGCATAAATTAACTATCCAGTCAAAGAAATTTTAAACAATCGCTGTAAATTTGACGGTTACGTTGTTAATGGCGGAGGTGACGTAGAATAAATTTTCTTTTTTTCTCGAACGAACGGACATGGGAGTAAAATGGGCGGAGGGTTGGGAAGGGAGTGGAAGTAAGGGATAAAAATAGTAATCGGAAATTGGAAATGGTCGTCCATTCGACTGAATAAGTCGGAGAGAATAAAGCGCGCTTTTATCGAGTTTACGTAAAGTCAACGTTTGTCGGTGAAAGTATCGTCATTGAATTCGCGCTCGTCGATGCACATACACACACGCGCAGAGTGATAGAGGGTGAGAGAGAGAGAGAGAGGGTGAGAGGGTGAGAGGGTAATAAAAGGAAAGTCGGATCGATGAGACCGGGGATTCGTCAGATCGGAGGCGGACAGCGATTAGAGGGAGCCGCGCTTACGAAATCCCGGCCGGTCGTCCATTTCCTTCCGTCGATCGCGCAAAGCACAAAACGAAAACGCATTAGCCTGCACCCCCGTGGCTGGCAATGTATGAAAATCACGGAAAAGAGGGCGGGATGGGGCGATGAGGCGATGAGGCGATGAGGCGAGGAGGCGAGGCGCTGCAGGGGCGCGAAAAAGCCCAAGAGGCACGGGTAAACAAGGGGCGGGTGGACGGGCCGACGGGCCGACGGGCCGACTGGCCGACTGGCCGACGGGACAGTGGGGTGTACGTATGTGGCGGGGAGGGCTATTGGGGAGGAGGTTATTGGGGGAAGGGGGGTGGGGAGCCGGCGTGCGCGGTGCGTGCACACTCGCACTTAGGGCCATTGTCGCGGTGAAATCGAATCTGTCAATTAGAGCTCTCGGGACATCGGCAGCGCGTTAACGCTTGGTTAGCGCTAATTGTTGACAATGCCCGAGGTGGCAGCTGCGCCTGCGCGCCGGAGGCATCAGATTTCCCGGCGCGAGTTTACCGTCGCTCCGCGGGGACGCCCCTAATTGTCTCGTGGATCGCCAAGCCTGCGTCCAGAAATCTTGATTTTTCCTCGTACTTCCCCATGCCCCTCAGCCTCTCCCTCCCGCGACCCGTAACCGATATTCTTGAGAGGTCGGTGTAAATTGTACTCGGTGAGCGGTGAGCGTTGAGTAACCGCGACGTGGATAATACCGAATACAATTTACCCCTTCCTCGTCCCACTACATATCATAGCGAAGCCTCTGTCTCCCGTCACGCAATTACGTGCAAAATTGAAATCCGTGCGCGAATATCGCTTGCCGGTCTGCTTAAAGAGCCAATACGCTGAGATTCTGATCGGCCCTTCGGCTGGATCGATCCCAACCCTCCCCCTCCCCTATGGCAAACAGCCATGAATACATTGAATCGCCGAAACGCGTAAATAATAGTAAATAGTAAACAGTAAAAGAAGTAAAAAAATGAAATTAGCGAGCCCCTTAGAGCGGTAGGGTTACGGGGGAGGGGCGGGGCGGCTAGGGGGGGGATTTAATCGATTTAACATCATTACCCTTAGCGGACTATTATATTTCCATCCAATATATGTAAATGAAAATTATTTTGCTGATCTTGAATATGATTTATCGACGTCAGGATGAAATAAGTATTTTCTCTTTATTCGACTGAGTTTATTTACATGCCGCGCAAGCCGAATTGAGAAGGAAGAATATCTTTACATACGGCTAGAATAAAGAATACCGATGAGATACGCAAATTGTACATTATGCTCTGTCGATTATCTTTAGTGAGGCAATATTAAATAACAAATAATTCGCTTTGATGCGCTTCGGCATCTCTTTTCGGCTTATCGATTCATGCAGAATAAATATTAAAACCGAGAGAGAGAGAGAGAGAGAGAGAGAGAGAGAGAGAGAAATCTCGCAACTCATCGAGATACACGGAAAGGGTGTAAGGAGGTCGCGAAAATCAATAGAAAGCAAAGCAGCGGGACAGTTATCGTAGCAATTGTCATTACGAGCTCTCTCTCTCTCTCTCTCTCTCTCTCTATATATATATATATCTCTTTTGGAATTTGCTAAGGGTACCAGAATGTCCCGTGATTCGATCGAATAATTCTGAGGGGTTACGGCTCGCTCAGTCAGAATTCCTTGACTTTGGAAATGCATACGGGGAATCGGAAGCGGTCGCGCTATTATTTGTTCGGGAGTGCTCGGGAGCGATGATAAGCTATCGGTAACCCCGTAGATCGGGCGCTTATTAAGGGAAACTCCTTCTGGGACGTCGTCGAGAACTCACCGCGGAAGTGATTGAGATGCTAGACGGTCTCGGGCGCCCCCCCCCCGACACCCGAATACAGACCGCTAATTTCTCTGCCCCGACCTCTCCCACCCCAGACAAAAGGTGCCGTTCCTTGGCTCGTTCCGTCTCTCTTTGTCTGTCGCGCTTCTCTCCGTCCCCCCGTCCCCCCGTCCCCCGCCCGTACATCTCGTCTCGTCTCGTCTCGGGAAATTCGCCGTTTCCGAAGCCAAGAAAACGCCGAGGAGGTGGAAGTTTGCTCGTTGTCGGTGGCCGCCGTCTTGGTTAATCACTATAATTGATATTCCGGGCCGATATCACCGCCCGGAGAGTAACGGAGTAACACGATAACGAAGTAATATAATTAAAGGGAGTCTCTTTATTGACTAGCTCTCGAAGCCGCTTCCTCACCCGCTCGTTCCTTCAATCGAATTATATTATTATATCGTTGCATCTACCCTCTCCCGCTCCATTCGCCCCCCTAACCCTCGCCTCGCCACCCTCCCTACCAATCCACGCCACGCAGCTTCTCTATGGTTCCTTATGTTACTTCGTCCGTCAATTAATCTTAACGTTCCCCGGTAAGTGTTGCCGCTCTCATCGAGAGATAGAATGCGTTTAAGTAACTGGCCTCCAACCGATTTCAGAAAAACATGTCACTCGTTTCTTACTTTGGGTGTCGGCGTTCCTCACGAATTATTTCCAAATGCGGAAGCGCTAAAGTATTGAGTCTACTAAAGGAGACTAATTCCCTTCGTAATTTTATTACACGGAGACAAAGGCAGAAATAAAATGCTTATAAGAGCTCAATTTTTCCGAGACATGTAATGAATTCCAAAGGCCTGATGAATGTAATTTACGGAATTACAGCTTCCGATGGATTTTATTGAAGAGGACAAATTACGTTTGGCGAAGCAACGTTGACGATTCGCTGGAATTGTTTGATGCGTCGTCATCGGGCTAAAGCCCAAGATAATAACTACGAACTTTTTTGAGCTTTAAGGGATACAAACGTCATTTCCCAATGATTTGTAATAATTATGTAAATAAGATAGCGAGCGGCATTTGGCTTTGTAATATTGGGAGAAGAGGTTACACATCCTTTTATATCCAAGGGCCTTTGAAATGTCGTGGGAGGGAGAGAGAACGCGAGCGGTTCGAATCCTAAAAATATTTGTGAAAAAAAGGGTCGAGCAAAGGCTCCCGGATTTTCGCGAACGAAAACAATGATACCGGGAGCCGCGGTGTCTCGTCGGTATCCTTTTACGAGGGTGTTCCGCTACCTTCCGGCGACAATGACGTATATCTCGGCGACTTCCGGCCGAGCCGAGCCGAGTCGAGCCGCGCCGGGCCGGGCCGACCGCTCGCGTATATTCCCCGCATGAAAAGGACTTACTCCGACTCCGGCTCTCTGCTGTGGGAGGACATCCTCGTCCTCGGCCAACGGCTCGCGATCCCCCTCCGCGATTCAGCCTCCCGAATTCGCACGTGAATCTTACGCCAATGATCACGTATTCCTTACGACAATAATATTCTCTATAAACGGCCCCGTAGACAGTCTTTCCATCCTCCTCCTCCTCCCCGACCCGCCCGTCGCACCGCTTCCTATTGTTACCCATCGGTGCGTAAGTTGCGGTGATTTCTCTGCTTCTGAGGCTCCTTCCGTCTCGCAAAACTGCAGCTCCGTTGTGTTGTTCGTGTCGCCCAATTGTTGCCGGCATAAAACGTTGATTGCACCCAGCCCGATTAAAATGGCGCTTATCGGCTCGTCAAAATCTTTATTTACAAAAGTTTCTTTGTCGCGCCAATAACCCCTATTTTGCTGACAATTTTCACGAGCCTTAATTATCGTTTAGCCTTTTAATCTATTCGCGTACAACGACCGCGTCCTACATAATGCATGACGAAATAATAATAATCGGCTCTCGGTGCATAAAATCTTACATATAATTTAGAATTACATACATACATACATACATACATACATACATATATATATATATATATGGGCGCGCGATGGTAAGGTTGCACCCACTCTGCTTTCGTATAAAATAATTTAATTTTACACTGACAGCCTAGCAACGAGTAAACAATGCCCTTTCATTTACGCATTACGAATATTTCGTACCCATATCTGCCTTTCACATTTACTTTTAATAACGATTTCAAAGATACATTTACTTTGGAATTATCTGGATTCCTTATATTAAAGTCTTCCCTTGTTTCAGCAATTTTCTTTGTAAATACTTTTATCGCGCACAATTTATCCACATTTCATACTTTATGTTACACGATTAAAATAATGAAATATTTATAAAACTGTTGATTTCGCAAGGGAACGGAAAATGTTTGCACGTTGATATATTGCCAGTAAAAAGGATTGATTATTATACATATGAATGTCAGATATAAATCTTTCGGTTATTTAATTTTTAGATCATAGGATTAGCAGACGCTTTACAGCAGACCAAAGCCCTTGTCTATTTATATAAAATATAATGAAATTGTTTATTCGTAAGAGTCTACGAGCTTTCTTATAAATAAATGATATTTTCCTGTTAACAGAGATACACGAGCGGTCGGAGCGGTGATTTTCAATAGGAAAAGTAAGGAGTTGTGAGGCTCGAAAGTACGTCGATTGGCGCTACATTGGCTGCGGATCCTTGAGGCCGCCATTGATTTAGACGTGTCGTTAGGGGCCTCGATCGGCGAGCTCGGGGTCATGAGCGGACGATCCCGACATCGTTCCCAAGCCTTTACTCGCTCGCAGAAGGTGATGGAAGACTCGCCCGGATAGCTTCGTGGCATAAAATGAAATTTGAGGAAGAGCCGAGGGAAGAGGAACTCGTTGGGTGAATAAAAAAAATAAAAAAAAAAAAAAAAAAAAAAAAAAGAAAGAAAGAAAGAAAGAAAAAAAAACGTAGGAAGGAGGAGAGGGAGAGGAGGCGAATGTCACGCTCGGTACTCGCGGTGGCGTGTAAGTTTTCGTATCCTGCGCCGGGGACACGGGGAGGTGACGCGCCGTCGGGAGCGACGGGGGCAGTCATGGCCGCAGGAAACAGCGCATCATCGTAATAACCATCATCAGAACGGCGGCCGCTTGTAGTCAGGTAGCGAGAGAATGGGTGAGGAGGGCCGGCTGGGGGCGAAAGTCGAGTCGAGTGGAGTGGAGCCGAGCCGAACCGAGCCGAACCGAACCGACCCGAGTGCGAGCTGGAAGTTTGTCGGTTCGAATAATCGTCGTTAAAATTAAATAATAAAAAAAAAAAAACCGCTCTTAGAGGAGCTCCGTTCGATTTAACCTCGTTGACCCCGTGCCCGGGGGTTCGGGCAAGAGGAGGAGGAGGAGGAGGAGGAGGAGGAGGAGGAGGTAGAGGACGAGGACGAGGTGGGGCGCCACCATTTCCATCTCTGTCGCGCGGAGCTTTGATTTCAACCTCGGACTAACATCATCGGGCGGCTCAGCTTTGCGCCCACCTGAGCTTTCGACGGCAAATAACATTATTTCGGCACCGGGGAGTGCAGCACTCGCTGTCGCAAATATCTCCTTCTAAAATTCCCGCTGGGGCTGGTCGCTCCTTTGCCAGCCAATTCCAAAATTGATACATCTATTTGAATACGAAATGAAATCCCGCTACCAATTTCCTCCGAGCTGCTGCGCAATTCATAAGTATTGACCTTGAAAAAGAAAAAAAGGGGAGGGAAACGCGCCAGAAGCAGGTGATTAGCAGTGGGGCGGTGAGGGGGGAGGGGGTGGGTGGGTATGTAGGGGCGGGTCAAAAAGTGGTGGAAAACGTAAGGGACAGGATCTCGGTCGCGGTCTCGGTCGCGGTATCGACCTGGAGGAGCGTCGGGAGGGCCTCCCTCTCGCTCGTCATGCAGCTCTGCGATAATCAAGAATCACCGGGACACGTAAGGCCGGCGCGCAACATTAAGCCCTACGCAATATCCGCCGTTTCGAAATGCATCGCGGAGCAGCTCAAATAGGCGGGGGGATAAAAATGTGGCAGGGCCAGCGAGGGAGGAGGCTATTGGGGTGGGTGAACGAACGAGCGAACGAACGAGCGAACGAACGAGCGAATGAAGGAGCGAAAGAACGAACGAGCGATTGGCGCAGTCGGGTGTAATGCGATAATTTTCAGGATCGCGTTGTGAGACGGAGGGCGGGAGGGAGGGATGGAGAGTGGAAGGAGCGTCGGCGCGGCGGCGGCGGCGGCAGCGATGACGACGACCTGGAGAGAAATTCGAGGCGCATGCGTGGCCAAGCTCCGGAAACCGGGCATTCTATTGTACTTTTGTCATAGTTAAACTGTCAGGCTAATCTCCCCGCGACTCCTGCCGGCGATTTACGCATATTGCCGGCGACCGCTACATTATCCGATACGAGCCGAATGCTGGCGGCTCGGTCAGAGTCAGTCTCGCACGAGCTGCGTACGAGCCATATAGAATCAAAAAGTCAGAGAGGGGGGGGGAGCGCTTTTCTGATTCGACGGATTAAAATTACTCGCGGTTTTCATGCGATGCGTCAGTCATCTTAAATTACAGAGTGCATCTCTGAGACTCCCTATTTTATTATCATTATCATTATCATTATTATTATTACCTTTCCGTCTTTGTTGCATTTCGTCCTTCTCATTTTGTCGCCAGTCTTTTTTCTTTCTCTTTTTATTTATTTTTTAATACAATAGATGCCTGACAAAGAGAGTCTCACCCCCCAACCGAGTTTCCGACTTTCCGACTTTCCGACATTCCGACACATCATAGAGACTAGTATTTTCGATTTTACGCTTCCTAATTTCTGTAATATAGCTTTTAAGTATTGCGAGAGGAAGCTTAAATTGTGAGTTTGTTGATTCGTGTGTGAAGTGCGGAAAACAATTTCATGCGAAAGCACGTTACTTAAACCTTAAGAAATTAAATATCAGTAGTAGCTTTCCGGAAGTTCTTTACTCGATGACCCCCCCCCCTCCCCCCTCCCCCACACTCACCCATCCTACAATCCATCGACGTTTAAATCTTTTTTCGTCCGACTGTTTATTCCACATAATTACGTCTATTGAAATTTCCCCCCACCGACCCGACTCCCTTTCATTTGACCTTAAAAGTATTATTTTAAACATGTTCCGTAAAGTTTATTTCCGAACGATTTCATAACTTATTATTTGCCGTAAATATAAGTGTATTCGCAATCATCGAATACCAGCGAATTTCGTTCCCGCTCCCGCTCTCTCTCTCTCTCTCTCTCTCTCTCTCTCTAGGTCTTGTTGCCATTTTGAGCGTTAAATTGCACGCGTTGTAAGAATTGACTTTAGAAAGGAAAGAAATAAAAAGGAAACGAATATACAAGATTTAATTTTTCGCGTTCAGCAGCAGCAGCAGCAGTTAGTTATAGGATGAAATTAATACAAGTATACGCTGAAGCTATTTATATAAGATCTGCAGAGACGAAATGACGTCGTATAAAATAATACCTGATTGAAATAATGCGTCAGTGGGTATTAGCGGGAGCGCCGTTTATAATGTGTCGAGACATAAAAGTAATGGCGAATGAGCGGTAATGGCATTGTGTATTATATCATTATAGGGGAAATAAGGGCCTGTTAGCGTAGATCGAGAAATCCAATGGGAAGGCTGCGCTCGCTCGTCAGTGCCAGTGGACGCTTGACTTGCGAAGCCGGCTTTGCTTAATATATAAAAGGACATAAAAATGGAATAATCTTCCATAAATGTAGCGGCAAGTACGGGCGAGCGGTGACGACGGGGACGGAGGAGGAGGAGGAGGAGGAGGAGGAGGAGGAAAAGGAAAGGGAGAAACGAGCTGATTCATTAGGGGCACGAGGGTCGGATAATTTTGATATACTTCTCGCGTTCCGTAGCGCGTATTAAACGATTAGCCGACACGATTCATCATTAGGCCCCGGCATCGCGATGTTGGCTCGTGAGAAAAAAAAAAAAAAAAAAAAAAAAAAAAAAAAAAAGAAAAGAAAACAGAAAAAAGAAAAGGCTAGCGCCTCCGCAAGAGTAAGCGATGGCTGCGCGAAACCTCTCGTGATAGGAGGGAGGAGCGGCGGGGCCGGGGAACGGGCGGGGAGGAGGACGGACTCGCGGTATCGGTGATTCGAGGGGGCCCCGGGCTTAATGACCAGTTGGCGGGCCCCCTGGCCCCGCTCCCCGTCCCCATCCCATACACCGTAATTAAATAATAATTGGAGCTAGCCGAGGGGAAGGGGTCCACTCGGAGACCACGCCCTGGAACGCGTATTTCGCCGCATCCTCGCGACCAATGGAGCGCAGGTAGCTCGGAGCATAGGTGCGCCGCGGGGCCTAGAACACCCGAGCAATTTCTCCCTACCGATCTCTCGTCCCGCTGCACCTTTTCCTCCTCCTCCTCCTCCTCCTCCTCCACCTCCTCCTCCACCTCGTTCTTTACCGCCTCGTTCGCTGTCGTTACTGCGGCTGGTGCTCTCTCCTCCTGCTTCTGCCGCCGCTGCTGCCGTCGCTGCCGCTGCTGCTCCAGCTCCCGTTTCCACTGCTCCTCCTCGCATTCGAGGGGCGAGCTTTCTTTGCTTTTGTTTTGCGCGCCCCTTTTTGTACGGGCCGAGGAGCCCTTGATAAATCGAGTTTTCGGTATCGTCGTCGTCGTCGTCGTCGTCGTCGTCGTAGTCGTCGTAGTCGTCGTAGTCGTCGTAGTCGACGACGACGTACTCCTCGTGTCGCTCGGCCATTAATTTAAAGGAGCCGGCGCTCCCTCTCCCCCCCTGCCGCTCCACCCGCCGCTGCTCCTACACGCGCGCGCGCGCGAACCGTAATTAATCGTTGTGCACTCAAGTCCAAAATGCTCCTTTTTCGTCTTCGCCGTCCGCGCTGCTTTGCGCGGATACTTTAATAAAAAACGAGTAGCGCGCCCCCCTTCCCATTTATTTACGCTACTTTTTTACTTTGGGCTCTGGGCTCGAGTTGCTTAGCACTTGGCGCTATCGTAACGAGTATATCATTCATACCGGAATACTTTGTAACGTTGGGCATGCGGCTGCTGCGCCGGATAAACTTTCAAGTAAAGCTCGGGTAAAAATCTTGGCTCGATCGCACGTAACTCGGATAATCTACATTCTTTTACGGCCACTGCCGCTTTAATTAAGACTTATTTGAATATGCTCGGCTTTGAAATATTATTTGACCAACATCTCGTTTCTTTGCGTATCTTTTGTGATTATCCCTCTCGTATTGTCCTTGTCTGCACTCGAACGTACCGTACCTTTACGCTGAAATTTATCGAGTACTCGCCGTAGACTTGCATTGCGGATGAAAATAAACTGTTACCGAGCTAATGAATACGTCTACGGATGGCTTCGAACGCCTCCAGCTCTCCCATCTTAATGTTACCTAAATATTATAACGTTTACGGACAATTCAAAAAAGTAAAGGAAAAGCTAAAGGAAAGGGAAAAAGAAAAAGAGAAAGAAAAAGAAAAAAAGCCGAGGTAAAATGTACAAGTAAATAATCTTAATTAAAAACACGGACTGTTATTACAGCTGCGCTTGTTCTCGATAATGTAATCAAAGGCATTGTTTTGAAATACAAAGCCGTGGCTCGGTCTCTCTGTAAATAAATAAAAGCACCAAGGAATTTATGAATATATTACCGTTAATCATTTGCTTACATTTGAATAGGTTAGAGCTACGACGTCAAGTGGTGCTGCTGTTACCGCCGTCGTCGCCGTCGCCGCAGCTTCTTAGATCAAAAGCAACGATGGTATTTTCAATAATATTAATATTAATTAATCATAGAGCGTCCGAGGATGAGCTTTATGTCGGCCCCACGAGACTTTCAATTGAAGTCCCCGAAGTTTAAGTTTAATCGCGAAGTTGATTGAAACGGTCTATGAAACACAAAAAAAAAAAAAAAAAAAAAAAACAAGAACAACAAAAAAACCAAAGACTAGATCGGCTCTCCGTTGAATTCGTCGAGTGCGCGCGGCGGGGTATACGTCGACGCGGATCCGGCTAATAAAGGCCAGCCGGAGCGGGCGGGGGGAATAATTAAATGAGCCGGGAGGGGGGGGTGAGAGGCGAGGGCCAAGGGCTCGTATGAAAAGGGCTCGGGTAATGCGTGTATCGCGCGCACTTGTCGGCCCGTCGCCTTCCGTGTGGACCTCTCCTCCTTCCGGGCGAGAAGGGCACTTTAACGATTGGCTCGCGGCTCGGGCGTAATTTCCATTCGCGGCACGTAGAGGCGGACTGCGACGAGGAGGGCGGAGGGCTGGATGGCTGGATGGCAGAGGGAGGGCAGAGGGAGAGGCAGAGGGAGGCAGGCAGGGAGGCAGGCAGGGAGGCAGGCAGGGAGGCAGGCAGGGAGGCAGGCAGTGAGGGAGGTGGGGGGAGGGGGAGGCGGCCAATTAGTCGGGGCGTCAAAATGTTGCGTAGTTCCTCGGGAAAGCGAGTCGCTTAAGTACTGGACGCGGCGGCGGCGACCCGACCCGAGAGCCGCCTTGGCGCAGCCCGTTTTTGTCCGCGTAAACATCGTCCATGAATAAAACATCGTAATCAGCCCCCCTTCCCCCCACCCCTCGTCGTCCGCCGCTTCATCTTCCTCGTGCATCGCTCGGAGAAGTTAAGTACGTGAGACGCGACCCAGGGGAAAGTTACGCTCGCTTTCTCCATATTCGCACTCTTTGGCTCCACTTCCCCGACTATCACTTCGCCCCGCACCCTAATTGCTTGAATATATGCATGACCCTAAGTTTCCCGATTATGATTCTAATATAACTTTCAAAGTACCCCGTCCTATCTTCGTCTCCTATCCCCACTGCCGCCCCACCCCAATAACCCCACCCACCGACGGAACAAAAAACGCAACGGTTGTCTGCCATTTTAGGTTTTTATGGGACGCTGGAGGGGCGAGGGGGATTGGGCAAAAATCTTAATAAGGCCGACGTCGATCGAGAATTCAATAAGAGTTGCATTAGATTTCAACAACTGCTGCACTGCGCTGCGGCTAATGAATTTTCAAGATGGTTATCGGTGGCCTTCGTGCCGCAATAGGATCCGCCTAAACTATCCGAGGGTAAATTAACACCTTCTCGTGCCTCCCTCCCTTCAACGAGCCCACCCAATGGCCTACAGCACATCCAGATGGATAGATAGATAGATAGATAGATAGATAGAGAGCAGAGAGAGAGAGAGAGAGAGAGAGAGAGAGAGAGAGAGCAATAGGGGTGGTAATACGAGAGCTTCCTCGCGCAAACGAACTTTTACGGGGCGCTTCCTCCTGCATTTATAAATCGAAGCAGAAGAGATTTCCTTTGACTTTCCGTAAGATAAAAAGAGCCGCGAGTACGCGGAGCGAGGTAAAAATATCGTTGGCTGGCTGGGCTTCCCCAAGTGGAATAAGGCTAAGCCATATCCGTGTATTATTGTTATTTAGGCTGCGAGCGGATCCTTGCTGCGATATCGGGTCTGTGATTGTTATCTCGAAACTCTCGTAGCGGCCGTCATCTGGAGTGGAAGAGAAAGAAATGTCGGGAGGGCGCAGGGAGGGAGGGAGAGTGAGAGAGAGAGAGAGAGAGAGAGAGAGAGAGAGAGAGAGAGAGAGCTGCCGATGAGAGCGGAGATATCGGGAATAGTTGCCGAGCGCAGACGCGAAACAGCTTCTCGCGTACCCTAATAACCTCTCCCCCACGTCCACGTCTACTGATTTTTCCTTCTTTCTCCGTCTCCTCGGTGCCGGGGTGTGAAAATCAGCAAGGAGGTACGCGGCGCATCGAGCGCTTCCTCCGCTGCTCACGAGGGCGCGAAGGAAATTACGGTGAGTGGGCCGGGCCGTGCGTGTCCGCGGGAGGGGTGGGGTGCGAAAATTGCAAAAGCTCCCAAAGGGAACGGGAGCTGGAAGAATTATCGAGGGAGAAAAAGCAGGAGCGAGAGAATGAGGAATAGTTGAGGGCGAGGGAGGGACGCTGCCGCTCCCGTCGCCGTCGTCGTTACTGTCGCCCCCGCTACCGCTGCCGCTACCGCCGCCGCCGCTGCCGCCACCGTCGCCGCCATTTTACAGCGGCGCGAATCTGCATAACGATCAGAGTCTGTCGTGTTTATCAAAGCTTTTCTCCGACATCTGCATAATTTTCTGTCGCCCCAACTGTAGCCAAGGAGTCTCCTTTACGTGTCTCTCTCTCTCTCTCTCTCTCTCTCTCTCTCTCTCTGTCTCTCTCTGTGTGTGTACAGCTTTATAAATTGAGAAGTACGAGCGAGCGAGCGAGCCAGAGAGAGAGAGAGAGAGAGAGAGAGAGAGAGAGAGAGAGAGAGAGAGAGAGAGAGAGAGACTTTGTAGTATCGCGAGCGCGTTTTACGTGCTCGACTTGTAAAACTTTAACGAGCCGCGCGAATAAATTATATACTTTGCGATGGGTGATGGTGATGGTGATGGTGGTGGTGGTGGTAGTCGACGTCGTCGTCGTCGTCGTCGTCGTCGTCATCGTCGTCGTCGTAGCAGCAGCAGCAAAAGCAGCATCAGCAGCCAGAGAAGCAGCGTGAGCAAGCAGCGGCAGTAGAGCCAGCGGTGGCGGTGGGGTAGGCGTTGCGGAGATTGCCGGGGGTAGAAACGCCATTTTTGGCGTTAATTTAAAGTATCCTGACACGCCGAGCACAAGCGTCGCTCGGTGAAACTTCGCTCTAATGCACGTTATAGCCCGTTGTGGATTATACCATTGCACTCCAACTCATTCTCTCTCTCTCTCTCTCTCTCTCTCTCTCTCACTCTATATATATATATATAAAGTATTTGGTAGGGGTACGAAAGGCAAATGAGGAACAAGCCGTGTTTTGGGGATTTTTGCACTTTGAATTTCCTCGGCGGCTAGCGAGTCTCGGTTAATGAAATCTCCCATGAGGGAGGCTGCCTTTGGTGAGCAACCTTGAGGCGCACCTTTCGCCTCGTCGCATTTATAAAGCTTAAGCATTAAAGTGCTTTCCCTTAGCGTATCTTAAAGCGATTCCGAGCGCAAATTAAATGTATACGGTTCTCTATCGGAGCTATATGGAATCGACAGTCGCGGTACAAGGCGGGGGGTGGGGGGGGGCGACGGCAGAACCGAGTGCGATGATTGGTAGAGAATTCAGGGAGACCACTCGTTCGAGGAGAAGAGATCCTTGCCGGAAGAAAATTAATTGTAAAAATTGAGAAAATGGTTGCTTAAGCGAACGTAGATGGAAGCGGGAGACGGAAGCTGGAGATAAGATCTTGGCCTAACGGGATCGGAGAGGAGGAGAAGATTGGAGCCACTGCTTGAAAATGTATTGGCAAGGAATTGATCAATACAGTTTATAATTAAGTCAGCAGCGCTCGAGCTGAAAACCGATAAGGAGAATTCGTATTTTCTAGATTAAATTGGCCCATCCGGAATCCTCTGCGGACCCGAATTCTGAAGTAACGGATAGGAAGGGAAGTTCCCGGTCGGCCGGGATGCGGGACGTTCCACCGACCGGATTCGCGCGTATCCGATTTCGGACAAGTGGCCCGGGAAGGATCCGGCGTCGGGAGGACCGATCCATCGGATCCAGTGGTGTCGAGAGCCCCGCTCGTGTATCACTTTGGCCCCGTCGGCCCCGGTGGCCCCGTTGACCCCGTCGAATTCCCAGGGCGAGTCTCTAACGAGGATGACGATCAAGAGGAGGAGGAGGAGGAGGAGGAGGAGGAGGAGATATTTCGTGACAGGCCCTGGGCACTCGGTCGTGTTAAGGGTTCTTTATTATTGGCCCCCGCGGCATATGGAGCCGAGGGGTCGCCCGCGCGATAAGATAAGGATCGCCGCGAATCTCCTGGCACTGGGGTCTCCACTTTCAGAGGATTAGCCGTTGTGCGTAATACCGGTAATCAGCAATCACCATCGTGTCCTGACGCCGCTTATCCCCCCAATCGCCTCCCTCGACCCTTTCCCGCCCGGGCTCTTTTCATCCCGCTTTACGTGTCCGCCGCGGACTCTCTGCCCCCCTCCCTCTACCTAATCGACCTTATTTTTACTTACTTACTTACTTACTTACTTACTCACTTGCGTACTTACTTGCGTACTTGTTTACTTACTCGTTCGAGCTCGCTCCTTTATTATGTTACCAATGCCAGTTTTCTAGCTCGGTAGCACAGCCCGGAGCATTTCCACCCCCTCCGTGCCAATCCCCCTCCCCCTCGCCAACCCTCGATCAAGTAAGCGGCTTGGCGACATTAATGTACATACACATTTTAGAGGAGGCTAAAATGCGCTCGGATCGAAGGAAGATTACCCCGAGGGCTAAGCAAATAATTGCATCTTTACATTATCGACTTGGCATATGACTGGATGGGCGGGCGGCCTTATCCAGTTGGATCAAATACCTCTCGCGATCCTATTCCATGCTAATACAATTGCGGCGGCCGCAAGTGCCCGGCACCGGACAGATATGGGTACGCGCGAACAAAAGCGATAAAACACTGGCTGGCAGCGAGGATCCCTCTTGCTCGTAGCGGCGACTCGCTCGAACGACGATAACGACGTCATTACCAGTTGAGCGTTTACTGCTTGAAAATCATAATATCGCGTTACACGCCACTATCCCGTGAGCCGTGCCGCTCTCCTCATTTGCATGTGCGCGATCGATCCCTCGCCCATCCCCCCTCGATCCTGCCCAATAGTTTCATTTTTCCGATATTTCTTTACGATAGCACCGTATGCCTAATGGATGCTGCTCCCTCTCTCTCTCTCTCTCTCTCTCTCATCCTTGCGCTGAAAAATCTTTTAAAATCGCTCACGCGCACTATCGGCGGTGCCCATTGACAATGGGCCAATCACTTTATTGCTTAGCATTGTCAAAATTAAGCCTATAGCAATAATACTACTCTACGTCGTAATAATAATAATAACAACAACAACAACAACAGCAACGAAGACGACAAAAGCAACAAAAATAACGAATAACAATGAATAATAATAATAAAAAATTTATTAGGCATTTATTTTAATAGCGTAGGGAATGCGCGAAAATGTCCGTACGCGAGATGACGAATGTAGTATAATAATATTGAGCTGTAGAGTCTATTAGATTGTTATTAGATTGTTATCTCACCTGATTCGGAGGCTTAATGAGCCTGTTGACACAGCGATTCGTCCTCATATCCAGGCTATCGCCAGCTCAATAATTCAGAGTCTGTGTCCGTATAATAGGACTTGGTCCGCGTACTCGATTTATCATTGTGGCCGGTGAGCGTAGCGAGTGGGAGGGGGGCGGCGGGGAGGGATTGCAAGCGCACGCGACCTCGTGCCATCATTTTAACTCCCTCCTAATACTCTCCTTTCATTTCCAAGAAAACCACTGGAAAATAACATTCCCAACATTTCCCTAGTCTTTATTATTTAAGACATTATATATATATCAGGACGAATCGCTGACTGAAAAGACCAACGATTTTTCTAATTTCATACAATTTTATTTATTTATTTTACTTATTCTTCTCTCGTAATACTTCATCTCATTGTTCGTATTTAATATTTAAACCACTCGCGACCCAAGCATCTTTCTTCCGAATTAATTAAGCAAACAGCCACTTAAGTCATATCGATGGATTACCTGAAAAATGTCGTTACTTCAATTTTTTGCATTCTAAAGTCTTACAGTCCCGACTCTTCGTACACTTGTCGCTCGGATGTCTATTGTTTTCTCGGGCGGTCGCATCCCTTTATTCTCGCATTCTTCGTCATTTCGGCTTTTTTACTTCCTACGTAATCCGGCAAATTCTTCTCGCTCTGCGACTCGAAATCGAATTTCAGCCTGATATCCTACTTTACCGCATCCCAATAGCCTATCCTAAGTTTTTTATTCTGACTTTTCTATTCTAGCTTTACAATCTCTGCGCTCTTCTCCTTCCCCATCATTTTATTAATTTTTTTTATATCTCGACACAAATTCGGATACTTTGAAGTAGACTGAACAAAATATAAAGAAAAGTATTATTGCTGGGTCGATTTAGAAGATCAATTTGATAGAAAAAACAAAATAAATAGAATGAAAAAAAGAAGAAGATGGTCGATGAGCCTACGGCCTGTCGTCTGTCGTCTGTCGTCTGTCGTCTGTCGTCGACCACGTAACGTTCGCTGTATTATTATTCGAATGTTCCAATCGCTCAATATATATATATATGTATATATATTTCCTGTTGGCCTTGGAGGGGCTAGGGGAGGTAGGATGGTATCGAAGAGTTAGAACACTGCAGCGTTAAGGTTGCAGCGACAGTTCCACCTCGTTAGAGCTATATCTAATATATCTAATAATTTGTGAGCCATCGTCGATTTACAAACGCACGTCATGGATACGCGTAAAATGGCGTTTGGCGACAGGCGCGGGTTTCGGAGCCGCGATTTTCCCCTCTCCGCCGGTATATAAATAAATGCTGCAATACAGAAGGGAAATACGAGGCCGTCTGAGCCTTTCCCTTACGCCCCCAATAACCCCTCGCCCTCACCCACGAGCCCGAGCATTAATGTCGGCATGCGTTTATCGGCGCGTGCGCGTGCGCCTGCGAGCCCTGCGGAGGGGCAGGGTATCAAAGGCAAAACTCGGTGGCAATCATGAGCTTTCGAATGCAAAGCAGGGAGGAGCTTTCGCGCGGAGCAAGCAATACGGCATATCGCGCGCGCGCGCCACTTTTACATTTAAATGTAAACTCGCAAAGTGCGCGGCCGAGGATCCGCTCTCCCGGATGAAAACGTATAATGTTATGGGCGTCTAGAATGCTCGGGCATTTGGCTGCGCGTGTGCAGCCTCCCGAACCTGAATTCCTCAATGATCTGTACATATGTATGTATATATGTATATATATATATATATACTGAGAGAGAGTGAGATTGATTATTTAGACACGAAATGGAAATACAAATGTATAAGCTGTTTTTCCTTATATTATACGTGCGCACGCATAAATACGGATAGCGAAGGAGGGTATTTTTGCTTGTTAAAATGTATGTAGAAAAGAGAGAGGGCGAGGGTCGGCGTACGTGGGAGGGAGGCACGATTTAAATTATTTCGAATGGGCACATTTGGCACCATACCAAATCGTTATTTATTATACGCATTTAAAACTGCTTAGCCATTTTATCAGCATCATTAAGAATATAAATAATTGAGAATGATATACTCGTTTTCGATATTAGAGAAATAATTAAATTATTTTATCTAATCTACGTAAATGTATACGTATTATTATTATTATTATTATTATTATTAGTATTATTATTACATTTTTCTACTATTTTTTTTGTTCGTTGAATTAATACTTTACTCACTTTACGTACTGCTTTAATGACAGAATTAAGATACCTTATATTTACATTGCCAAATAAATGCATCACGTGAGATTTTATTGTAACGGACACAAGTTTTTTTTTTTTTTTTTACTTAAATCTTCATAAATTATTTTACGAGATTGATATGTATATTTTTACACTTATCAAATAACGTACAACTGAAATAAAATATGGACAGGCAAAGTGCATTGACTTAATGTGAGCACATTACACATGAATAATAATGAATAATAATAAAGAACCATAAAGATGTGCCGTTCTGATATTAAAAAGCAAATGTATGTATTTTTAATAAAGAGAATGAATAAATATTAATCAATAGATGCTTACGTTAATACATATATTTGATCAATATTAGAAATTGCACTTCTACGCGTTTCTGCGTTTAAAGAGCACTCGATGAAGTAAATTAAAAAATATCGGCTTTTTCAATACTCGACATAAAGTAATCACTTTCAATATGTATAAAATCGAGTAGATATAAGTATCGTGTCCTCTAGGACGTATTAGTTCAAGGTAAGAGCTTGAAATCGAGAGAAATATTCCCCGGCTGAAGTTTTATTTTACGTGAAATAATAGAAAGAAGAAATTAATAGTTTCCAATATTCGTCCCTTTCAAATAATAAGAAATATGTCCAATTGATTGTTAAGATAATCGATGTAGAGAAAGCCTACTAAGGGACAGATAAAGAGACAATTGTTTTTATCGCCGAAATACGAGTACGATAAAATCCTCCCCCATGCGGTATAATGGCAAAAGAACAATTAACGAAAGCTGAGAAGGACAAGTGTTGTCGGGGGGCGGGAGGGGGCTGCTTTAAATACTTAACACCTCAAATGCTCGAGAAATGCAAAACGGAAGGCTCTGTATCTGCTTTTCACTGCGGATCGGATTTAAAATGCGCCCTAATTTGTTCCCGAGCACGCGGTGTTACATTAATAAGGGAGGCTACTTATGCAGTTTCGCGAGCGCGTGAACCCATGGCTTTTTTATTAGTGGCGGTGGTGGTGGTGGCTGTGGTGGAGGAGGGGGGGATGTAGGAAAAAGTATGCGACGGTCTCAGGGATGCAAATGAAAACCTCCAGGAGGTTTTCCTTTTAATGCAAAGTGCCGAGGCTCCGCTCGGGAATGTTTTCACGCAACGAATGGGAAGGAGGGCGCGATGTAGCGGGGGGAGGCGGGAGGGTCCGTCGAACGGAGGTCCGACTTTAGCAGATAGACGGCCGATCGGTGAGAAAAATAATCGAACACCCGCCCGTCTGACGATTACAATCAGGTAAAACAATGAGCGAGAGAATGCATGTACCCCGGGCGCTTGATAAATCAGCCGTCCGGGAGTCGGCGGGAATTCCTTACGAATAATTAAGCGGTAACGTGCGAGCTTTTACTGGAGCAGAGGCTGGAGATAATTAAGCGTGGGAGGGAGGGAGGGAGGGAGGGAGGGACGAAAAAGAGATTAGCGGCTCTCGCGCATAATAGCCCTCCAGCTACTCCAGCGGTGGCCTGGGCGTGGACGTGGACACGGACGCGGACGTGGGTGAGCGTCACATCTAAATGTAAAATCTGCTTTGCATAATGCCCCCACGAGTCCCGAGCCTACGACTAATTGCCGGCGACTCGAGCCGAGAGGGGCCTTTCGACACCTACGGACGTTTTATAAGACCGCGAGATCCCGTGTCCGCCGGCAATTACCCCGGCTCCCCCTCATCACCCCAATCCCTCGCTCACCCACCGCCAATTGGCATTCCTTATTGGCGAAACAGGCGAGCTTACGCTCTCCCGGAGCTCCCGGAGCTCCCGGAACTCCCGACGACCTCTTTTCGCGCTCGTCCGTTAATTTCAGATTATTTGTCAACTCGATGAATTTTCTATAGTCATCGCATTCCAACGGCGGCTCCGCTCGTTAGAAACCTCCATTAGCTGCTCATAATATTACTGTATCGTACTGCAATCCTTGCAGGCTAATTGTCGTCCATGCGTACGAGAGCGCACGGCTCCTTTTCTGGTTAAGAATAATCTTTTGCATTGCTCGGGCTGGCAATCGGGTTGTCAAGAGAATTGTTTACAAATAAACGAGGAGACAATAATTTTAATGCAATTGTTTTTTTTTTTTTTTTTTTTTTGTTTTTTTGATTGTTCTCTTTTTATATTTTTTTTTTTTTCGTTTTTGTTACCCAAATAATAAAACAATGGCTCGAACGGCTGAAAAGTTCCGTTTTAAGCTAAAGATTTCTGCGCAAATAAATAATTACGGCTAATCTGTTCTGCGAAACATATAAGCTGGAGTTGCGCATAAATAGATATCTCATTTATGTACATAAATGTGCATAATGCCGTGTACTCGAGCCAATTGGCACTTTGTGCAATCGCGTACGTATAGTTAAAAGAGTATGATGACATGGAAAAAGGCCGTTGATCGTCAATTACGTAGCGATTTATCCACTTTCAGCCACGGCTGTATGCCGATTTATGTAAAAAGCCCGAGAGAATTTATTAGTGGCATTATGGTTTTATAAGCCAGAATTTATCATTTAAGCCAGATCTTGTTTTTATAACTTATTCGCAATAAAAGGAATTCATAAAAGCCAGCGCGTATGCTTTTAATAAACACGCTTTGTATTATTACACGAGATAAGAAGAAATAGCATTTAATACATTTGCATTATAGCATTAATTTATTTTATAACAAAACATTTTCATAAAGCCATCGGGGCTCGAGAAATCTTAACAATTCATTCAGGATTATAATAAAAACTTGGCAATATATCGCGCAATTACGCCGGTCCGATAGATTTTTTTTATTAAATAGGAGAATTGCTAAACATATAGATAGAATGTGCTTTTTTTTTTCTTTTACGATCTTAATCGAGAAACTTTGTAAGTAATTAAATGAATATCCAGTCGATAAATACAGACATCCGCCGCGCATAATGTAATAATACTTCGTATATTTTTCTCCGCTCGTTGCTTATGTTATTTCCAATGCAGAATAGGCTGAATTTGCACATAAATAAGAAGCAGGATGTGTAATGGGCATTATTACGAATTATCATTGCCCTTTTTCGGACAATCGTACATGTGCATAAGATGTAGTCCGGAAGATTATTAAACTGATTAGGAGTTGCTTATATTTTTACACTTTGTTGCGTGCAGCGAGGAAAAAAATGATGTCTAGTCTTGATTATGGAAAATCAAGCAGTTACGCGAGACGGTGTCTCTTGGTCTCTATAAACCATTACAAATCCCCTTTCCTATTTATACGCATATGAATTCCATTGCTAGTTTTCACTCGTAATGATTTTCAATTATTCGTATCCGTAAATTCAAGAAATTGATCATTATATTTATCAGGTTCTCCTATCTCGAATTATGTAGAAATGAAAATTGAAGACAATTTTCTATAAATTCCAGTGAAAATTGACTACGTACATTTACAGTAATACGCCGCGTATAAATTCCACATAAGACGGCATAGCTCGCATTACTAGCTTTGGCATAAAGTATCTTTTAATTGAAATTAAGTACTAAGGAATCGGTATAATTATTTTACCGACAATATTAATAATAACAACAACAACAACAACAATAATAATAACAATAAATAATAATAATAATAACAACAACAACAACATCAACAACAACAACAACAATAATAATAGCTATAACAATAATCGTAATAACAATAATAACAATAATAACGATAATGCCATTGATATTCATAGCAGTAACAATAAATTTGTAATACGAATGCGAGGAATACCTGTAAAAAAATAATTTAATGAATAGTCTTGAAATTTGTCTCGAAATAACTTTTTTTTTTCCTGCATTCAAGCAATTTAAAATGACGCGACATTTAAGAGAGAGAGAGAGTTGCCAGTTGATATTTTAAATGAGATTCTCAACATTTTATACAAGTACGTACAACCATTGCCGCTCATTATAAGGAATTATTCGATTTGAATAATCAGCATAAAGTAACATTAAATTAGTTTAATGGAAATTATAGACCTCGACAATGCCATATGGCATTATCTATTTTTATTTCGTTAGGATGTTATGCAGAAAGTAAAGAAGATTGTTTTGCTTCGTAAAGTTATATAATCAAATGTAAGGTCGTTTAAGAGTTGATGCTCTAATGTTTGTTGAATTTCCCAGAAACATGTAAATAATTTCATGATTAATCCAACCGTTCTCCACTTGATCGTGAAAAATCATACCTTTTCCTTGTATTATCAATTTAGAAATAACAAAACGAGTCCGGTGGGACGCGCGGACATTTCGCTTGCGCGTAATATTCAGTGCATGCGTACACGTATATGCGTATGTACGTATTAAACATTAGTACAATGGCACTATTATTATTATTATTATTATTATTATTATTATTGTTGTTGTTGTTGTTGTTGTTGTTGCTGTTGTTGTTATTATTGTTATTATTGTTATTATTATTGTAGACGGTCGTAAGCGATCGGGGACGTAAGAACTCGCGCACCAAGGCCGTTAATAACAAATCATCGTTGAGAATAAACGGTGTATGGACAGTGTCCCCCTCCCCGTCCCCAGCCATACATTTTCCCACCGTATCCCCAATAAATGAGGCGGGCGATCCCCGTCCACGGATGATCGCCGCGTACACGTCCTCGCGTACACGATTTTCCTCTTCCGAATGAGCGAGCGAACGACTGCCCCGGGGACGTTTACCCGCGGTCGCGCTATGCTCAATGTACTATAAAATCTCCGGATTGTCCAGGGCAGAGCCGCCTACCGCTTACCGTGCAAATTCATGTCTTTCATCCGGAGCGACACGTCGAATGCCACTGTGCGAATGCGGATGGCTGATGCCCGGGACACGGTTCCCCGGCACCGGCACGTGCCCGACAAATTTCAAAAAGTCAGTGCGAAAGCCGCTCTAGTCTCCGTCTCTCTCTCTCTCTCTCTCTCTCTCTCTCTATCCCCCTACCACCCCATCGCTCTATCATCTATCGACTTCCGTTTTTCTAGATGCGGGCACGTGTCGCGGGCTCCACGTCAAGTGGCCAGACCGTAGCCAGCTATGGGGGACGGGCAGGAGGGTGGAGGGCACGTACGCAGAAATTTATGAAAGCTATTGTAGCCGATGAGAGATGTCATTAACGTATAATGAAGCGGTAATAGATTTCAAAAGGTAGCGTCGTGTTCCCTTTGTCGCGAGGCCCGCTTCCCTCTCCGAGCCTTGACTCTACGATCATGACGAAGCGACCCACATAATCCTCGCCACGGGCCATTATAGAGGGAAAAAGACTTGCGCAGCCGAAGATTGTAATTTACTTGCGAATTGCCGGTCACGGAGGAGAAGTAGTGCCGATGTAGCGACATCGGCAATCGAGGGAGCACCGAGCTCACCTTCCTTTTCCATTCCGTCATTTAAGCGCTCGATTCTATTTGCATTGGAAACCGGCGC
The DNA here is from genome assembly GCA_018883505.1 of Ceratosolen fusciceps. Taxonomy (NCBI): domain Eukaryota; kingdom Metazoa; phylum Arthropoda; class Insecta; order Hymenoptera; family Agaonidae; genus Ceratosolen; species Ceratosolen fusciceps. The sequence continues at coordinate 7,861,123 of RCIC01000001.1, forward strand.
GCCTCCAGCCTTGCCACGTAAAATTCAATACTAATACCAACTAACTGCCCCCCATCCCTCATCCCCCCAATGCGGCTTACATTTCTTTAATCATCCTTTACGTAGTACGGACATTTACGGGACGCATAGGACGATACGCAGATGCTCGCGCGCCGTCTACGTAGACGAGCGCATTGCAAAGTAATCGCGACCGCGGCATACTTTTCCCGTCAATTCCCCCGGGGACTTTTTAGCGGGTGATCCTTGGCGAGGAAGCGAATAGAGATTTTGGCAAGGATTCCCGGACGACATGTAGCCGCCGTATGCATAGATTGTCACATAGACCTTTTTACCTATTGGGTCACGCGTCTGCTTGGCTTCGTGGGGGCTCTTGGATTCGAGCCGATTGCGAGCCGACTGCGAGCCGACTTCATAGTTGGTCGCATTCCCATTAAACTGATCCCGTGAAATTGCAGATCAATCGCTTGCGAAATCATATCGCTTGACATATGATTGCCGCTAAACAGCGGCTCACCGTAATCCAATTCTTAAGTCAACTTTAAACTCGAGGCCGTCGATATTTATAATTATCGCTTATCGATGCAGACAAATACAAGCATGTAAATATATATATATATATATATATTGTGTGTGTGTGTGTGTGTGTATACACGTATATACGCTGTTGATACGAGAGTATGTGATTTAGTTCTCTGTAAAATTATTGGATAGGCGGGAGGAGAATTTGGATTCGGATCGAGTCTTTAAGTTGTCAGCGCCGAAAAATATATTATACCGTATAACGATGTCAAGACTTGGCAACGCTAACGAAAGAAATGAGGATTTATTGAAATTTCCGAAAGCCGACACCGAATAACTCAATGTACGTCATCGTTGAGTGTTGGATGCTCGATGAAGAATGAAAGAGAGAGAAAGAAAGAAGAAAAAAAAAGAGAAAATGCCCGTCGTCTCGTGAGGAAGGAAGGAAGGTATCATCATTGGAAAAAAAAAAAAAACATTATACGTGATTAAATATCGCTGGCCATCAGAGCTCTCTAGTTATGCAATAACAATATTCCGTGTAGTAGTTAATCATATGTAATGAGTAACCAAGAGCGGGGTAATTAGGATTATTGACTAATACATCGAATCGGATTGATTAATAATGCGGCCAATTAATATTAAATGGCTGTCAAGGAATCTCAAGATAAACAACTCCTTGAAATGATTTCTTAATGCAGAGTAACGAAACGCAAGCATTTGTTTTGCATGTATCACCGGCCGGGTATCGTAGGGAGCAGCAATTCATAATCCGGCTGGTAGAACATTTATCAATGCGTATGGGTACCATAAAAAATCGAATCGACTCCGCTTTATATTTAAATGGTCGTGCGCGCAGTCGAATAGCTGACCTTTTAGACGACCATTACTGGCAGTTTCCTGCGCGCTCGCTCGGGCTCCCACGTACAATCCCGCACAAAAATTGAACGACGCGCTCCCTCTCTCTCTCTCTCTCTCTCTCTCTCTCTCTCTCTCTCTAGCCACTGTACCCCAATAACCCCAGGTCCCCTTTCTTCTCTGTCAAAAATGGGCGCACAATGACTCGGGCACGTCGAGCGGTCGCCGACGTCGCGAATTAGGCTCGGTTACGCGTTTATGGCCGATTCCGGCAATCCGTCCTCCGCGCTCACGGCTTACGGGGTTGAGGGCGAGTCGAGGACGAGGGACGCACGCACACGCGCGCATACAGCCGGAGCCTGTGTATTATTAGCATTGGTTAGCTTTATGGGCCGTTCAGTTCCGGAGTTTCTTCGAGCGACTGTGGACGCTGGCGTCGACCCGGGCTGATGGAGGGAGACCGGGAGACTCGCCGGATCAATAGAATCAGTCTGTCGGGAAATGTAATACGAAATCGGCTCCTTCCAATGCCGCCCTCCCTCGCTGCGCCACACGCCACACGACCCTCCTTCCTCCTCAAGCAGAGCTTTTCGTCTCGCTGGTCCCTCATCAGTGCACCGAGCAAACAACGTCATCGCCTCATTCGCCCAAAGTAACAATATCCATCTCCAGCCGAGCCTTTTTCTTCATATTTCTACATCCATTCGTTCGTTCGCTCAACTCATTCATTCATTCGTTCGTTCGTTCGTTCATTCATTCATTCGCTCATTCATTCCTTCATTCCTTCATTCCTTCATTCGCTCGTTTATTTATTTCATTTTATTTTATTTTATTTTATTTTTCAATCTAAAAGAATATTACGTATAATATGAGGCTGGAGTCCGCGTGAAAGTGGGACTTTCGGGCGCGGATCCGTTGTTCCATTGTCGTTTTAGCGGAGACTTAAATCTGGCCAAAGCGGAGCGACTCGGTAATTAAAGGCCGCGTAAGGAGTGAGAGAGAGAGAGAGAGAGAGAGAGAGGGTTGCGCCGAAGAAAAGCCGAGAATTCCGAGGAGAGCGTGCGATGGCGGTGGTGGGCTCCTCGATGGGCGCGTCGTCAGGAAGGACATGCACGGCCGAGTCGGAGCGCCCGACGAAGGTTTTTCAGCCGGGTCGCAACGAGGGCAGGTCGCCCCAGCTCCCGTCTGACGCAGCCAAAGGCCCCGGGTGTCGGGGCAATTAATCTTCGTGCTATGATGCCGGGAGCGGCTCGGGGCCGAGTCGCCCGTCCAGCCGACGAACACAACATCCCACTTAAGCCCCGCGTCTACCCAGAAAACAATTAATGCGAAATCGATTAATAATTACCCTGCGATACGTAGCTTCGGCACGGAAACGCCTTGCGGAGCCGATGCACTTGTACGACATTATCGATCGGACCGCGCGGCCACAAGACCGTGGGAACTGCTTTTCTTCCCAGTCATTGATACAGCGATTAAAAGCCCTACTCCTCCACCTCGGGCCTTTCCATTTTTCGGATCCGCTTCTTACCCCTAAACTCCATCCACCCCATCCACGCCTCTCCTCCTTTTCTTTTCTTTTCTTCTCTTTTCTCTTCTCTTCTCTTCTCTTCTCTTCTCTTCTCTTCTTTCCTTTCCTTTCCTTTCATTTCTCTATTCTGTTTTGTCATTTTCATTTATCGCGTAGCATAAATTCACTTGTTCGACCCGCAACTTCTTCTTAGAGCACACATTCATAGTTTCAAATCAAGCGCTTTCCATTTTACTCGTTTAGCACTAAAGCATCTCCGTTTAATAATAATGTACTCGCCGCTCAAGACCGACAGTCGAAAGAAATACTAATGCCATTGTTGTCACTTACTTATGGAAGCTAATAAACTTTATCTCGCGCGCAAAAGTAATTTCCGCTTTCGTAATTTATTTACACAAGGGGAGAGTTTACTCTTACGGCCGATTCGACGTAACATTCGACGTTACATTCGACGTTACATTCGACGTTACACTCGGCACTCGGCACTCAGCACTCGGCACTCGGCACTCGACATTCGACATCCGAATACAACGTTGCGAGCCGTTGATTAATGGTATCCAAAAGTACGGAAGGGCGGAGGGAAAGGGGCGATATGTCGTAAATAATAAAGCGCGACGAGGATGGCAAAGGCAGTGCGACATCTATCCCCGTAATACGCTCGAGGCTACACTACTGGATTCTCACGATAAAAATACTGGCAGCCCCCTCCCGCCCCTCTACCCTCTTGGAAATTAGCCCCGATCGGCTCGTTAAAGACACCTCCTTGAACATCGCCTTGACGTCCGTGCGAACCATGAGTTTTATATCGAAAATTCCAAGCCCGCGACGTTGTCACTCACCCCTATCGGGTCGCGAGGTCGATCGCCCCCCTCCCCACCCATCCCCGTCCCTGGCTACGGGCCACGGGGCGAGGGTGTACCTGGGGAGGGGCGGGTGGGGTGGTCCGGGGTTTGAGAGGGGAGGGTCCCGGGCGCAAGACTCGGTTGGTTGGCGACGCGCGCTTTTAAAAAGAACTGAGCGAGCCAATTTGTAGGCTGTCGGAAACTTTTAAAACGCTAGTTGACAGCCGCAGACGGGAGCGAACGAGTCCCGTATAGATTCGCCGCGCGAACTCCCAGTCGATGGATTGTAAAATAAAACTAACTTCCTTCTTTGCTGTAAGAACAGCCCCGCACCCACCGCCAGCTTAAATCTCATTCCCGCGAGACGAGGGAATTGCCTCCTCTTTCCCTAACCCCTACCAGACTCGACTCAAGCCACTTCGACGGCTCGGGTACTTTTTCTTTCTCAGCTACCCCCCCTACCCCCTACCCCCTACTCCCTACCCCCCACCGACATAACCCCCATCCCACCCCACCGACCCTCACGGAGCTCTTATTAGCCACCCCGACGGCCCTCGCGCGTCTTACCTCGCGCGCACTGGCCCATCGGCTCTTTGGGGGGGGGGAGGCGGAAATTCACGGAACCTTTATACTCTTTCGCTTAATATTGATTTACTTGCTTCGCTCGCTTACCAAGATTTTTACTTTTCTTCCCGGGACCCGAGACATAGAGACATAGAGACAGAGACAGAGAGAGAGAGAGAGAGGCCACGCGAATGCAGCATCTCTGTCCTCCCCCGCACCGACCGGTATATCAAAATATACTCTCATAAGTTTCGCAAGCGCCATTCCTGAGGGATGTTGTACGCGTAAGCTTCGTATAAGGCTCGTCTTGCTTCCGAGCCTACCATTCCTCGCCGTTTTCTATTGAAAGTCAAAAGAATGTCGAAAGGGCACGGCCAAGGGAAGAATAGCTAAAGAATCCTTCGTCTTTATTATTCCAGCTTCCTTTGGAGATACAAGCTGCACGGGAAACTTTCGCCTCGGAACTCCGCGGTCCATTATCGACTCTATAAAGCATCACGAAAACCGACTACGTAATTTCCTAACAAATCGCCGGCCTCCTGTCCAGGTCCATCGCCTCATCCTCTCGACCCGGCCCCGGCTAAAAGTGGAGTCGGCCTCTCCCAGGGGAGCACGGAGCCGGAGACATCGGGCAGCCCGGCAAACTTTAAAAGTGTATTTTGACGTTAAAGCGTCGCCGACCTCTCATGTTTTCCGTACACACATGTGCTCGGATATCTTGATAGAAGCTATTAGCACCGCGTACCCGATCCTGATATCTATCGGCGCCTCCGCAGCCTATGTAAGAAAGAGATTTAGAAAAAAAAAAAATAAATAAAAAAGAATAAAGGAAATATAGGGGGGGAAAAAAAAGAAGGTCGCAGATGAATCGTCCCGTGGGACGGCGATTAAAAAAAAAGATGGGGGGGGGCGGGGCAGCTCGAACAAATCGATGTGTCGTCGCGTCGTCGCTCCGATCGCGCGGCCCTTTCAATCTCTAGGTTTACGGAACCGCTCGGCGAGACGTCTTTAATAATGAATGCCCCCTAGGAGCTCTGCCCTTTTACGTATTACGTAGCGACCGACCTGTAACGGCATTATGAATCTCAGCCGAACAGCCCAATTTTTACTCTACCGCTCGCTCGCTAATTCGCTTTTCCTTTGCTACACAGATGTGGAGGGTCAATCATTTTCATCAATCTGGATTCTTTCAGGCCCCTTTTCGCCCAAACGTGTTTTCAATGATTGATACCGTGATTACCGTGACGGCCCTGTCTTTTACAGAATTTCGTTTAATTTTGAACGAGCAGCGCGATACGACGATATCGACGATATCGAGATCGACTGCCGCTTTAATCTACGGCATATGTCGTGTGTGCGTATATCTATCTATCTATCTATCTATATATATATATATATATATAATACATACTATAAATAAATACAGCGCGCTGTATTAGCAAAGTTGGCATTGGATAGGATGAAACAATATACATTGTGTCAAAGCGATTTGATGCTAAGCAGCGAGCAGATTACCATTGCTACATCTTAGCTTGTCGTTACGAAGCTCTAAACAGACTCAAAAATTATATTTACTTTGTAAATGTGACAATAATTCCTAAGCCAATAACAACAACGACAACGGACGACGATAATAATAATATTGATGGCGATGATAGGTTAATAGATTCGTCTTTATTTACAGTCAAAAATGGCATTACAACGAATGTGTGCTCGTATAAAAATAAATAAATAATATCAAATACAGTGAGCGCATTTACAACTGGTATCAAATACACAGGCATTTAATGAAAGATCGAGGATATCTCGCTTGGATGAGTCAGTTCTGAAATCGCTCGATGTATTGGCAGGTACGGGGGGGGGGTCTCTGCCGGTGAAAAAAGTGAGGAAGAAGAAGAAGAAGAAGAAGAAGAAGAAGAAAAATAATAAAAAAAAAAAAAAAAAAAAAAAAAAAAAAAAAAAAATACATCCCTAAAGTCGCCAATTCGTTGTAAATGAAGAGGCGATGAGAAAGAGTAGAAAGAAGAAGGTCAATGAATAGTGGCCCTGTCGGTTGTTGGTTATCCTCGAGGGGCGTCGTCGTTAAACAACGTCGTAGGCTGGCGGCGGCTGGGACTTGGGCGAGTCGTAGGCGAGCCTGATGTTGCTCGAGAGGAAGGACGGTGACTTTGGCATGTTCGCGTTGTCCGAGAGCTGGGGCGACCTCGCGACGCTCAGGCTCACCTGCTCGCAGTCCTCCCTAGCTTTTATCCACTGCCTGCGAGCTGCCGAGACCACCATCCAGAAGTAACCGCTTATCACTGTAAGCAAATTTGTTGCTTAATAAGCCGCGATGACATCTCATCGCTAAACTAATAATAATGATTTATCTCCGACGACGGGTTTAATGCTGCCAATTACGATTACGGTGTCATTGGCACTCGGTCTGCTTTAAAAGCTGTTTTAGTAAGCGACCGGGAATTTTGGCTCTAACCGGGGATTATTGGCCTACCCCGATAACACCCATCCCACCCCCAGCTGGCTGACCGGCTCAATGGAGGTGGATCATTTTCTATCGATGCGTATATGCTCGGGTCCGTGGCAGATAATGCGGAGAGGACCGCCGACGCTCTTGTCGTACCGGACTCTACCTAACCCCCCCCCCCCCCTCCCCAAGCGCCCCGACCAACTCGTCTTACGACAGCTCGTACGAAGAATTTGGCTGGCTCGATTGTTTTTCATAACCTTTTTCGCGTCACGAAACTCTTCCTTTCCTTGAACGAGAGCCGCTTAGCCAAGATATTACGATATCCGAGCCACACCTCCGCTTTATCAATAGGGTCCATAAATTTATCCATCATATTAATACTCACGCAAATAAATACTGCAAACCGGAATGTACCAAACTGACTTATCATCTCCGTCAGACTTGTCGTCGCTCGTTAATTGCATAGTCAAAGCGATCGTTTGGTCGAATATGCTAATCATTTGCATATACATCCACATTAGAACATAATTCGGCTTTTTCTAGAAGAAAAATAATAACTCTAGCTACTCATATTCTCTTTTCTTTCTCATACTCATTTATCTACATTGTATCCTTTTTGTTTTCCCTTGTTTTGCTTGTTTTCCCTTGTTTTGCTACTAGCATTCGACGAGTCCTTGAATTCAATTAGCTCAACTGGCTAATCTCGTCATACTGTTTACACAAAAGCTTCTTCTCTTACAAACTTTTTTTCGGACAGAATCTCGTGACACTTAGTTTTTACGATATGTACCCCCAGGCAGAATAATTGTACGTATATTACCCGTAACGCAATTACAGGTAATTAAGCCCGGAATTCTCTTACAACAATTTCTTTTACTTCTTAAAACAAAAAAAAAAAAAAAAAAAAAACAAAAAAAAGTCCTTCCGAGCATTCGATTTGAATGTACTAAGACAGCACGTGTTACGCGCCGATCTGTCAAAAGCGGTTAAGAATAATTTATATACTTAAACGAAGAATTACGACGTGCTTCAAGTCCGTTAAATTCAATTACGTATTAAAAAAGAAAGAAAGAAGGAAAGAAAGAAAGAAAGAAAGAAAGAAAGAAAAACAAGCTTGTGTTTGAAAAAGAAAAAAAAAGATTTAAATTTTTTTATTTTCTTAATTTTTCTTTTTCTTTTTCATTTTCTTTTTCCTTTTGTCTGAGACTCTGAGAATTAGCTTCGACGTATACTTACCAAAAGAGAGCTCAAGGCCAGGAGAGCATTAGCAACGAGAGAGAGCACAGAGTAGATAAGAACACAAGTCAACAGTGTACGAGCTGTAAAAACATTTTCCTTACTTAAATCACACCTTCTCCTTTGACAAACACGTTATTTTTAAATGACGATTCGCTTGCTGTTTGTCGACTCTCAGCCAATGATAATAGAACGCGGAAAGTGATATTATTGTGATACCGATGATCCAATAAGTGCCGACTTACCTGTCTCAACAACTTTAAGGTTTTTCATGACATAAGTCCAATTTAGCCCGAAGAGCATCCACGATTCCACGGCTATTATGAAGTCTTCTTCGTGTTGCTTTGAAAAGAAGTCGCTCACCAGCATGTTGATCATTAGGATCGACAGGGACTGAAATAGTTAATGGCCGTTTGACGTATTGCCTTTTAAATGCGAATCTACTTCGGCCTTAAAGAAGCACCGGCAGGCTCTTATTCTTATAATGCTGCCCGGAGGGATTCGGCTTTGAAAAATTTATCTATCAAAGCCCATTTATCGATTGGCCATGGTCGGACAAAGTAATGATGCTTTCAATTGAACGACAATGGCCGAAAAATTAATAAACACGATTATCTATCTTTGTATTCTTTGAATGATGCTAGCATTAATATTGTCGTTCGGGTTATATTTTCGTATTTGTAAGATGATTGCTTTTATAAAAAATTCATTTAATTGCAAGAATTACAACAAGAGGAGAGAGAGAAAGAGATAGAGAGAGGGAGATAGAGAGATAAAGAGAGAGCGAGAGAGAGAGAGAGAGAGAGCGAGAGTACATTTGTTGTTGATGAAACAACTGTTTGCATATAATATTTGCACAAGGTAAAATACTTTTTGTATTCTCCTAAGGAAAAGAATTCTTACGATACGTGTAATTATTGCGCTTAAATGTAATGAGCTTTAATCTGTAAAGTTAAATCTCTATTTTATTCGCAATGCCGGACCGGCTTCTTACTTAGTTTCTCACCTAATTGTTTTATTATAATTTCAAAATTGAATTGAAAGTTTCTTCTTTGAGCGTATTTGTAAAAACTTACGACTCCTTAGAGAGAAATAGAATGTATTCGTTTAACTACGGATTTCATTTTACAGGGCAATTTATAAAAGTTATAATTTATAATTAATTAATAGAGATATTTACCAATCCGAATGTTCCGATGAGCTTTACAGCCAAAGTTAAGCTTATACAACACATTTTACTCATTTTTACAATAAGATGCTTATAAAATACGGCTGAATAAGCTATAATTGTCAATATTAAAATTAATTATCTACACTTGTCCGTGATGATTTCTAGACTTGACATGGCAAACTGAAGCGACTAACGGTGGGAAAAAAATGTAAATAGTACCTATTACCATGTGCTGTTTACTTTCTCAACTTGTTGCTCGGACACTTCAAGTAATTACTTATTATTACTTATACTTATACTTATTATTACTTATATTACTACTACTACTAGTAGTAGTAGTAATATTACTATTTATTATTAATGTCTATTATTCTTATTATTTATTTATTTATTTATTTATTTATTTATTTATAATTATCTTTGGTTTATTCGATTGATCTAAGCATTACATTTAGAGAATCGACGAGTGCTGGCCACTAATATTCGCATTAACAAAAGCCCTTCTCTACTAAATAACAACAAATTCACAAAAATCCATAATATCAGTTGTACCGACGATAACACAACGATGCACCGAATCCCGAGCGGACCTTGAGTAAAACATATTACGCGTTTTTAACATCGAATTGGACTAATTGTGAAACTGAGGCATTAGTCATTACGCGACTAAGAATCGATAGGCCGCCTGGGCTTTCTCACCGAATGTCACTTGTGATCTAAACACGATAATAGATAAAGCCTTCGCTTTATACCTATATGAGATAACTTGAATTTTAAACGTCGCTTAATCGTCGGAGCCTTGCATATGTTGACGCGCGTGCGCAACAGACGACAAAATATTGTAGCGGTCGCTTTCAATATCGGCGGCTGTGTGTTTTGGTTTTCTCTCATCCCGGGAACACGTGACTTTGGAGGTTAGGTGGCTTTGGCTTTGATTTTCGGTTTCAAATAAGTGCTAACTTTCAAATCGTACGATTTTTTGAAAGAATAATTTTTCGTCATAATGGCCGTTAAGGAGGATATGGACATATGCCTGAATATTGCCGGACGGACCGCGAGTCCACAGAAAACCGTAAGTTAAACCATGCAGAATGAATGCTCTTTAAACTCTTATTCGAACTTTTATTCTTTACTCTTGTTCATTTGCCAACAGACTTCACAAATTATTAACGACATGTGTGTTAAAAAACTGAGTAGGCCTTCCGTAGAGAAGGTGAAAAGGCCCTTCAAAAAATTTCAATCTACTGAGTCTTCGAAGGGCCTTTTAACTGGGGCTAAGAAAAGAATAAAACAAAAGTCTTTAGCAACTATTGTTTCTAATAACATTAGGATAGCCAATCCTTCCACCGCATTACCAAAGCGTTCTATTTTAAAGAAATCCACTGCAATTATTCCAAATAAACATTTAAAACCATTGACAAAAAAAAAAACAGGGGCAGATGTTAAACCGTTGAACCAAAATAGTGAGAGTATAGTGGAAAAGACGGATAATGAAAAGTCTCATAACTTGATATCATTTACAAAACATATTAAAGACATTTCAATTAAAACCATTTTAGCTAAAAAGAGAAAACTTGATGTAGACAAGTCAAAAAAAACTCTCTCAAACATTTTCAATAGCGGTAATTCCACAGAAGTCAAACTTCTTCAGAGTAATGACGATGCGGATAATAAACTTCCTTGTAAAGTACAAAAAACTGAAGGGTCCGATGATGTATCTAATTTGAATCTTACCATGAATTTTACTAGAGAAAATAAGTCTGATGAGAATTTAAAGAAACCAAGGGCAAAATTTGAAAAGAGTTCTAATCCAAAAAATGAAATGAAAAAAAAATATACACAATCTCATTTTCAACAAAATACAAAACTTTTTTCATTATTTAGTAATAACCCTTCAGTACCGAATATAGGTCAAAGATTTGTCAAACCTGTTAATGAAGCAGTGTTCACTGCAGAAAAATTTAGCGAGTTAGGCATCCATACTTTTTCAGTGTCAAATTTAGAACAAAATATGAATATTACAACAATGACAACGGTTCAAAAGAAAGCAATTCCTGTAATTCTATCTGGTAGAGATATTTTGGTAAGATCGCAAACAGGATCAGGAAAAACTCTTTCTTATGCATTACCCATTATTGAAAAATTACAAAGCATAAGACCGAAAGTATCTAGAATGAGTGGTATACATGCTCTTATAGTTTTACCTACAAGAGAACTTGCTCTTCAGACATACGAATGTTTCCTAAAATTAATAAAAGTAAGTTATATATATATATATAATCATAAGTATGTATGTAAATGAACAATTTTTAAATATATACTAGTCTATTTAATTGTAAAATTTTAGCCTTTTACTTGGGTTGTTCCTGGCTACTTAGTTGGTGGAGAAAAAAGAAAAGCCGAAAAAGCTAGATTAAGAAAGGGTTGTAATATTTTAGTAGTGACACCAGGAAGATTATTAGATCATGTAAAACACACAAAGGCTTTAAAGCTTGATAGTATTAAATATTTTGTCTTAGATGAAGCTGATAGGATGTTTGATATGGGCTATGAGAAGGACATTTCAGAGTATGTCATTTATAATTACTAAATTTTATTGTTTTTTTTTTTTTTTTTTTTTTTGTAAGCAAAACATTCTAATGCATGGATTTTTAATACTATAATTACCTAATTTCTGTAGAATTGTAGATGTACTTACAAATAGAGTCTCAGAATCTAGTAATTCAGAATATGATGCAATGAATCTTCTTCGGCAGCATATTAATCCAAATTCTAATAAAAATGAAAATAAAGATAGCGATAACGAGGAGGAATTTGATAATAATTTAGATGATAAAGCTGCTGAAAGGAAAATCGAAATCGCTAAAATGCAATATCATTCGGATACGGATGAAGATAATAATTACGAAAGAAATTTAGTGAATTCAGAAGAAGTACTGACGTCAGATAATAAAGCGGATAATAAAAAAGAAGAAAGCACAAGTTCCGATGTTAATAATATTCAAAAGCGACAAACTATTCTGTTATCAGCGACCTTAACTCATGCAGTAGAGAAACTAGCCGGCTTAACTATGCATAATCCCGTATTTGTAGACGCTGCTAAGGATAATGTTGAAGCCAGTGGAGGAAGTCGGAACGATATAAACGAAGACTTAGTTGTTCCACAAAGTGTCGTACAAAGTTACGTTGTAACTCCACCGAAACTTAGAATGGTCACGTTAAGTGCTTATCTAGCTGGAAAATGTCGAGTAAGAAACTTTAATTGGAGAGGATTTTAAAAAAAAATTTCATCCTTTTAATATATTTTTCATCATTAATAGAACGAAGGTAATCATAAGATCTTGATCTTCATGGCTACTCAGGATATGATAGATTATCATGCCCATGTATTATCATCGATTTTAAATCAACCTGTTGATGACGAAGACGAAGACTCGGATCCTCTCGTAAATATTGAGTTCTTCAAATTGCATGGAAATATGGCTCAAAAAGATCGAACAGAAGTTTTCAAAACCTTCAAGAAAACAAATAACGGAGTTCTTCTGTGCACTGTAAGTTAACAAATCACTTCCTTAATATCTTTATTCTCAGGAATCCTTGTATGCTTTAATTATTTTTAATATTACTTTTTAAAGTAAGCGTACGTTTAGAAAGATAACCCTGAAGCTTTAGATAAAATTGTAGTACGTACCTAAAAAGAGATGTATACGTTATTTAGTAACTTGATAAAAATTAATGTTGACGCCGGCGACGACAATGACGGTAGAATAATAATAGTAATAGTAGTAGTAGTAGTAGTAGTAGTAGTAGTAGTAGTAGTAGTAGTAGTAGTAGTAGTAGTAGTAGTAGTATAATAATAATAATAATAATAATAATAATGGAATGAGAATAAAATGGGTGGTAAAAGTACAAAGATTCATTTAGAGGTAAAGAAAGGAAGCTGGAGCTGTACTATCGAAATAATGGTAATATCGAAAACAAGTGAAAAGAGTAGTAGCTTTTGAGTTAGGGAGATGGGGATTACCGCAATTCGGCAGTATAGTTCCGTCCCAGGGCTTTGAAAGATATGGGCAACAAATTTCATGCCACGAAATCATGTGAAAAAAATGAAAGCCAACAAAAATGCGAGTCAGCAGAGCAGGGCTAGTAAAGTGAACGACAGCGGCGGCGGCGGTGGCGGCGGCGGTGGTGGCGGTGGCGGGGGCGGGGGAGAAAGAGTAAAGACAAAGAAGCGAATGAAAAGCGATGTAAGCGTAGTAAGGACGTCGGCGGGGCAACCGGAGCTGTAAATTAGCCCGCGTGGCTTATTCTTTCAGGACGAAATTAAATATCTACCCGACTAAGCTCACGCTGTGCGCCGCCGAGCCGCCGCTGGAGGTTAACTCGAAAGAACAAAAAATGAAAAGAAATTGTGCTCTCTCTCTCTCTCTCTCTCTCTCTCTCTATGGTCTCGAGGCCTTCGTAACGAGTATAATTATCATCGCTGTTGCTTGTATACTTTCTAAATCGTCGCTGCTCTTCCGCCGGTAATCGCCCCATCCTCTCTTACGTACCCCTCCCCACCTATCCCTCACCTGCTGCTATCCCCTCCACCCCCCCTTTGTACGTAAATGTATCATTAAAGTTATACGTAAAATTGGGTAGTATGGGAGGCGATGCTACTAAAGAGCTCGCACGAGCATTCGTTTACTTTATTGACAATAATTCATACGGGACAAACGGTAGCGCAGCGCCAGGTCAAACGTACTTCTCATGCGTATGTAAACACGCCCCCCCCCGCCATGCCGCCCTCAAGCTCCCCCAAAACCCCAACGCCCTACACTCGCCGCCCTCGTCTTTCTCGCATTTTTTAGCGAAAATTATTATTTTGAATTGCCTTTCATTTTAACATATACGCAATCCAAGTCTTCTATACATCGGCGACGAGTCCTACGTGCAAGTAATACTGACCCTCGCCCCTGTGATTTATGCCACTAGCCATGCGTTTATTTCATACCGACATTATTAAATTAATACAATACGTGTACATTCGTACGTGCACGAGTTTATTTAAAGGCGATGTAAAAAAAAAAAAAAAAAAGTACTTGTGAAAATATACGTATATTTATACTATAAGTTAGAGGTAATATTGCGCCATGAAATCATTAAAAGGCTTTATGTACACTTTTGTATTTCTTACAACTTTTATTCGGGTATCGATTTTTGCTTCATTTTTCAAGGCTCATTTACGATTAGTCAGTCTTCGAACCAGTTAATGGTATTCCTTTATATATGTTTTCAATGCAGATAAATAGAAGTTCTAAGCAGTAAATTGTTCGAGGCCTCAATACATTATCTGGATTTTTTTACCTTTAATCGACGATAACCTTAATTGACATGGACTATTAAAATATCGTGTAAAGACATTATTTAACGCATCTATTAATCGTGGGAAATTGATGTTATTTACGGACACGGCCTGTCAAACGAATCATTCATTTTATCGACGTTAAAGGAGCTCATACAATTGGTCATCTAATTGCTTAAGGATTTTAAAAAATTGTTTAATTACAATAATGTAGTACTTAAGTCATCAGTTTTCGTGAAATCATTCCACTTAATGATTTTAATATTTTGTCTTCGTTAACAACAATATTTATGCCGATGAAAGAAGAAGGAGGAGGAGGAGGAGGAGGAGGAGGAGGAGGAGGTGGAGGAAATTGGCTTATTAATAGTACTAATAGAGAAGGAAGAAAGAAAGCTTTTCATTAAATAAAGAGTCAATTTTACGAAGACGAGCAGATACAAGTTCAAATCCAGCATGTATTATTATGTATTCAGTGGTAACGTTAACATTAGTTGATCGTTATTTTTGCATTACAAGGAGTATTCGATGAAACGTGCATGTGTATAATTGCTTACCAATATTATTTTATGACTGGACGTGACATGCGCATTTCAACATTCATCCTTGGCTTTTAATATTTCAGACTTTGATTATTTCGATTATTGTTTGATATTTTTGAAACTTTTTATTCCTTACATTTCCTTGGGATGCTCATTGATATACGTATCTTTTGAAAATATAACTTTACGATCAAATTAATTTGACTTTTAATAGCAGCAATTTGGCATCAATAAAATTACATATCTAAGCGCGCGCAAGCGTTATTAATAGTTGCAGCATCAGCAGCAGCAGCAGTAATAATAATAATAATAATAATAATAATAATAATAACAACAACATTAACAACAACAATAATAATAATAATAGTGATAACGATGTCGATGAGGATGATGATGATGATAAGGAAGATGATGATGATGATGATGATTATGATGATGACGACGACGACGATGATAATAATATTAATACCAATACTAATACTAATAATAATGGCAATGTTGATAATAACGCGTTCATTAATAATCTCGTCTTTAATTAAACGAACAATAAAAGTTTTCGTTATTTATAACTAAAGATAAAGTGGCTCGTCAGAATCGGTCTTAATTTAAAAATTGAACTGATAAGAGCGGAATGAGCTATTTAAAGTAATAATACTAATAGATGAGAAAAACCGGGTCTCCGCGTCAGACCGGAGATAAATGTTAAACTGACATTATCAATAAGGATAAAGAATAATGGATCGACGAGAGGCGACTTCATTTCCAATAGCCAATTTGGTCAATGGTTCGGCCCACACGGTCACACGACTTAACACGGATAAAAAAAAGAAAGAATAAAAATAAGTAAAAAGAAAAAAGAAAAAAAAAACAGAAAAGAAGAAGGAAAGTCAGCGAATAAGAGAATGGGACCGCTCGTACGAGATTATTCGCCTTCGGTTCGGATCATCGCGATTAGCCGAAATCGATAATACACAAGGGCGCGTGTGCGTGTGTGCGCGTATTTTTGCTGAGCGAGCGGGCGGTCGGAGAAGCCGGTGGGAGCCGGAGGCGCGCGCGCAGCATGAAGGACCCAATAGAGAATAGATCGTGGCGAGCAGTTATTAACATTAGAACCCGTTCCTCCCCCTTCCTCTCGTTTCCATTTCTTGTCGATGTGTCCCTCCGCGCAGGAAAACATCGAGCCCGGGCCGAAGAAACGTGTGATCGTCGGTGACCTGTGCTGTTGTTGTTATTGTTGTTGTTGTTGTTGTTGTTGCTGTTATTGTTACTGCTGCTGCTGCTGCTGTTGCTGTTGCTGTTGCTGTTGCTGTTGCTGCCTCCCCTCGTCGAGATCCTCTTCGCACATAATCGCCCTTGAATACACGCCCCATATGGCCCCGCGAGCGGGGGAGGGGCTCCGGCCTTAAATAAAAAGAAAAGTCGCTCCAAAGGTTGGCTTTTCTTTGTCATATTTCGGTCGCGGGCGCAATGGCCGGCGAAATTATTCTCGCTTTCATAGGAAATCATGAATATTAATGCTCGGTTTCTTTCGCTCGCCTATACCTTCGGCATATATTACGTCCCTTTGCTTCTCGACCGGATCTCGAAATTAAAGAGAAACAGATAGAGAGAGAGAGAGAGAGAGAGAGAGAGAGAGAGAGGGAGGGAGGAAGGGAGGGAGTGACATTATTGGATTTACAGGGACAAAATTATATTTCAGCCTCGCTAATTGTAATGTCCACAAGATTTTATAAGTGTGTTGAGAATATTTCAATCGAATTTACAAGTGCCATCGAGATTAATAGTCCCCCCTCCCCCTCCCCCCTCTCTCTATCTATCTATCTCTCTCCTTTTCTTTTTTCTTTCATTCCCCTTTCTTGTTTTTCGACTATATATCATGTATTTTGAAACGCTCGCTGTATTATAAATAATGCAGGATGAAGTTTTATATCCACTCGAGTAATTGACAATATCCAATATTTTCTTTTAATAATTATATAGCAATGCTATTTACGGAGAATTTCGCTTTCCTTCGAATAGAAAGAGCCGAAAGTCTAAAAATCTTATTAATTTCATACGAATAATTGCATCACGACACTCGACTTTTATATTATAATTATGGTTATTATTGCTCTTATTACAGTTATTGTAATTATAATAATTTGTTCGTGCACAGGAGGGTAACGCCCATCCGCAAAATAGATGAGTAAATAGCGCTTGTCGAAGATTTATTTCTACAGAAATAAATAATACCTTTCTTTTAAAAGGTACATAAGAAAAAAAAAAAGAAAGAAAAAGAAAAAGAAAAAAAAGCGTATAAAATTTAATTGATCTTTTTTTGTAACATGTAAATACATTAATTTTAACTTTAGATAAAAGTCTTTGTAATCTCGACTGTTATTTGTTCATCATAAGATATCAACAGTTGACATGAAGATTATACGAGTCTACCAAGACTTGTTTTATTTATATAGACGACACTCTTTATGCTGAATAATTATGGAAATTTTTATGAAACGCCAGCAACGCCTCTCAATTGAAGTTATTGTAAAGTCAATTATTCCGTGTTTGCGGACGTGTATCATCTGCGATGCACATAACGCCTGCAAAGAGCATCCTTATCCAAACGCGGTTATTCCTGCATCGTATCCGCGCACATGAATAAAGAGCCTATTTCGAGGTACGAAATAGGGAACGGCTGCCGGTCACACGGAAAATCTATCCGATCTTGTTAGCTGAGTGACGTACAGGGAGAGCGAGAGAGGGAGAGAGAGAGAGAGAGAGAGAGAGGGAGACAGAGTCTCGTTTGTTCGGAGCTGATGTCGCGGGTGACGGTCGCCGTCGATCCCTAATCGATCTCCTTGCAGCCGCTCACCCCGCCCGCGAATCAACGAAGGAATGATAAAGAGCGGTGCGGCTCGGTCGATCGACCGATCGCTCGGTAGATCGCTCGATCGCCGCCCACGTTATCGCGCTGAGCGTAGCGGCGCGGCGCCGTCCGCCCGATTTATTAATACCGGCGGCGAAAGGTTCGCGGTTCAGCGGTGCCGTGGCGGCGGCCCGTTGCGCCCAGCGGTGGCGCCTGATCTATGGCCCGAGTGAGATGTTTCGAGGGGCTATTCGTTAAGGGATCTTCTCCGCTCCTCGCCGCTCCTCGCCGCTCCTCGCCGCTCCTCGCCGCTTCTCCTTCAGGCAGGCGGTCCCCGTTAAACGGCCGTTTGGCTCGATCGTAGCAACAATCCGGTGGCAAGTGCCCTTTCGGCTCGACGGTTTCAGGGCCGAGCATCTCCAACCTCGTTTTCCACTGACCCTCGAGAAGTAGCGTCTGTGTACCGGCTCTCCTCTACCCCCTCTCACTCCCCCCGCCCCCGCCCATTAATCCACCCTTTCCTCCCTCGCTCCAACCATCGTACGCACACACCCCGGGGCCGATGCATCGCATTATTAATCGGCCAGGGCAGGGCAGGACGCACAGTAGTAGTAGTGGATAGTAGTGGTAGGTAGTGGTAGGTAGTGGTAGGTAGTGGTAGGTAGTGGTAGGTAGTGGTATCCTTGGGATGCGTCGAGTCCGGCGGATGGGAAAAAACGAATGCGATCGAGGCTAAAGCCGAGGGCTCCCAACATATTTATCCGTACGTACGCGCACCTATAAAGCATAATTAATTCGAAAATTCTTATTGTGCTTTTGATAATTTCGTGATTAATGTGTCTAGAGCCGCGCGGGTGCTCTAGGGCGCTCTATTCCTTCCGTGGCTGTTAAACTTCGATTGGCCCTCTCCGTGGAGGCTACTCCCTCCTCTCTGCCCCCGTCGATCCAACCAATAAAGACGATATTTATGCCGTACAAGAGTAGCACGGGAAGACAATGTTCCCGTACACGCGAACCCGCTACTCCTGCACGCATAGCAGCTTCTACTCCTCCTCCTCCTCCTCCTTCTTCAACCCCGCCCCGCCCACCCGTCTCATCCACCTTTACTAATCTCCTGTAACGCGCGTACGTGCGGCCAGCAGCACCTGCAGCCTTAAGTCTCGATAACGCCTCCGGCAAAGACAATAATTACCAGTCCTCGTTTTTCTCTAATACTCCCATGCTGCTTACTACTGCTCGATGTACCCTCCCGTATGTATGTGCCCCCCCACATACATTGCCATGCGGACTTGGCTATTTTTACCTTTCGCCTTCGATTCCGTTGAATGGCTCATACTTTTATATCCTCAGTGCCGCTAATAATCTTATTTGATCAATCTTATTGTATTTACTATTTCGAAAAAACACAAAAAAAACAAAAAAAAAAAAAAACGAACGCATAGCGTACTTATCCCCCTTTGTTCGGCATTTAAGGCCAAAGAAATCTTTTTTTACCTTCTATTTTAAATACCCTTACGTTACCCGGAATAGCGCTCGTGCCTAAAGTGCTAATTAAATACTTCTTCGCTCGGAAATAACATTGATATGTTCTTTATTATATTTTATCATAAGCGTTACGTCAAGTATAATAATATTATCACTTAATCGTCAGGTTCTTATTTTAGAAAAATAATAAATATTTATTTTAATTGTATAACACTCACAATGGCCTCCGATTATATCTCTTTTCTTTGTACTTTTTGGAATTTAGAAAATTTTTATTAAAGTATCTCTTGTTTAAAATAATAATTCTATTGAATTAGTCCGAAAAAGGCACGTCAATTAGTTCCTTTTATATACCAAGATCTTATTTTATTTATTTGTTTATGTATTTTTTAATTTTTTTTTTTTTTTTTTTTTTTTTCTTTTCTTTTAATACAATGTTTCGTTCTAATTCTCTAATGTGCATTGCTGTAAAATAAAATAATTATTTTTACTCATTATTGAATAATGAAATGTAGCCGAGCTTAATAAGTTAATTAAGAATGTATGAGTGGTAAATTAAAAAGCGCATCATCACGAAGAAGTCATTACTTGTATAAATTATTAAAGGAATATTGATATTCGTGGTACGGCTGTCTCTTACTATCGCGACTGGTCGTGGGACGAGAAGGGAGGGGGGCGGACCGGAGGCGGCGGGTATTGAAACAACGAAGGAGGATAGCGCGAGGCGAATTCTGTTTTTTAATTTTTATTATTTTATTGTCGTTGAATGTCTCGTGACGAATTGCCGCCTCCCGAGCGGCCGAACTTTCATCTCGGGAGGTTATCTTGGATAACCTGCCTCGCGTCGCCGGGTCGCCGAGCTCTTCCGTCTGGAGCAGTTCTTTGACGAAGAGCGGAACCGGAATCCGCGTAACGCTTCTCGATATCGAGTTCAAGGGCTCCGTATTTAGCTTCCGTATTTATCTTCCGCTGGGGGTTCGCGTACGAGAAATTCGAGCCCCTCCAGCGCTTTCCGGTCCAACTCTACTTCTCGTGGCCATTGCAGGCGAGTCTGGTGCTTGGTATGCGCAGATCAGGCTCTATTGAACGTCCGGTTCCTCTGTATCGCGTCCGGGTCACCAAGAAAAAGGAGCGGCTGGCTTTGAAATAACATAGCTTTTTTTTTTTAATTGTAATTACAAATTGAGCGATATTTCGTCGAATGCCGCCATCTTATCATTTCTTGTATCAAAAATTCGTCTTGCATTTGTTTTTATTTCTTAAAGCTCATTAGAGCCTAAACATTGTATTATAAAAAGTTCGCTCACTCGACACGCACTACACCCTTACATTTTATAAGTATTTTTCACAGACGTTTATCTGGATTTATTTACGCGCATAGATCTTTCGTTGCGCTTGATAAGACAATTCCAAAAAAGAAAGTATTATAAGTATTATAAGTCATGATTTTTTCCTTTTTTTCTTTCGAAACGTGTGACCGAGCTTTCATATCTTCACCAGATTAAAAATTCGTGTTATAAATTCACGTTTTTCAGATACGTTCCTTCGCAGTAGAGTCGTAGTCGTCTTAGGTCGCACAGGTTTATAGGTACGCTTTTGCCAAGCGAACCCATTGTTTTGTTTTCTTTCCCTTGGCCCAACTCGTCCCGAGTTTTCGCAAAATCTCTCAACTAAAACGATTGACTCGCGTTCATCGTTCGTCAATTTTTGTATTATTTGTTCAATTATTTATCTATTTATGTATGTTTTAGTCATTCCGAGTACAAGGTATCCTGTCACTCGGCATATCTCTGTTTCATCGGTCAACGATACTTATTACATAGACTAGATATATATATTGTAGCATCTTTAATCGATAGATTTCCTGTAGATATCGATATTGCGAAAGAAAACGATTCGAACATTCTTTTACAATCAATTAATATCTGTTGTTGTTTTTTCTTCAATTTTTGATTAAGTACAGATGTAATATCACGTTAAAGGTCAGTGCAATATTTGCGAGTCATCCTCGAGCGCAGCAATACATACATCTACTATTGTGTTAAAATTACAAACTTATAAGGCAGAATAATAATATTTAACGATATTTATTTTAATTTAGCTGCTGCTTCAGTTAAAATGGAAAATATTGTCGACAAAAGATAATGGAAAATGATAATAAATCATTTAACACGATTTTTTTTTGTAAGATTTTGCTCAGATGAAAGGAAACGGTTGGATATTTGAAAAATAACCGGCAGATAATCTCTTGTTCAACGTATATTATATCATAAATTGTTATGTTATCAAAATTTTCTGATATCAATTCATACATTACTTATGCAAGTCATGTGACCGAAAGCGTTGATAATGTAGCGCAATGGTTATTTAGTTTTGAAGCTGCGATATTAGATTCTTAGGAAGGAAAAATACCAACGCACAGGTGCATTTATTTGTTATTTTCACGAATCGGAGAAAAAAAAATAATAAATAATTAAAAATAGAATTTATTCATATTCATTTGTTTATTTCTACGGGACTAAACGCAATGATGGTTTTTGCTCGAGTTGATTTTATTAAACCTTGAACAATTATGTATTTTATTATATCAGTTTCATTTAACCCCTAGAATTATCGAATTTTTACTAGAAAGTTTTTTCTTTCCTTACAATAATAATCGTATATAAATGTATGAATTACGCTAATTTTCTAATCAGCTTATGGAGATACAAAACTTTATCAATACGTGTTAAGATTTTATAGTTTCTTTCGCAATCAGTAATTTATTTCGAGTTCCACATTTTGCAATGAATTATCAAATTACTGCTAAAGTACTTAATGGATTGTAAATTTAAAAAACAGCTTTTGTTTACTCCTTTATGAAAAAAATTAAATAACCGGAGTAATAGCGTATTGTGGTGATAATTGAAAAATTGTCGCTAGTATATCGCTAGTAAGTGAAATAATAAATTCTACTTCAAGCGAGTCCGGAATTCTTAATTTAAGATACATTTTATAGAAAATTGTGTTAAATACATACTTGAGTTACTCATTTCAAGTTCACTTTTTATATTTATATATCATTAGGATAGTAAAACATTAAGTCTCAAGATCACTTACATGTAAACTAACTTATTTGCCTTATTTTAGGTATATTTGTAAAGAAAAACTGTAAATAATTTATCGGTATTTTTTTACCAAAACGTGTCTAGCTCACACATTATACAAAAAAATTGTGTTGCAATAGTTATTTATTCTCTTTTATATTGTATATTATAAATACATTCCAACAGTATCAATTTGATATAATTTTACAATATTGTGTCTATATACGGAATAATATAATCAGTGGGAGGTCTGTATTTTCAGTTTATTCTTATACGATTTTGTTTTTCGACCGAAGTAGACAAAATTATAAATTATCTTCATTGGCATTCTTAGTTACATCAGATATTTTCCTTCTGATTCTGATATATGCGTATGCATATCTTTGTGTTTTTTATTGTTTACATCAGTCACAAATCATATATCAACCAGGAACTGAGTAAAACCTCCCTTCCATTTGATTAATTACGATAAACATGGTATCCCAGTTACATTTTAACTTAATTACCAAGTGAAGTTTATTTTTTTTATTGATTTAGAATTAAAAATTAATAATAAAATCAAAATATGGAATTTCTTGTGACTTTCATTAATTATGCTGTGGAGGACTACACTTCTTCTTCTTCTTCTTCTTCTTCTTCTTCTTCTTCTTCTTCTTCTACTTACACTCACAAGCCTTTTTATACTAATGCGATTACTAGTTTTATGCTATTATTAGCTTTGAGCATGATTTTCTATACAATAATTATATACTCGCCTCTCTTTATAAATGGCAGAATATCGAACAAGGTGTCTACAGAGATATATGGATAAATTATTCAAATGAAGGAACGATAATATAAATAGTATTTCGTATCTATAAAAGTAAAGTACTGAAATGAATGTCGATGGGGCTAAATTTTAAAATCTATGGAATAAATGTATTCCGATATGGGCTAAGTACGTAATCGATAAATAAAATATCGTTTCGATACGTAATAATAATATTTGAAATAGACCGAAGCTCTTTGCCTAAAATTAAAAAGCAATATTCTCTTTCGATAGAGAGACTGGATGGACTTGAGCCACTGGTCTCGGCCTCTTGTCCATGAAATTATTTATAAAACCAAAATGAAAGGACAAGAAAAAAGCCCAATAATGCCCATATTTTCAAATGCTGTGAAAGAATGTAGTTGGTTAGGCAAGCGGTAGGTTTTTAATTTAAAAACATGTTCATAGACGCTCGTGGCCGCCGACATTTCGCAAAGATCCGCCGTATATTTTGTATCGAATGCAGTCGTATTGGAGCCGTCGGGCGAAATTTATATTTAAGATTTATAATTATCGATCCGTGGACTGAGCCGTGGAAGCGAGGTTTCCAAAGGTATCGAAAGAGCGTCACATTAAAGGATGAGGAGCAGGACGAGGAGAGGGATGAGGGATGATAAAAAAGAGAAAGGGCGAAACTTGTCAAATCTGCATACTAATCACGTATTGGCAGAAATTCTGAAGCGGCGTCGGCGGCGGTGGTGGGGCTCCGGGAACGAGAAAGTGCAAAACGAGTGCTGGCAGGGGGGGGGCGAGCAGGAGGGCGGGCAGGGAGGCAGGCAGCCTGGGCGAGTGTACGTACACATTCGGTTTCGTGAAGG
Organism: Ceratosolen fusciceps; assembly: GCA_018883505.1. Lineage (NCBI taxonomy): Eukaryota > Metazoa > Arthropoda > Insecta > Hymenoptera > Agaonidae > Ceratosolen > Ceratosolen fusciceps. The sequence goes on from RCIC01000001.1 coordinate 7,885,242, forward strand.
AATTCGCGACTTGCCCCCCATGGGGAGGCAGATCCCGAGCTCGCAGAATCCGCTCCCCCCTCCCCATACCCAGTACGAAGTCGGCAGTACGATCCACTAAATCACGCGCCGCTGACTAGCCGACCATAGAAATCCCGGTCCCGTGTGTGCCCTGCGTACGCTTACGGCCGGATGATGTCGGTGGCTGTGTCGGTGGCTGTGGCGTTGGCTGTGGCGGTGGCGCACGATGGTCAGAGACGACGCTCGCCGCTGGGTCCGCAGCGGGCGTCGTCGAGAACTTCCCTAAGCTGCCTTTACATATGTTGGAATACAAAGTGGCGGGGGCGAGCGCCTTTTGTAAGACATTTGTAAAGTCGGCGTCGGCTCCCAGATCGGCGGCCTCCCTCCCCCGTTCCACCGGGTGCCCCTCGTAAGGTAAATATTCGGTCGCGGGGGCGGGCGGGCGGGTAGGTAGGTAGTCATCGCGGTCCCGTAGACGATTGGAGGGGGTGATTTTGGATTGACGCCGTGGGTAACCGGGCCGTCGGTAAACGATTGATCCGTTTTACCGGACAGGGGGACGACGGTCGGGAAAGCCCTTACCCCGTCGCTTTTACACACACACGCGCACGCACGCATTATATATATATATATATATATGTGTGTGTGTGTGTGTGTGTATGTACCTTTAAGGTAATCTCGCGCCGATGACAAATTACACGGGGCTCCGGGGCCACGAGATTTATTAGAGCCGACGAAATCGTAGATTGGCTTGTAAGAAGTGACGTCGCGCTCGAAATTTATCGAACCCGTCCTTTATTAATTACAATGAAGCCTTTTTCTCATTGCGTACATGAGCGCCGGCTTCAATCTTAGGGATCCGGAGCCAATAAATTTCCACATTGATATTGAAAAATAACGTTTATTCGTCCGCTGACGGAGCGCCATAAGAAAGAAACCTTTTGCCGTACATGATTATTATTTACAGTTTGGCCCGTCCGACGCGTCGGACGCATCATCACAACACGGCCGCGTGATCATCCGCGTGTAGCCTCCCCCCCCTTCCCCTGACCCACGCTTTTCGAAAACCCTCCCCGTTCCATTTTTTATATTCATTTTCAAAAGGAGCTCGCTATTGGGGCTTATTTTTAAGGAATTAACCTCTTTACGGACACCGATTCATCTCCGCATTATTATTAATGCATCGTAATTCCATATGCGCATATTCCAAATGAAAAGTATAATCGCATTCGCTGGGCTTTTGTTATTTACTTACTTGCTCACTTACAGCAACTTTCAGCCTTTCTCTTATTTCCTCCTTATTATTCAACTAATTATATCAATTACTTTGAAATGTTCGATCCGTAGGCTCGGGTGGGAGCTCGCTTTATTTTAGGTTTATTTGTGCCTCGTAGAGTGAGGAGAGCAGCCGGAGAGCAGCCGGAGAGCAGCCGGAGAAGCCGGAGAGCGATAATGCTTAAAGCTACACATTAATATGGCGCGGAGTACATTTTATCATTTGCGTACACGTGTTGTGTAGTAAGGCTCGCTTTATTATTGTACCGCGGAGCGCATGAATTTTGCACGTCATAGGCAGTCATTTCCGAGTGGCGAGTTTTCGTAAATTTCAGCATGTTAATTAAGATTACAGGTGTTTCGTGCTCGGTAGCTTCACGCGAGCCGTACAAAGTCACACATCATTATTACACCTGGAGCCGGAGTGGCAGCTTTTTGTAGTTTCTCGTAAGCGTTAAATTGAAGGAGATCGCTATCCCGTTTTCAGGATGTAGCGGCGCGGGGTCTTGATGTTCCGAAGGTGGACACCGTCATCCAGTACACGGCCCCGACGTCGACCCAGGATTACGTGCACAGGATCGGGCGGACGGGGAGGGCGGGATCGTCGGGGACGGCGATCGTCTTCCTCACGCCTCCGGAGGTGGAGTTCGCCCGGATGCTCGAGTCGCGCAGGATACGCATCAAGCAGGAGGACATGGATAACATCCTCGGAGGACTCCTGAGCCCCCTTTCCCCGCAGAGTTCAGTCCGCGAAGCCGCCGTCGAGCTGCAGAACAAATTCGAGGACATGCTGCTCGAGGATAAGAAATTGTACGCTACGGCGTGTAAAGGTACTCTCGGTCATCTTACTCTTACACCCCGCAAGCATACCTCCGTACGTTTATCTGGCAGGAAGCCTTGCCTCGTTGCGTGTCTCGCTTTACGAATCGAGAATCGCAGCGGCTTCGGCGACGGCGCTCATCGGGCAATGTTAATTAATTAGACCTCGTATCTTGCAAGATAAGAAACTTACTTATGCTGCTTTTTATGTAATCCGGCCTTTGATCGTCGATCCGATGATTTCCCCGCTTCATTGATACTTCATTACTTGTTCAACATGGCTCGCTCGAGGTCTTTCACTTTTACACGATCGAATGTAAGAACTAGAGCTCCTCGATCTCCTGCTCGGCAGCCCAGACGTATTTTTCATCAGATCTCTTCCTTTTTTTTTTTTTTTTTTTTTTTTTTTTTTTTTATAAAACCGCTAGCTATCCTTATGGACATAAACGGAAGCATTCAGACAGAGGTCGCAGCGACGACCGAGCTTCCGTGCGTGCGTGCGTGCGTGCGTGCGTGCGTGTATGGTAATAGGATACGAGGGGTGGGGGTGGGGGGTTGCTGTTGTATAGGTGTGATGGCAAGAGGGCCTTTGAGAAATTTTCGCTCGTACAATTGAATTACCTAATGTGACAGGACTCGCGAGACGATTAAGAAAACGTTCCCAAATACAAAGTGATAATATTACGTAAGTAATAACGATAGCCGTATTTCCAAATAATTACGTAGTTTCTGGAACGGAGCTCATTACATTCAATTATCATTTTATACGTAATATAAAATTACCCGAGTTTATTCGGGACATCGTGACTACATAAAATTCCGTTGCTTAAATAAAGATTCTTTCTACGGCTCATATATTTAATTGTGGGAACGCTATTGCTTATCCGCGCCATTAAAATTTATATTAACTTTTGGAATGATACACGTTCTTGATCCTCGAAAGATAATGAAGCCCGTTGTTCGTTGTACGCCGCGAGCGAGAGGTAAATAAATGTTTTAGCCTTATACAGTGCGTAATAATAAAGTAGAGGAATTATTAGCTCGATTTTGGCGAGTGGCGATGATGTGTATTAGCGGTTAAGAAAAATACTACTCGTCTCCTATCTCTCAACGAATCATTTTCTTTCTTTCTTTCTTTCTTTCTTCCCTTCTTTCTTGTTCTTATTACTTTTGCTTTTGAATGGGCTCTCCTCCTTCAGAGCGTCGGCATCGTTCAGCGACACGAATACACTTATACGGAGTAACAAAAGGCGATTAGGGCTCCAATTTATTTCGAATTAGAAACAATCAAACGTAAGCGAGTTAGACTTAATGAAGGGAAATGTCCCCGTCCCGGGCGACAACTAACCCAAGTCGCCTTTCGTAAATGCAAAGCCAATCCGAGGGATCGCCCGCGTCCTCCCCTAACTCGCGACAATACACATAAAGTCACCCCGATCCACACACCACTCCAAATTATGAGATGAGTTTGGCCTTATATTTTCTCCCCTGCCTGATACGCAAATACTCAAAGTGCATAGGCAGGCCCGGGGGTCGGCTGAACACGATGATCTTATTTGGCATGCTATGGTTACTCTATTAGGGTTATTAAGGGGAAGAATTTATTTCGTGCAATAATAAATCCATTACGATTCGGCTTTAGAAATGGGGTGTGCAGATATGAATATGTGAAGATGTGCCGCCCTCGTTGGTACATGAAAGCAGACAATGGACTACATTCTCTTCTGGTCCCTTTTCCTTCTCTTTCAATCAGTTCTGAAGACATTACACAAACGCTTTGAGAATGTAAATGATTTTCTTTATCGGAGATAAGGATTGCCGGTTGAAAATTTGCCGAGACAAAGTTATTTATTATTGACAATGGATCCAGAAAAATTCAATCGCTGCGAATTTACAAACAAAGTTTCCTATTCGTTTAACTGTCTCCCCCCCCCCGACCCCCCCCACCCGCCTCCTCACACCGATCCCTCCGCCCTCTTTATTTCCTTTCTCTCGAGCATATAATGACTTGCTCAACGTGCTTGTAAATTGTACAACATATAAGGATTATTCTTTTTTCTTCCTCCATAGAGTCAGAGAGGTTTTAAAGAACGATGTTCATTAGCCGAGATCTTAATCTTAAATAATATTTGACTGGCTAATGTAAAATATATGAAAATTAAAATTTTTATTACTCATTATTATTGTTATTTTACAGTTGGAGACTTTTGCGTTTTCACTGTAATTGGGACAATTACACCCACAAAAGATATCGTGTTATTTAAATCGGTAAAATGCTTCGTACCAGGAAATCATTAAAATAATGACTTAAAATATGGCAATGCCGAGGCGGTATTATTAATATACTAAGGGTACAGCAACTAAGTTTTTCACATTAATGTGTATATTCGTAATCGAATGTTAATGCCGCGTAATCGTGCTACACGCACGTACATATGTGTATATATACATATATATATATATATATATATATAAATCTATGTATGCGCGCGTGGGTGTATAAGGATCCCTTTTAGTTTGAGCAAGAGCCACTCTCTTAAGTACAGAGGCTCTTCAAAATTAAAAGATCATTGTATGAATAATATAGTATTGGCCGTATCTTTGAATTTAAATGACTTCTTTCTTCTTACGGAATAAAAGCTTAATTAGTACGAGCAAGAGTTTATTTCGTGTAAATTAACTTAGCGGCACGCGCGTGTGCGTGTCCGTGTCCGTGTGCGAGTGCGGGTGCGGGTGCGGGTGCGGGCGCGGGCGCGGGCGCGCGTATACGAGGTTACGGGGGATTACGATAAGGAAGGAGTTGAGTTAAGGAATTGTAGTAAAAGGCGACACGCTCGAAAAATCAATGGATGAAAATGCAATTGAAGGTGCTGGCTGTGTGCAAGGTCAGAGGAGAAAGCGTAGTCGGGGCGGAGTCGGCGGAGCCAAATCTGATTGCCAGCTGACGGGAAGCGTCATAAGGGAAGGGGCATAGCGTGACATTGCCGGGAAGTAATAGATGAGCTTTATTATTGAAGCGCGCGGACTAAGGGCAACGAATTGCGGCCTCGGGGGTTATTGGGGTGGGAGGTCGATCATTTAAATGTTAGTGCGCGTGACCCGGGCGTAGAGTGCGTGCACGGGGGTTGGCGGGGCCGGGGAGGCGGTGGGGGGGGCGGGAGAGGAAAGGAATGAATAGAAGCGGGTGGTAACGATGGCCTCGCGCGGTTCATAAATCTTCGTAAAAGGTTTTGCGGGGCGGCCGAAATCGCTCTATCGGACGTCGTCGCCGTCGTCAGCGTAGTCACCGCAGTCGCCGCAGTCGCCGCAGTCGCCGTAGTCCGTAGTACCCCGACCGCACGGCTTTACACGAAGCTTAGCCACGCTTTTTACGCGGGCGTCACAGCCGATCGGCAAATTTGACTGACGCTACACAGCTAACCACTTGACCATTCCTCTCCCTCTAACCTATTGATTGATGAAATTATTGTGCAGGAGAACGTGATGCAGAGAGCAGGGAGCAGAGAGAGAGAGAGAGAGAGAGAGAGAGAGAGAGAGCGAGACGGGCAGAGGATGTATTTTCTTCTCTGAAAAATCCGAGCCTTCATTTATCAAGTTCGCCATTTGTGATCGATAACGAGTTTGATATATTATTTGCCCTGCCCCTTTCGCTCCTTTTCCTTTTCCTCCTTCCCACACTTTTGTTTACTTTCAATACATTTTTTTTTCGTTCCGTTTCTTAAAACTCGACTTACATCGGCTCGCCCAGTTAAAATCATTAAAATGCCTTATTCAGGGGCATTGAAATTTTTCATAAAAAAAATTTTATTCTTCTTCCCTCCTGCCCCTTATTTTATCGAATTTCAGAACTGCGTGTTTATATCTACGCAAGCACGCGCGCGTGTGCGTATAATTATATAACGTAGGGATTAAGATGTTTGAGTACCGGCTCGCTGCCACTCGGACTCACCTGAACCGCTAATTTCATTACTGAATACATTGTCCGCGTACTAAAACAAATAAAAGCATAGGGCACGTAACTCGTCGTAATGCTGCTTCACCGAAGAAGAAGAAGAAGAAGAAGAAGCAGACGAAGAAGAAGACGAAGAAGAAGAAGAAGAAGAAGAAGAAGAAGAAGAAGAAGAAGAAGAAGAAGAAGAAGAAGAAGAATACATATATAGAATATCTCTATACAAATATAATTCACCGTCGGCTTATTTTAACGTTAAGAGAGGATATCGCGCTTTAAAATATAGCCCCGTGCGCAATCATAAATTCAAATTATTAAATACAGAAATACATAATTCAGTGCTACATTTATTTATGAGACCAGAAGCTCTGGAAAATAGAATTTTTTGCCCGAGACGGCCGGACGGACCACCTTTTCTTACTTCGTAATACGAGTTTTGGATAAGCTACAGACGCATAAGGTATAGACGTTCGAGCATATAAAGATCTCGTCGCCAGAAAAATCCCCCATTAGCTTATCTCAAAGGCCATCTCCGTGGCCAAAGTAGCCTATTTCGTTTTTTTTAATGTTTTTTTTATGTTTTAGCGCCCGGGTAAGCGATCGTCGCCCGGTCAATTTTTAAAGCGTGTTAGTCGGTGGCGTTATCCCTCCTCTGACTCTTCATCCTCTTCCCACCCGCTGCCCCGACCACCCGACACCGCGCTTCTTTTCATTTCTTTTCTTTTCTTTTCTTTTCTTTTTTATCTCGGACGCGTGTTTTTCGCACTTTAATTTCTTACGTGGACCGGCCACTGAAGATAATTCTATTCGGCCAGCACTGGCTCGGCACCCGTGACGCCATTATTCCTCCAGGGAATAGTTTGGCTCTCTCTCTCTCTCTCTCTCTCTCTCACTTAGTATATATGTAGAGAGAGAGAGAGAGAGAGAGAGAGAGAGAGGGTGGGGGGCTGCAGAAGGAGAAGTGCGGGACCTTGGAATTTATTTAATTCGCGTGTGGCTCGGGCGCGAAAGTCAGCGAGGAAGTGGACGCTCGGATGATTCCTGAGATTATCGGCAGAATAGATCGGAGCGGAGCCGAGTTGTCGGATTGTCCGTTGCCCGTTCCACCCCATTTCGAGGGTGGCTGATAATAACAACTCTCCCTGCGCTCGCGGCTCTCTGACTTTCGTCAAGCCGGAGGCGGAAAAGAATCTGGAACCAGCAGAGGTAATCGTGCCCCGGCGCGGAGCGAGTCCCGGGGCTCGGACTTTCTCGGTTCGACCCCCACGAGCGCGAGTTTGGATCGCTGAGCCGAATGATTAAAGCGCTTCAGGCATTCGACAATTTATTTGTATCAGCTTTGCCAAAGCGGTCGCTCTCTCTGTCTCTCTCTCTCTCTCTTTCTCTCTCTCCGTCTACATCTCGCACTCGACATAAGGCACCGACAGGATTTGCTCGGCTAAATAATGAATATTAAATTTGCCCTCGTACTGGATTGAATAGTTTTGAAAACTTGACTACTCTACGAGCTTTGGATAAAGCTCGTTTCCTCAATTTGAATACTTTTGCACGGAAAAGAGATAAGCGATGGATCGCGGGATTGCCACAGACTAAAATTGACGTAAATAGGATGGAATTTAACTAAGTCGAAGACTAGAGTTGTGTAAGGTACATGTAAGCTGTAACGGTTTATCACAAGCACTTTTCATCAAAGATATTCTCGGCTTTTCCGGTGAGCTTCAGGATTTTTATGGACAGTGTGGCCGACGATGCTTGCGGAACGTCGCAGTGCTGGTTGAAGTGGATTCTGATACGGTGACGACGACGACAACTACAATAACAATAACAGCAACAGCAGCAACAACAACAACAACAACAACAACAACAACAGAATCCGAGCGCTGAATGTGGCTTCCGCTAAAACCACTTACGCTCCCCAGTGAGAGACTTTTAACAATGCAACACAGGATACAAATACAATAAGACGCAGTTACATCACTTAGGAACAATACTCCCGGTGCTTTTATATAAGGAAGAGGGTTAGAGAGAGAGAGAGTGAGATATATATATATATATATATAGAGAGAGAGAGAGAGAGAGTGTGTGAGAGATAGAGATAGAGATAGAGAGTGGGTGGTGTGTGTGTGTGTGAGAGAGAGAGAGAGAGCAACTAAAGATGGGGGTTGAAAGGAGAAAGCGCCATCATATCGAGATTTATGTGCTAAATGGAGAAAAACATTTCTGCCTTTTATTCGTAACGGGCGTGTGTTTGGTGGCAGGGTGGTAGGGATGGAGGGTTGGAGGGGGTGTCGAAGACAACGCGCCACGCGAATGTACGTAAAGTTTTCTTTGGCTCGCTGCACGGTTTTGAGATCAAACATTTCTTCGATCTCAGGGGCCGGAAATGCGCGAAGTAACTCTGCGGAAGTCGAACTCTGAAAGCTTGCCACGAGGTAAGCCGCCTGGCAGCCCATACACAGGCCCATGTAGCGGTCGATCCCCTCCCATCCCCTAGCCCCTTTGAGACTTAACTTTTCTCTCTTGGATTTTCCCTCACTTTTCGAGCGTTCAAGGAAGCCTTTTTGTTCGTGGCTCCTATTGCTTTCGGAAGACTGCCCGCTAAATTCCTTTTTTTCCCTTCATTCTCTTTATTTCCTTCTCTTCTTTTTCCTTTTTGTAATATAAACTTCCATTTTCGCTACACAGTTGCTTTCATAAGTATTTAGAGAGGAATTTAGCCGGGAATTATTCCCTCGGGCTTTGACAAATAAAAAATACTTACTCTACTATACTGTACTATAATATACACATCCCTGAAAGCTCATTTTATCATTATACTTAAAAAACTAAGCTCGTTAAATTAACGTTTTTCATTAGATAAAAAGAATTCTACTCTTTAGTAACTAAAATCCTAAATTTTCTTCTGCATCGACATGTGACGAGATTCCATTCGAGAGTCTCTCTCTCTCTCTCTCTCTGTCTCATTCCAATTATTCAAATATCGTAAATTAATATCCAAACGAGATAGAAAACCCGTAGATTAGGTACGTAGTAGTAGCGTTTATCCGTAATGGCATAAATCCGCGAAATGCCAGTCGACGCATTGAATATACATGATTTATAAATTACAAATGCCTTAATGTAAGAACGAGTAAGAAATGGTTAACGTGTTTAATTTCATTTCACCTTTCGAACGTAAAACGAAGATTAGATGTAAGAGTTGAGGAGCATCCCCTATTAAGAGCTTAGTCGTTAAATCGTTAGATAATGAAAGATAGCTGTAAGAAAGATGAAGGAAGTCGAACGGGTGGGAATAAAATGGGAATAGATTGGACGGATCCTCCTCGAGCCTCTACGTAAAATCTTTGCTTGCTGAGCTCAAGGGAATCTGTCGACGTCTCGTGATTGGCAGGATTTCGGGGTGGCCGAGGGAGTGTCCCGGTCTTCCCGGTCTTCCCGGTCGCGGCTACTATTAACCTCAATAGACTTCAATAGACTTGAATCGACTCGAGTGCCACCCTGGATAATTCCTCGATAACGGTTACGGGCTGACGCGCCACTTAATCCGGCCTTTATTCGATCTGCTCGATCACGTGACTCGTTGAGTGCACTCGTCAACTCATCCGCGGACCTACTCTCCCGACGCTATTCCTTTCACTATTAAATCCGCAAATTAACGAAATAAACAAAAATTAAATCTGACGCGCCTAATTACCAGTCAACCAACCAACCAATAAATAAATAAATAAATAAATAAATAAATAAATAACGTAGTGTTTGAGAGTCTTCGGTGTTCCATCGAAACGTTTCATTTACAAGACTTTTTTTTTAAATCTTTTGAAGCCGTGCTTAAGAATTTATTATGACGTATAATTTTTATAGCCGTTTTTATTATTAAATTATGATTCCATTGTCGTTAGTTTAGCTTCCTCTGTTGGCATACTTTTCTTCTTCTTCTTCTTCTTCTTCTTCTTCTTCTTATTTTTACGTCGATTCAAATGCTTTTAAATTATTGAGACTTTTTTTCGCTGACAATTCTGCGTGGTTCAATTTTTTTTTTTTTTTTTTTTTTTTTTGCTTCACTTATGATTTAAGAGGCTCGTTCTTTATTTGCGTTAAATTGGAGCGAGCGATAATATATTTGCAATATTCGTACATTCTCATTGATCTAAAGTTCTTTTGCACGGAGAAGCTTTGCGAAAGTGTCATGTTTAATTGACGTCTAATCTACTCGATCCATAAAATATATACTTTTTTAAAGATTAATTTTTAAGAACGCCCTAGTGAAGCCTATACTAATTAAAACGAAAATTAATGTCAGTGAACTGTACTTAACTATTTTAATGTTTATCTGTACCGATACAGATTACGTATTTATCTCCACATGCTTATCAGTGATCAATGTTTTTTTAGGATTAATTTTTTCTCATCTGACTATTTAAATACGTGGCGTACGCTTGTTTGCATTTATAATTTTCAGTTTATTTTTCGTAAGTGAAGATGACTTCTTTTTTTCTTCTTTTTTTCTTTTTATTTTTTTTTTTTTACCGAATTGCTATTCCTAAAATAAAGTACTAAAAATCATAAAACTTAAAACCTTTATCATGTCTTCGTTACTATCAATGAGTAAGAATTCGTACTAAATATAAATCATCTGTCGTTAAAGAAAAACAAAAGAAATAGGCAATTTATCAACTGAGGAGTAGCATTAATGTACGAAGAACTTTAGTTGTGTGCTATTGAAACGCACATTACTAAATGCATTGAATAGAAAATAACTCAATTAGTGAACAATAGTTTAGAATTATAACCTAATACCTAGATACACTGCATATCATAAAGTACTAAAACTATGATTTATTATTAATACGAAATTGTATTACGATGTATTTTAACTTCTTTGTATTCTTCTCGTTGTGAAATACATTGTGAGATAAATATTATGCTTTTATTAAAACTACCTTTCGATTGATGACTCCAAGACTAGAAAAGCCATCAAGTTGTCTCTATCCAATCGCTACAATTTTAAATAAAAAATTAGACGATTCAAGGTAAAAACGCTGAGAGAATAATCCTCAGTACGTTTTATGCAGTATTTTTTTTTTTAACTCGTTGGCCTAATATCTCGTTATTAGAATGAATTAGGATTCTCTTATAGATTCGAACGTAAATTGACGTAAAATATTGAGGATAAATTAGCAAGTACGTAATTAGTAAGCGCGTAGGAATAAATGTAAGATTTTATTAGTGCCAATTATGCCAGTTGAAATTAACACTTGGTTTTTCTATTTTTCACAGCGTACACGTCGTGGGTGAGGTTTTACTCGAGCTACCCGCGGCCGATGCGCGACGTGTTCAATCGCAAAAATCTCCATTTGGGCCATTACGCCAAGAGCTTCGCATTGAGGGACCCGCCACAAAAGATCGGTGGCACTGGAAAATTGATTAAGGAGAAGGAAGTTGCGGCGGAGCCGAGGCCCAAACACGACAACAGACTCGCTAATAAGCGGTAACGGCAATTAATACCTTACGTTCACTTATAATTTTCAGCGTTTATGGATAAATACCCTCGGATTTATGTCCTCCCTACCCTCCCACGGCCCCTTATCTTTTCCATTTACGGGTAATGAATTAAATATCCTGGACCGACTGACGACTGTCGTTCCATTTCATAGGGACGGCTTTTAAATACTTTTAGAAGACGTTAATTTGTCGAAAAACTGAAAAAAAAAGACATTATATTAATTCGTATTGTTCAAGATACGTTGAAGTAGTTATTTCTTAATTACTGAGAATTTTCTGCTTTACTTACACAAAGTAAAATAATGAAATAATTTACAGCGCAAAGACAAACAAAAGAGACGTATATAACGCAATGTAAAGGCTATTCAGAGCATAAAAATAATTCGTACTAAAATTGTATTTTGCAAAAAGTCTTCTTTTATATGTTCCGTAAGCAGTTTTTCCATATCAGCTAATGTAGATCTAATCAATATTAACGTCTCTCATTTCTATGCCTCGCCTTCCGCTAATATACATCTAATGTCATTTAGCCGCAATGATAATAATGATAATGATAATAATGATAATGATAATGATAATGATAATATAATAATAATAATAATAATGTGGAAAAAGAGTTAATAAATAAGGCTTAACGAATTAGAAACGCTTTTGGTTACGGCGATATTAGTCGGAATAGGCACACGGACAGACACGTTCGGATTGACACAACGGCATTTAGTAGCGACACGCAATATTCGTATTAAATACAGCGGTATTTTCGAGAATAATAGACTCGTATTGGTAATTAGGGAGTTTTTCTCTTTCTACGTGCTTTCGATCAATAGCAATAATAAGAGGGCATTATGAGAATAATAGAGTGGGCTCGAGGAAAGAGCAGTGAGCAGGATGATATAAAGAATAAAAAATAAATAAAATAAAAAAAAAAAAAGCCAAGAAAAAACATCTACGTTGAAATTAAAAGAAAACGAAACAGCAGGAAAGGAGAAGATACACAAAAATGGAAGGAAAAAATATTCAGGAGGTAAGAAGGAGCGATGAATTTATGGTTCGAGCCACGGAGTGTCTTCGGGTTTCCTGCGCTCACCGTGAAATAAGGTAATTAGGCGTAGCTGCTTGCCGGCGATGGTCAGTGGGGCGGAGGGCGAGCGGAGGGAAAGAGGAGGGAGAATGAATCGGCAATGGATTGTAAAATGAAAGCAAGGAAGGAAGGAAGGAAGGAAGGAAGGAAGGAACGAAGGAAGGAAAGAAGGAGGACGGGATGGAGGGAGGGAGGAAAGTTAAAGATTTTCCGATATGGAAGGAAAGGTTATTGGGTGGAAATAGATGTTGACGTGCGCGGCTCTGTTTACAGATAAAAGCCGTTAACGACAGAGTCTCGTTGAATTGGCAGTGAAAACCGGGCATTGTCACGCAGGGTGAGCACGTAGTCGCGCACAGGTCCCCGCGCATGGGTCCCCGGGTGCACCACGGCGAGCCACGCAGTCATCAGAGAACGGAAAAGCGCCTCGGGGTTATTGGGGTTATTTGGGGCGGGAGGGGGGGGAGGAGTCGTAACAACAATGGTTGGCTCGTCGGTTAACGGCGTCGGCGGCGAGCTGAAAAATCGAGAGCGGTCGGGACCGTCATCGTCGCGGCTTCGGCAGCGAATAAAGCCCGTTTATTCGGTGCGTTTATTCATCGCGGAGACTGCCCCCGGCCCCTCCCATCGCGCCGCGCACGCATACATAGTAACGGGCAGGCATCAATGACGGATTCACGGCTGGCTTCACGTGCGCGCGGCAATCACGCGAGTGCGGACCCGCGGATCCGTAAACGTGCTGCTGGTGCCTCGGGGGGAGGGTACGGGGCCACGAGCACCGGATCCCCACCAATCGGACCCTCATTTTTTTCATTTCTTCTCTCTCTCTCTCTCTCTCTCTCTCTGGCCTCGTCCCCGATCCCTCCAGCCCCTTTCCACTCAGCTCGTTACGCGGTCCCGATGTCGAGCGGCCACGACAATGAGTCAAACAACTCATAATTCGCTTCCGCTACGTTAAAATATCGTTGATACGCGGATGACATAGAGATAGAGATAGATAGAGAGAGAGAGAGAGAGAGAGAGAGAGAGGGAGCAGGTTGAAATTAATTGAAATTTAATTGAGTTGGAAACGAAAGGCAGCCAGTCAGATATCGTTGTACAATAAGTACACGCTATTTATTACTATTTATAGGTGCACTTGCAGCAAGCAAAAGCCTTTGTATGACCTCCGCACACCCTCCCGGCCCCTATCGTCTTTCCCTTGCTCATCGCTAGTTGCCCGGACACGCAGCTAGCCGCTATATACTTTACCTCCGTTTGCTCAACATCCGGAAAATGATGGCGAGTCGTTTGACAGTCGGCCGATAAAAATTCAAATTCCACGAGGATGATAAAAAAAAAGAAAAAAAGAAAGACAAAAAGAAAAAAAAATGCAGGCCTTCCGAGCCGGCAATTGCCCGGACATTTATTTCAACGAGGTTAGTACTTTTCAATCAGTCGACTGTCGACGTGCACTTGCCGATCGAAAGCCCGACGAATTCCATCAGAGCGGCGGCGGCGGCTCGGGGAGGGAGCCGAGGCAGGGAATCCGTTGCCTTTGTCGTACATCGTATATTTAAATGTAATGTTAATTTCTTTGTTCGGCGTAAATGAAATCGAGTGGCCGAGGCGCGGAAATGGTTTCTCGTTACGTAAAATGCCACGGTGAATGGAAATCGCTGCTTCCGAGTATGATGCTGCCGCATTGAATGAACAATGAATGAGGCTGCGCTCGGAAGGGGCGCATATGCGCGCCAGGAGGACAAGCGCCCGGCAGTTTCCTCGAGTTTCCTCGTTGGGCTGGATCCCAACGAGACCTCGGCGGGCTTAAATGATCACGGATGTGTAGAGCGTACACCTCCACGATCATACCCGTGGCACGAATATGTTAGATGGAGAGGAAGGACCGGGGGGGAGGGGGGCATTTGTTCCCTGAACAGCTAAAAAGTAACGAGATCGCGAGAGTTATTGAAATGTCGAAATTATTACGGAGATAGTTGTCCGCAGTCCGTGGCGGAAGAGCTCGGATAAATATTTCTTGGGCGTGATTTTCAAACACTTATACGTTCGAGTCCGGGAAATAGCAATAAAATGAAAATGGCGCGGCCTTCGTCGGATGCGGAAAAGGAGAAGGGAATCCCAGTCGGCGCGAATTGTAGGATGGCGACGGGGACGGTGTGGTGAGGGGAGGGGGAGGGATATAGGGGCGCACGCGCGACCCCTCGGGAGCGTAACGGGGCAGCATCAGGAAGCACGGCGGCGCACCGGCTGGAGGAGGATGGGAGGACGGAGTCGAAATAGCTCAGGGCGAACGCGTCCCTCCCGACCATCCGCCATATCGTGACACGTGAACTAACGGTGCTGCTGATGTGAGCGGGAGACCCTCCCTCCCTCCTCTCCCCCCACACCAAAACCACCGCAGACCCGCGCATACTTCGCCATCCCTCCATCCCCCCGCCACCGCCCTCCGCCGGTCCTCGTCCATTGTTCATAATTATACAATACGGCTATTAAACAGACTGATGCGACCGTCGCATCCGGCCACACGAGAGCAGAGCCGAGTCGTCATTTATACGGATATACGCGAGCGTCGCGGCGCTCGACTGCACCGACTCCGGGGCCGCAGAGGGGCGGCGAAGAGATCGACCCGGAGTGTCGAGTCTGTCCACCAAAATCAGACATTTCTTACGCCTGTCCATCGACGACGTTATTCTGGCGGTTTCTCCTGTCACTCGCTCTCTCACAGTCTCTCTCTCTCTCTCTCTCTCTCTCTGTGTGCCCGTGTGTGCGCGCGCGTGTGTGTGCTGGTATGGGTGGGGGGGGGGCGAGGGTCAGGGAGAACGAGATGCGGACGCTGACGAGATAGGAATGAAGCGAGGGTTGGTGGTCCGATTCGCTCGGCTTTTGTTGTCGAGCTCGGGAATGGAAAATCGATCGGCGGAATTTCCCGACTGCGCTTTCACTTCATCCAATACTACGCCCGGCAGTGGACCTCGAGCCTCCTCGGCTCATTGCGCCAAATTTTCATGACCAGCATCGCGATTCATTGGCGATCCGTTGGCGCTGCATGTCGAGGGAATGTTCTAACACCCTTTCTAATGGCTCGGTAATACACGAACGCGGGCCGAAGGTTATTGGGCTAGAATTTTTGGAAAATCAGAGGAGAGCGAGAGGAGAGCGGGAGCAGCGATTTACTGACTCGGGCGAGTCGTGCGTGGGCGTGAGTCTTGGGGAGCGGAGTCGAGGCGCTGCTGGACGAGCGAGCATTAATGGACGAAAGGCGGGGGCTGGTGACGCTCCAATGAGTCCGGGGGGGCCGAGCCACGCGCGATCGCCACCCCCGTAGGAGTCCTACAGCCGGTACGACGTGCCGGTACCAAGTCAGAGCTTCCCTCGACAGCTGGATGAGACTCTCCGAAAACTAATACCCGCCCGGACATTTACCCACTTTCCCTTATCGGGCTTCGCCTCCTCCTCCTCCTCCTCCTCCTCCTCCTAATCGACGAATCACGTGGTCGTTTTAGATGAGCGCGACTTTTTCGAAAGGGTTTGCCGGCGCCGAAAGGGATAAATTTTAATCGGCAATAACTCGGTAGAGTAACAACATCGACTCGAAGTATTAGTTAAAATCGACACATCAGACTTTATTATTATAACGTCAATTTTTATTTTTAGCGGCTACTCCGAGCTGAGTCGGATGCTTTCTTCGAACTGGTATTATCAGTCGCATAAACTAATTCTTTAAAACTAAATTGTATATTTTATGTATTATGTCGATGGACAAATAATAACGTAAGACAGCCTATGTAAGCCGGGTAAGAGGGAGATGGATGAAAGGACACGTGCACGTGTCCTCTGCAATGCATGCAAATTAAGTTCTTTCATATGATTGACGGTCATTACGAAACAATTTTCGTTAAATCTACAAATTATAAGTAATTTAATGTCTCGCAAAGTTCAATTTCGCCTCGGTCTCGGTCCCGTTTCACCCTTCGGATCACGAATTTTAATATTTTTTAAAAACCTGCTCCCTATGCATGTGATAACAACAAACCTGACTCTCTCCTCCCTACGCCTCCCCCCCTTCTTCGCCCCATCCACCTCTCTGTCTGTCCATCTATCTCTTTCTCATTTTGGTTAGCTGCTCTCGACAGGTGGCTGGGACGAGCAGGTGTGAGTCGATACACCGACTGCCAGAATACTTCGAACCTTGATATTGTTCGTCCTATATACCTTTTTACACGTACGCCTATGTAAAGCGTTAATGCAAGCTCGCGTTGTTAAACTAATTTCAGCCTAGAGTTTATTTGTTAGGCTAATGATGTATCGGTAGACTGGCGTAGGGAAGCGCGTTGAAAGGAATTCTGTTGCTTGAGTTGTATTCCCTCCTGTTTCACTGAAGATCATTTGATTGAATACCTCGTGAATGTGTTTAACTATTTTTCACTCGAGATAATTGAATGTTTGCTCCCTTTCTTCACTCTCTTTCTTTCAATACTTGTCATTCTCACGCTACTTTTCATCTACATATTCCTATACTTACACAAGCTAAACAAAGAAAGGTTCTTCTTTTTTTTTCTTTTTTTTTTTTTTTTTTTTTCATACGTACTGCTATTTTCTTGCATCCGTATGCCACGTTTTATACAGTTATTTATTATAACGTACAATACGTACTTGTAATCGACTGTGGTAACCTGATGCCGAATACGATACATAACCTTCAAGTTATCTATGTATTCTCTTTGTAATTTCTCAATCCCTCGGGTAAATTAATTTAATTAATTTACTGAAAAATAATTATGTTATGTTAAACACACACACGCACACACACGCACACACACACAGCACACATGTATATGCAGTAGAAAGAGGAAAAGTAGTCTCGTTAATATGAATGTACGTCTAGTTGTTTGTACGTGATGTTGTTATATCGTCTTACAAGTTAAGTAGTATCAATAAGTGTTCGTTCGAAATTAGCAGCCTGTCATCCCGCATATGGGAAAAGTAGTACGTCCCGGTCAAAGAAAAAAATTCCGATCGGAGAGAAGCAACTGTAGAGAGAGAGAGAGAGAGAGGCAATGAGCGAGCTTGGAAGGCGTTGTTTTGGCATCGAGAGATGGTCCAAGCGGAGATTAATAAAAGTAGTCACTGGCTTCGACAGTACTGTTGCGTACATTATCGGAAGACAAGCAGCGGTTTATTGGGGGCTGGGACGTGGGTCGGGGCGGGGGGTAAGTCGACGAATGCAATTAGGCGCGCGTTTAATTGATATATCGGGGAGGCCGAATTATGACTCTCATCCCGAGAATTTATTCGCTCGCTCGGGTAATATCACCGGCTGTAAGGAGGAAGCGCTCGGCCTGCCTTGCCCTGCCTTGCCCTGCCTTGCCCTGCCAGGTAACGCAAAGTAGCTCTGCTCATGAAATTATAATCGGCTGATCTCTCGATTCCGTATTACATTGGCGCGCGGCCTATCGCCACGCATGGCTTTACAATATAATCATATAATCAGCCGTGTGTAAAAAGTCGCGGTGCGCTCGCGGCAGGGGGATAGGGCTAAGAGTATGAGGAAGAGAAGGAGGAGGAGGAGGAAGAAGAAGAAGAAGAAGAAGAAGAAGAATAAGGGGCAGAAGAATTAGAAAAGAAGAAAATAAAGGAAGAAGTGATGGCGTCGTGAGCGCATCGTCCGTATAATGTCCAGTTCTTGTGCGCGTTCTTGCTCTCTGTGCGGGAGAGGAGCAGCAGCGCGAGGGGCGACGGGGAGCGAAGAGGGAACGAACGGAACGAAGGGAACGAACGGAACGAAAGGAAGAGGGGAACCAAGGGATTCGGCACGCCAGTTGGTAGCCCTCGCGTGATGATGGTCGCTCGGGCCCGAATAGCGCGCCTCGCGCTTTTTCTAATAAGCGCATTGGCCCGTGCACGAGGTGTTTTTGTCAATTTTTCCATTAAAAAGGGCCACATGTCGCGCCTGCTCCCGAGGAATTATTATCTAAAATACGACGGCCGCTCGACTCCTAATGCGATACTTAAGCAGCACCTATTACTCTTCTCTATAATACATTTATCCCTATATTTATCCGTATATCTGCTTGACTTTCAGAGCCGACGGGGTTGCGAGGAAGCGAGCCGACCCGAAGCATCCGGAGGATCGCAGACTCAGGATGCTCAGGAACGTGAGGATGCTCAACACCTCCGAGTACGACAGTGGTCTCGAGCCGTTAAAGAAGCCAAAGAAATCCTGAGAGCTCTAGTGAGAGTTACGTTCCAGCTTTTATTTTTCCTATGGATACCTGTCATTCCGAAGACAATCTACATCGTCGCGTCGCTTCTTACTCCTTCCCTTTTACTATAAACTCCTCTCTTTTACGGGATTACACTTTTCTAAATGCCACACTCTAATTCCTGGATTATTTTAACGATGTCGCGGCAGTCTTAGGGATTGGGAACACCGCCTTCCATTTAACTCTATTTTATTCGTTAATTAAATTTTGTACATCTATTTTATCTACGTACAGACACGTATGTACTAAGTTGTCGTTGGACTTATTGCATTATTTTCTTATCGTCTGCTGGTATTATCGCCGTCGTTGTGTCAAATCTAATGAATTCGAAAGAAGAACTTAATGTATAGATTCAATATATATTTTATATTTATTTACATTGTTTATATATACATATATATACATATATATCCAGAGCGTTATTCATATACGATATTCATGTACATAAAATACCGATTAAAGCTAATCAATAATAAAGTCTTGTGAAAAGTTAAAAGAATCAAGCTTATCGTTATTACTGTACATTAAATATAATAGTTTAACAATCTTATAACTTTTATTGGCTTACTGGAACTTTTATGTATAAATCATGCTTAATTTTACAACCGTTCTTTATCTAATGATTATGTTAATGACGATAATATTAAAATATTCTTGACGAAAAGAGCGCGATTCCGCCGCGGAGCTCAGGGAAGATCGACGCTGAATAAAAGCTTGCAAATCATATCTGCTGAGCTGAGATCGAAGAAAACGCAAAAATTGCCAAAACATGTTTAGACTAAATAATAATCTGCGGGGAAAAACAAAAGTTCGTTTCAGCTTCCATGATGAGCTGATTCGTAAAGGTTAATAAATCATCGCGTCGACGGGCAGGATCGATAATTTAAGGATCCCCTCGACTAAAGATAAGCAGGAGAGAGAGAGAGAGAGAGAGAGAGAGAGTACCTGAGCGTGTATCAGAAGTCACGGGCGCATCGTGGACGGGGGGGGGGCGGGACAGGTGCCGGAGCTATGAAATCAATGTACACAAGGGCGGGAGGGCCGGGGTGGGCGGGATGGAAATCTGCCGCATGACAAATCATAAAATAATACCAAAGTGACGCGGGTGGCGCTGGGCGGGCAAACAAAGCAAAATTAGGAGGACTCGGTATTGAGAATTGCCTGTACGTGGTAAGATCCAATTTCGTGAGCCGCTGGTAATTACCCTCGTGACCATCCGCGCATGTGTGAGCCCTACTTGACCACTTGACGTGTGGAACGGAAATGGCGAACGGTTCTCTCTCTCTCTCTCTCTCTCTCTCTCTGACTCTCACTCTCTCTCACTCTGGCTTACTTCGAGCCGATTGGTTCGAGGGCCGTAGCAATAAAGCGTGTAGCTAGCACCCGCCGATGGGGTAGTTGTACCACGTGATTGATATCGTCACGAGCTTCACCGGTACTGGCAAACTTTTTGCACTCCCTCGAGCCCTCCCCGACCGACCCTTTCGGTCAGCTCCGTCTATTCCAAACTGTGATTAATTCTAAGTAATGACCCGCTCGTCATTAATAATATTTCCTTTTAAAGGCACGCACGATTTCCACGCTCTGGGCAATAATAAGCCGTGGAGCGTCGCTTCCATTGACCATTTAGCCTGACAATCTCGGCGATATCTGCAACCTCTTATTAAGATTCTGGAATATTTATATTTTCCGGAACTCTCGGTCGGGGTCAGAGAATTTATCGTAATGCCACAGTTTCGCAACATTTTGCAATTACATTTAGCTAGAGTCGTTCGTGTCACTGCGTCGCTTAGCCGTTTCATTAAATGCAAAATAAAAAGAAAAGGATGGAAAGAAAAAAACAAAAGAAAAAACTAGTACAGCTTGACTTGACTGCGTGGAGGCATGAGAAAGGTAAGAAGAGAATTGCTGTAACGAATTGATCCCATTAAATAATTACAAACGGCTGTTCTATCGACCAGACCAACGATGCATAAATATTTATGAGCTTTCCAATGAATTTTATTAATACGGTTATTAAAACACGTAATCAAATATTAGCTCTTAATTGATGTTAATATCAATATAATTTATGTCTAATATTATTAATTAACTCGTACACTGGTAGGAAATTCTCCAGAGCCTGTAGGATCGTTTCCTCCCCCCCCCCCTCTGCCCTTAATTTAGAGAGAAAAATTGAAAAAATGCCTTAGGTATATAATAACTGTAATAATTGTATATAAATGAAACGATGTGAAAATAATTTATATTCGACTAGCATAAACATTGCCGGCTGCGAGTACAAAATAATAAACATTATTTCAATGCTCTAATATTTATAAATCATGATAAGTCGAGGAAAGAGCGCGACTAAGTAAATAGATGGAAGCTTTAGATCTAAGTCGGACGATTACATTCGCACATTAACGTACACTCACGGACATTAATTATAAGGCTTCCATATAACGTCGCTTTAACAAATTATCTCTACAACAATATTGTACATAGACGCAAAAGCCGGCATAGCTATTATCAAAAGAATAAATACACGAGAGGCCGAGCTAAGATAGAGCTTAGCACATAGAGCGACTTATTAATTAGATTAGGTCTCTCTCTCTCTCTCTCTCGTTTCTTTTCTTTTTTTTTGTTTTTTTTCCCCTGCAAACTAGTGCTAAGCCGCGCGCGACTCGTCCTAATTAACTCGTCTCCTATGGAACACGAGCTTGCGCTACGACATAAGAAGGGTCAAGTGCAATGGCATTCATACGGGGGAGGGCGGATACCCATTCCTAAGTCCATATTCCTAAGCTCTACAGCTTACGGTGCCCCTATACGGATCAGAAATATTTTAATCGACATTTTATTTACAAGCTCACGGGAGTACCTTACACGCTCGCATTATTTATTACGTATTAATGGAAAATGAAAAGGAATAAGGTAGCAAAGGAAGCTTTTCGGTCTGTGATAGCGAGCACGGGGTACTACTTAAGACTCTCTGTCGCACGTCAAAGCGCAATGCTATATAAATTAGTCTCGTAGTATCATTCTTATCTGACTTTTCGGTCGAATTCTTTTATGCGCTTAGCCTTTTATTTAAGTACAAATCTTAGGAATTAAAATCTGAGATAGGATTTATTCGGGTTTTGGGGTATACGCTTCGATTGAATTTTGTCGTCAGTAAGTAAATCCCGCGAATCTATTTATTTATTCATTCAAATAAAACGTGTGGATGCACAATTGTAAATTTTTTAATAAAAATTTCTAACAACCCGATTACATTACGTAAATAAGAAAATCTACACAATCGCGTCATTGCTCGTTATTTTAAGCGCTAATGCTTAACCTCGAAAATATTTCAAACTAAGTTCATCAAAGTTCCGTTGTTAAACAAACTTTCTTATTTATATCAAAATGCCGTTGGAAATTAGTCATTGATTTTGTTTCTATCGATACCTTTAAGTACCTTGTACTCCAAATATACTCACCGACTTAGGCTATGTAGGTCAATTACACCTATATATATATATACGCGCGCGCGCGCACGCATATACGTACTTCTTTCTCGTGTACGTATTACTTTAGTTATTTTTTTCTCTAACCACTGATGATTGTCTTATTTAATAGAAACGTATGCATATTAA
The DNA here is from genome assembly GCA_018883505.1 of Ceratosolen fusciceps. Lineage (NCBI taxonomy): Eukaryota > Metazoa > Arthropoda > Insecta > Hymenoptera > Agaonidae > Ceratosolen > Ceratosolen fusciceps. The sequence goes on from RCIC01000001.1 coordinate 7,907,751, forward strand.
AAAAAAAACTAAAATCTAAAACATATGTAAAATGTAAAAATTTTAATAACTTTTTAACGTTAATAAGTTAAACTTGATGTATTATTTATTATAATACATGAGTTTAATACAAAATCAGATAGACGAGATTGAAGTTATTTTTTGTGAAGAATTGCGTAAATCAGCTCTAAGATCATTAATCATTAATACAAAATTATATGTCAGATTTAAAAGTTGTATAATTAAGTTTAAAGTAAAATTCCATCTGGAATACGTAGTCTGTTCTACACAGGTGCGTGCATGTCTCATATACTTATCCTCGGCTGCTCTATGCTCGATTCCGCACTTATGTTAATAAATTTGCACTAATGGCCGGCCTTGCTGCTTAAATTCCGTATTTACTCCTCTGATATAAAATCAGACATAGCTCTGCTTACATTTGATGGAATAAGAAAAGGAGCAAAGGAATAATTGTAATGTCAAGGAATGAAAGACAAAAGAATGAGACTAAAGGAACTAAATTTTTGTGATAGAAAGATACATATAATCAGAATGAAGAAAAGCTTATAACAATAGAATAAGGTAGAAAAGGGAGAAAATCTAGCCTCCTTATCTCTTAAAATTTGTAATTTAAAAATTTTGTAATCCTATCATTGTATAAGTCGCTTCACGATAATCGGCATTAACTTCTTTATAATTCTTAAGTCGATTACATTGATAATTATTATAATATTGTGTTTTACAAGCCCGAGATAAAAGAGAATTCAATTATTTCTTCTTCTTCTTCTTCTTCTTTTCTTTAATATTTATAATATTAAAGATATCATGGGCATAATCAATGATCAATGATCGTTAATTGCCGCGCACGTCATGAATTAGCGTGGGAACGATCAAACGATTCTCTAATAATATGCTTTGAAATTGTATAAAAATCCATGGACAGCCAGAGTTAAAAGCTAATATTATTAACTGTGCATTAGTAGAAGAATCGGCTTGGATACTTACGACTTGACAGCTCACAGGGTATATAGGCTTTGGAAAAAAAAGTAAGCAAGTAGTGGTGCGCCGCCGATTCGAAATCGCGGAAAAGTTCGTTTGCGTGCCGGGCTTACAATGAAGGGGGAAAAAAAAAGAAGAAAAAAAAAGAAGAAGAAGAAGAAGAAGAAGAAAAGGAAAAAAAAATTCTGCACAATGAAACAAAAGCGGTCGCGATAAGATAAAAGCTACGATGCTCAACTACCGGCGGCGTAGCAGCTTGGCAGCTTGGCAGCTTGGCAGCTTGGCAGCTTAGCACAGCTTGGCGTAGTAGCTCTGTGGGAAAAATGACGGAGAGCTCTAGCGCCAAAGTTAATTTCCGCCATTAGCCGAGCCTTTCTTTGTTTTCAATATCCGTCATTTCACTGGCTCGCAAAATGGACGGGATCCCGAGGGCCGCCATCGTGCACGGCGCAACATATTCTATATTTCTCGGCTCCGTTACGTCTTAGCGCTCATTCCTACGCTTAATCCCCTCGTATTACTTATCGCGTTCACCCCCTCTCCCTCACCTCGACCGACATCCCTTTCCTATTCTTATCCGAAAATTATTCCCTTCGACAATATCCTCTATATCACTATCACGGACTCCTTGAAATTCCAAACTCAAACGCAAGCTCCACGAATAACACCCAAGCAGAATAAACCTTGAGATAATAGGAATCGTAGAGGAAGCTGCAATTCTGTAACAGTTTCTTCTTCCTCTTCTTCCTCCTCTTCCTCCTCTTCCTCCACTTCCTCGTCTTTTCAGATTGGAATTCCCATTAAATTATTCGTATCTGACAATTTACATTTTCCTACTCTTGATGCCGTAATAGACGGCGACCTTTACGTAAAGCCATTTAAATTTAAAAAAATTACGTAACCCAATGACTGCAGTTATGAAAGCCAATTAATTTCCTTTCAATGGTATTAGACTTTATTAGACTTCGTGAAATGGCTGATGTCCAATAGAGAAACGAGCCAAAGTGTTGTTGCGTACCATAATGAGGGGAGCAAAAACTATTTATGCCTCAGCGATAACGCACGGGACTTTTAAAGTATGATTTTTAATGTAAATTCGTTATTCGTTATTAGATATTAATTGCTTAAATTACGTAGCAATCGCGTGAAAACCGCGATGCATAGGATTTAGTGCAAAACGTAATATGATTTCTACGGAGTGGGGGGGGGGTAAGGATAAGGGCAAGTAGTTATAATTAAACACTGAAGCGTAGTACGTGTAGGAAGAGGATGAGGGTAAGAAAAAGGATAAAGCAACGAATGAGCAAGGCAATGAGCTGAGAAAAATAATTGACAATGGGACGAGGGGGCGGGTAAGGGAGTAGCATAGGAAATAAGCTAATAATGGAGTCAAGGAATTGCGTGGATTGCGTTTGTTGGGTTTATAAAGGCAGTTAAGTTGTGAAAATCAACAGAGTCTGAAATCGAGAGGAAGTTGAAAATAAAATGAAGTGCCGTAAAAGTATGTTCTCGGCTAGAAACATTAAGTTTCGCCGAAGAGAGCCGAACGTAACTAAGCCATCGAAGTACACGCAGAGGAATGATAATCCTTTCCTTTATTCCGATTAAAGGCCATTCCGAATTAACGGGAATGCAATGAGGTAAGATTCCACCGAATGTAGAATACACGATGAGCCGCGAGGCAATTTATTGCGTGGCGTCGATCGATTAAATCCTCAATTATTGTCTTGATTAAGGCGAATATAAATATTTTGTCAGCGAAATTCAAAAGCAATGTCATCGTAGTTCGAGGATAAACATTTCCTCAGTAATAAACAAGTCTCTCGGTACAAGCTGCATTTGCTATGCTTTCGACGGCCACACGGTGCTCTTACCTTATTTAGAATATTTGCTTTGCTATGTTTACCCTACGGTTACTCCTGCAATCTCACACATCAGTCAGTGTCAACTGCATTAGTCTTCAAGAGCAGCGCCGCTTACAAGTTTTTCTTTGTATCCGCGATTCGAGTAATATTGTCGTAATATTACGAGCGCCAACGGTATTTGAAAGTCTCTCTCTCTCTCTCTCTCTCTCTCTCTCTCTCTCTCTCTCTCTATCTATCTCTCTAGCTCGCCTACCTTCGTCCCGCCCACCCCGCCAAACACCAATTCAATTCATTTTAAAGTATTTGCGTTATTTCTGTATAAGCCAGCAGATCAGCCGGTCAAGGTCGAACTTGGCCGTCATACTCCGAATCTTCCATAACGGTGGACGAAATCGATCTCAATTATGTTTGCAGTAGATTTTAATTTTAAAAAAGCGGTGGATTACTCGAAAATTCTATTGTCATTGAGACCCTCGAAAGTACTCGCCGTCAATTCACTGGGGAACTTTCCTTCCCAACCGCTTTCAGCTAATATTCTTTCCTCTTTGCTTTTCTATTTGCAATAGCATTTTAAGATATTAAGATCATACGATACTCTCCTAAGAATGTTAGGATTATTCTTGTGCGAATAAAAACTTGCTTACGTCTCTGACACAGGCAAAATAAATAGTACATGTACAAGTATGGAAAAGGTCGGTAGAAGCAGACGAAACAAAGTTTATTTGTTATACATTTATTTTGTTACAAGTTTATCGATAGTTTTGAATTGTTTTTCTGCATTTTAAGTGCATTTTAAGCCCGTAAAAGTTATTCGGTGGTAAATTGTTAAATCGACATGCAGTGAATACGACGCGGAACTCGAAAAGAGAATTCGCGTTAGTGATTAAAAGTCGGTAACGCACACCGTGCCACGTTCGTGTCAAGCCGGCCGCTTTCATCGAGGGAAATTTAATTTGCCTTTATTGCCTTTGTATCTGAGCATGCGCTATACAACGGCTCCCTTCACATTGATATTTATGCAATATAATATCGATGTAACTCCTCGACACGAGGATGGTAGTTTTTCGGTGCTACATTACGAACATTCTATTTGATATTATTACGCCACATCTGATGAATTACAGGGCATGTATTTAGGTGGGCGGGGTGGGAGTTATGAGGAAACGAGCACGGGATCGATTCTGGCGGCAAGAAAAAAATCAATCATCGTGGGCAATAGTCGATTGAGTTGGCTAATGAAAAGAGTGGGACGATGCGCCGATAAATCCGAGCGAAGATAACGCGTAGTGTACGTATATCTGCAGGAATTAATTAATTACGACGTAGGGATTTTTTGATCTACTCGGGATCGAGAGCTATTCGGCCAAGTCGGAGATTGCGGGTAGGCCGCTTTCGTTTCTTAATTTCGGCACCATGCTTCGCCGCGAAGCACTCGTAATAGATCCCCATCATTACCGACATCCGGTCCTCCCTCGATCACATTTTCTTCACTCACTCGGACTTTTTTAGTCGGACCTTAGAGCACTAAACACACTGTCGGCCCAACAAGCTCGCGCCTTACTTTCCGATTTCACGCTCGACAAGCAGATCTCGAAAGTGCACGCGCAGCCGCGCTCGCTCTTCGTCATAAATCGAGAGAGAGAGATAGAGAGAGAGATAGAGACGAACAGTAAACCGGTTTACACAAAGTATAAGAGCCGTAGCTCGCGCCATACCTAAAACCCCCTTCGCGGGAGGCTATAATAGCCGCTATATCCTTATCGCTGCCCCGCTTACCCCCCTACTCCTCCTCCTCCTCCTCCTCCTCTTCCTCCACGACGGTGAATTATCACACTGGCTGATTTTCCGAAGCCTCCTGCCCATGTAATTGCTTCATTAATTACTATACGTTTCCGAACGCAGTCCCAAAGGCAGCCGCTCGATCGAGGAGCTTTAAAGCATCGATTGTTCGGATCAACGTGTCGGAGTTCGATCGTAGAGAGAGAGAGGGAGAGAGAGAGAGACGGAGTTTTTCCTCGGGCTTTTCATTCGGTCTCGTAAGAGGCCATCCCCTACCTGACAATCCCCCTAGCGGCCCTCCAACACCGTGCCCGGGCCCGGACCCGCGTTCCGTGCTCCCCGACGAGAAAACGCAGCTTTCCGAGAGGCAATTACGGGCCCCGGCTCGGGTCCGGAGCTCCTCGAGTATGCCGTGAGCGCGCTCTCACATCCCGGAAGCCCCTGGCGCGGGAGGGGCGGCAGCGTTTCCGCAGGTGAAATCCGTCCGAATCGACGCCGGGTAATTAGCATTTTATGGGGCCCTCGTGCGAGCGCTTTATTGGCCTACCGTGCGAAGAGGCCATAGAGTATCGCTCGGGCCGCCACTTCGCAACGCTCGTTATTCACCGAGGAGCGATGCACCGGGTAATTCGCCAAAACTGATGGGCCATCCCCGACCGCGACCCGCTTAACGCCCGCCGGACGTGTTAATCCGAGCCGCAGCTGTCCCCGATGTCCCCGCCGTCCGTGTCGTCGAGGTCGCGAGCGACATCGACCCGCGGCCCGTACACCGAATTACCTACCTACCTACCTACCTACCTACCTACCTACCTACCCCCTCCCACCTCCCACCTCCCTCGGGGTATCGTCGTCGCTTGATTTGCATGTACCCACCGAGCGGGCTTGCGCCCTTCGCCAATCCTTCCGATACATCCGAGGGAGCCGGGATCGCGGGTTTTACCAGCTTAAAGTACCTTTTAATACGTGAGCCGAGTACTCGCATGCACGTAAGCCACAGCAGAAGCGGCATATTAATTTAATACGAATAACCCATTCGTATTTAAAATTATTTTACCTCCTCCCGTCGCCCACCTCACGCCCCGCGCCTCATGCCTCGCGCTCGCTCACTCAATAATTTCACGCCATTAAGCATCCGAACGTTTAATTAAATTCATTTATAATGAATTTTATCAGAGATTTCATATTGTTTTTAGCCCGAGGCACGAATCGCTATCGCGATAATCCTTAATACATATTTAATACGTAAGAGATCGCTTTGAGAAATTCATGAAAGTTGCTTTATGACGCGAGTCATGATCCGAATTATACCATAGCCGAGCGTCGGATACCTTTTTCTACGTGCGAGCACTGTTACTTGCACGGGTTATAATAAAGGCTGGTGCGCGCACATTCGAATAAGCTCTTAAATACATATATATATATATATGTATGAAATCACTTTTTATTTGTTTGCTTCTATAATCATTTCCACATACCGAAGGTATTAATCAGCCGAATGGTCAGAGTTCACCTTGTCGCTTTATTAAAACATTAATTTCTAAGTGCACATAGGAATATTCCGAGACTATTTATTACTCGAATGCATTTGACTGCTTGACGCAATACCTTAATGATGTTAAATTATGAAGCAATATCTCATAGTTAAAGCGGGAGAGAGAGAGAGAGAGGGGGGGGAGGGAGAGAAATTGTTGTTATTTGATCGATGGCTTTAACGTTTTAACTTTTTATGAAACTTGTGAAGCGTGTGGGTAGTAATGCTTTTAAAAATGTATAAAATCGGTCAGTAAATGCAAGGATGTAAGGAGCTGGTGGAGTTTGTGAGTAGCCTGGTCAGGGCGGAGGGTACTCACGGGCGCGGAGGGTCTCGCGTTTGGAAAAGCCTTGGATCGATGATAAGATGGGGAGAGGTCGATCGAGCCCGGATCTCAGTCGGGGAACGGACGGAGCTCCGAGGTACGAGGAAGACAGGTATAATTAACCAATGGGCACGGGGTATCATCCACTTAACGTCAATCCCCATTCGGGAGTATAGTGGCCGAGGTTCGGTTAATTTACTGGGCCTTAGAAAGGCTTCGGCATATCGATACGGAAAAGAGAGCGACGCCGAGCCAATGCAAGTGTCAGGAACCGCATCGATGAGAACGCATTGTCGAGATGAAGGGAAAAAGCACTTTTGGGTTAGCTCGTACTTTTACAGGACAAGTGAGCATTGACTTTTCGTTGAAAAGCTTTTCGATAAACTGACTGATCCGTTGCAGAGTGCAGAGTGCTGAGTGTAGAGGGTGGAGGGGGCGGGCAGCGAGAGGAGCGCGGAGTAATTACGGGGGCAGAGGGTGGGGGGTGGGGGAGATACGTAGGAGCCGAAGGAGCTGCGGGAGAGTGGAATTACGGCACCAGTCTTAAGGACCAGTGAAAGTGCGACGGGATGGGACTGCGAGGAGACGAGAGGATTGTAATAATTTTGATGTCGGGGTGAGGGGGCAGATGGACCGCTGTCCCGTCCGGGCTTCAAGATGAAACGAAAAAAAAAAAAAAAAAAGACAACGAGGGTCCGAAAAATGGCCGAGAGGAAGGAGGTAAGAGGTCGGTGCTCGGGGGAAATAAATGGGGCTAGCGGCGGTGGTGGAGGAGGGGGATCGAGCGCGAAATCGGCGGACCATTAGCGGATTCGGGCAGCGGTAGCCCCGAGCGGAAGTCTGCCTCGGTGAAAGCAATAATATCTCCTTCGAGGAATGCCATGGCCTGGCAACGAGGCACCCGCTAATCCCTCCCCGCTCCTCCCCGCTCCTCCACCTCCTCTTCATCACCTACTCCTACTCCTCGTCTTCCGCAGCAATTAAGCACATCTAAATTAATTGGCCGATAGACGCAAAGAGCCGCGGACGCTCGGTAATGTCGAGGTGCTCCTGGCCACTATCCTTCCCACACTCCCTGTCCCGGTCCTGGTCTGCTGGGGGAGGCGACGATGTCTCTTGACCGGGCCACCTTCGACCTTCGACCGAATCTACCGACCGAGTACTGTTCGCCTTCCATCCCCATTTCCTATTCGGCCCTTAATAATAATCTACGGGGGAATTGACATCGAATTCTTAGGTAATCCTTATCGGGGATGATTAATTAGTAGTGAGAGCCGGTGGTTGATTTCCCGGGATAAGAGAATAATTTTTCGGGAATAATTTTTAATTATACATGTAATTATTAATGCGAGGGAGGGCCGGCGAGCTCGAAACAGGTGCTTCCCTCGAGCCGATCCGAATGGTGTCTTTGGGGTTATTGAGGTTATTGGGGTTATTGGGGTTATTGGGGTTATTGGGGTTATTCGCGGCATACGTGCCCGTGCGTAGCCTCGCGAAATCATTCCCTCCTGATGAATGACACATCATGTTTTCGCACACCGATTACAATTAGTTTTATACGTGTTTACTTCGGCGGAGGAAGAAGAAGAATACGAAGAAGAAGAAGAAGAAGAAGAAGAAGAAGAAGAAGAAAGAAGAAGTAAAAGAAGAAGGTCGTGCGTGCACTGACAATGAGGTGCATTAACGACGTTAAATCAATGTTATTGTTAAGCCAGAGTTATTATATAGAGTTTGATTTGGTAATGTAATGTACCTTACATTATTCCTCATTCCACCGTTCTTTACCAAGTCATTATTTCATTTCTTACTCAGGGCTGAATTACATATCTCCCAGCGCTGCTCCCTATCAAAAGGCTTAATCTCTTAAGGCTTCGCCTTCACTTTGACAATGCACGAGATGTGACTTTTAACGCGCGTCAGCAACATTCTGTTTTCTCTGGGGCTACAAACATTTTAATTCTACGCCTACATTGTATACGACTCGCCACCAAGGCTTTTCAAACATCAATCTAACCGTACGAATTTCTACAGGTTTTTCATTTTTATTTTTTATTTTATTTTATTTTATTTTATTTTCAATTTGATGCCTTTAGGTTAATGACTTTTAATGTTTCGCATTATCGCTCTCCTTCCTTTAAAATAACGTATTTCCATTCCATTGCCACAGAGTATAGAATCGACCATTTTAATAGAGAGAGAGAGAGAGAGAGAGGGGGGGGAGGGTAGGTAAATCTTTTCTTTAACGTTTCTGCCGTTCACCTACGGCTGGAGACTATTTCTGCACACTGTGTGTTCGTATTACAAGTTCAACATTGAATTATACGCATAGCCATGAGCAATCATCGTTTGCGGTTAATTGTTTAAGTTACATAGAATACTTGCTGGGCGAGGATAAAATGTGCGTAATAGAATATTGACGTGAAAATATTCTGAACTAGTCTGTAAGATAGGATGTGTACATTAGAAGCCGGAATAGTTGCATTTGTCGAAATGATTATGTTTCGAATGGAGAAGGCGAAGTGCTGAAAACACGATATTTAATGACAAAATGACGACGTGAAGGATCGAAGCAATGGGATTAATGAGAGTGGACTGGTAGAGGAGGAGCGGATAGGAGAGGAGGCCCTAGTATCGAGTGTCGGAGTGGCGGGCAAAGCGAGCGGGTGGAGGGGGAATCGCAAATTATTCCGATATGATGATGAAACTCATCCCAACTAAACTCGCATCAAAGGGTCCAATTTAAAAATCCCCTTTCCATATTAGCGTCAGGGAGTAGGGGGAGGGGTCGGCGGTGGTCGGCGGCGGCCGGCGGGTGGAGACGGGGGGCGGCAAGGAAAGCATAAAAAGGAGGCGAGGAGTTGGCTCGAATTAGTAAACTTCTTGGTAATTTGTCCCGACGTCACTTTGAAATACTCTTTTAAGCGCTCACCTCGTCGACGTTACCCTTGTGCGCACTCGGACACTCTTTCGATGCCTGCTGGCAAAAAAAAAGAAGAAAAAAAAAAAAAAATTACGGTGGCTGTCAATAGAGAGGCTGTGAAAGTGAACGATGGTTTAACGTGATGAATCTTGTGTCAGTCAATACTTTTTTTACACTTCATTCTTCCTTCTTCTTCTTCTTCTTCTTCTTCTTCCTTTTCTCCGCTTTTTCTTTATCCTCTTTTACTTTTTTTACTCTTTCCCTTTACTTTTATCCCTTGCTACAGCAATTTATTCGGTGGCGTTGAAAATTACCATTTCATAGTCGCTCTATTTAGACTCTCGCCTTAAATACCGGATTCAATGTCCCTCTCAAGTACAACCACACTTACAATAACGGAAATTCTTGTAATAGTTCGATCTCTGTATTCGATTAAATAGATTTATTATTCCATTGGAATAATATGGGGTTCAAAAAAAAAAAAAAAAAAAAAAAAAAAAAGAAGAAGAAAAGGATACCCGAAACAGTAATTATTGTTAATGGGATCGGTAGCTATGTATCAGTAGATACGCACTAACGTACGTGTAAGCGAGGGAGAGAAGTGTAAGAACTCGTGGCAACGTGCAAATTCACGAACAATTTAAAAACATAGTAAACCGGATAAGTTAAGTGGATCAATCGATCGAGTTTATTTGTTTGTCATTGTTATAAGCGCCAAGTCGAACGAGCTAAAAAGAAAGATCGTTAATCGCAATTACAACGTACAAAGATTAATTTGGCAATTGTAAAAAAAAAGAAAGAAAAAAGAAGCGCGGCGGAAGCGATTGTTGCGTAGCGCATGAGGCTCCCGAGCGATTAATTATTTAAGGAATTCGAGAGAGAGAGAGAGAGAGAGAGAGAGAGAGAGGGGATGAAGCCTTCGATCACGAAGAAAGGGCTCGACTGAGACGTTATTTCGGCATTTCAACGTAAAAAGCTTGCATAAACAAAGTCGGACGTTTGTTTGCCGGGGAAGCGGTGCACGCGAGGTTATTATTCCTCTAATGAGATCTTTCAATCGCGCGGGGACCGAATCTCGGCCGGCCTTTGAGGAAAGGGATCGGACGTTTAGGGCCCCGGAGAGTCGCGCACGGTCACGGACGGTCACGGCCAGACGCGGACAGCGACGTACAGCCACGTGTAGCCAGGGCCAGTCACGGCCAGTCACGGGCAAGTCACGGGCAAGTCACGGGCAAGTCACGGGCAAGTCACGGGCAAGGCTTTTGACGACACAAAGTATTTCTCAGGCTGGCCGGGTGGGTCTCGGGTGCGTGGAGCAGAGGAGATCCTGGAGAAACGTAGGAGGTTTTGCGAGGAGGGTTCGTGTTCGAGTGAGCGGTTAACAAAAGGGAGCGGGCCGATGCCTCGGGGCCCTCGGGTGTAAAACGGCCCCGCGCGGGCCGTAAAGCGTTTCAGTCCTGGCAGCGGCGGGTCCATTAAACAATTTGCGCGGCCTCTCCTACGTGCGATAAACGAATTAGACCGAGGAAAGGCTTTTCGAGCGGACCTCTCCGAGGGACTTTTATTATCGCCGCCCATAAAAGCCGCGCCTTTGAATTTCAGCTTTTCTCCGGGCGGCCCCTCGGAGCTGCCGCTGCTGCCGTTGCCGCTACTCCCGCAGCCGGGATCCCGTGACGACGGATCCGTGGCTTCGCGCGGCCGAGGCGACGACGGACACGCGAGTGTCCTTCCCGCTGACAGATGGTCCATTCAGGCCCGTTCGGGCCCGATTTCTTCTCCCCCTCATTATGCGCCTCTTACTTACTTATTATTTGTTTGACGCTCGAAAATTGTTCAACTTGGCCCACGTAATTGTCAAGATTTCTCCCGGGATCCCGGTGCGAACTCCTCCACGGTGCTATATACTTGGACCATTGTCCAATGGTGCCGGAAGAAACTCCCCCTCTTCGAGGGAGGCTCAGCCCCGGGCCCTCGCTAAACGTGCTTGGCATTAGCCAGCTTAGCTCGCGGGCGTGGGGCGTGGGGCGCGAGGCGCGGGTACGGGGGCCGGGGGACGGGGTAGACCCGTAAACACTTTACGGTGGCGTTTACTTGGATTTATTTTTCAGCCTCGGGCGTAAACATTTTTCCCTCGAGGCAGACAGCGATCGGTAGGTAAGTCGATACGACTGGCCGACGAAGCCTAGCTGCTCCGAGCTACATAACGAGTTTCGGTTAATAATCGTGTGTAATTGCATCTGCGCGGGCCCCGTCATCCGCGCGCGGTAAATATGCCGACGAAATTTTTGAAAGCCATCGATCGCGCAAGCGCAAAACCACTCGACCATTACGCGACGTATCGATTTTCGCGGAAAGCCGAGATCCCTCTTTCCCCACCTCTATCCCACCCGATCCGACTTACGTACCCAAGACCGGCCGCGTCGTAGCCAAGAGATGCTCGCCCGGGCTTCCGGGCGGGGAAGACGTCGAGGAAGACTTCGAGGAGGACGGCGAGGAGGACGGCGAGGCAGAGGTCGGTGGATCGCTGCCGTGCGACCAGGAACCCGGATGGATATAATAATCTTACTCGCATCCTTTTATTGTTCACGTTAGTCAGCAGCCTCCCTCCCTCCCTCCGTCCCTCCCTCGCCATAGACGCGGCCGACTCTTTCAATGGAAACGTAATAGGCCATTTTTCCGAGTAATGCGACGTTGAGAAACGAATAAGTATCACCGGCTCGTCGGAATGCCATTACTTCGTTTTTTACTTTTTTTCTGCAATTCTTTTTTTGTTTTTCTCTCGCGCTCGTAGGAGCTCTATGTCAAGAAAAATTGAATTACCTTGTGGTCGAAAGTCGAGCGGCTAATTACACGACTAGCTTACACCGAATTCCCTCTTATCCTTGTTCGTTCGTATTCATCTCGCTCGGCGCGAGCCGAGCCGATCCGATCCGCCCATCCTCCTTCGTTCCCGGCAGCAGCTTCCCGGCTTCACAGCTGCACGCACACGGTGCACGCACACGATGCACGCGCACGCGCAGAGCGCTCGAGCTCCGTTAATTAAGGCCCGCTGATGTAGACACGCGGGTAGCGCTCTACAATCTAGATAATATTAATCGCAGCCAGAGAAAAGTCGCGATCAATCATGGAAGTTCAGGATTCAGCGCTTACGTACCGAGAAGCTGTATTCCTTTTGGCTTATTGTCCTGCGAGTCCCATTCTCCGTGGCACAATACTGCCGCCGCGAGTTGATCCTTTTAAACACAAGTCTATCTCGTTAAGCGGCATTCGCACGTATCATTAAAATAAAGTGCGATGAAAAAGATAAACTACAAAGTAGTGGATTCCCTGGATGGTACGATCCCGCAGACGGGGGTTGGCCGGAAGGGCAGGGAGGGGGTGGCGGGTCGCACAATGCATCCTTGACTCGGCTTGCGCAAGAAAAACAGTTGGCGCAACGCGGCTCGAAGCTCTCATCCGCCAATACAGCGGTGTATGTGTGTGGTGGGTGGGGGGGGGGGGGGGTTAATAACACGCAGGGAGCCGAGGAATGGAGGAGGGAGGGGGCGATGGGGGGCACGATGCCAGAAGCGTCGAACGAGCTCTCGGCAACGTCCTCGCGTCACCGGGTCGGCGGACCTCCGCGACCGAGATGAATCCGAATGATTAAGAGGGATTGGATCGTTCCTGGCTGCTATTGGGCTCTTATTATGAGCGCGGCACGGCATTGCCTCGTTACACCGGCATCCAGCCCGCCGAGCTTTAATACCCGCGAACGGCCCTTTATTATTAGCGCCGTGACCAATGAGCGCTGACGCCATTAATCAAAACGTCCGGCGCGCCCCGTGCGAGTTTAGCGCCGAGCTCCCTCCGCCCCGCCAACCCGCCACCCGCCGTCCTCCGCGGAGTCCTCCTTCGCCGGATCGCGCTCCTTTTATCTCGTTGGATGCCAATGTATCCGGTATCCGGGACTGGGGGGAGGGGACTCGCACCTTCTTCGACCCGATCCCCACTTGGATCTCGAAATCTCGTCGAGGGATTCTGGCCGCTTCCTGACTCCCTCTGACCGAGGAGCCCGACCGGCAGCGGCAGAAGGAGAGCGGAGCTCATTGTCAATTACTCCAAAGTCAGTTTTTGCCTCTGCCCAGAGAGCATGAGATTGAAATGCGGCGAGCCCTCATGACGATGATTGTCAAATTAAAGAGATTGATTTTAAAGTGCTCGAAAATGAGGAAGGCAAACAACACGTTCCTCATCCCTCGATGGACCTTTTGTACCTTTTCGTCCTTACGATATCCCATCCCAATAACCTTTCCTATCTTTCACCGGTCACCGATTTTTCCTCTACTCGGCTCTATACTGCACTCCGCGCACCTTCTCTCTCCCCGCCTTCCTCGCTCGACCGCCTATCACGTGCACATCCCAGGTCGTCCCGGCCCAGGATGCTAAAGTACTTGTTTATCCACGAGGTGGCATGATTAACCATATCGAATGATTAACCAAATTCATTGTTTATTTTACTTACTCGATCCTTTTGCTTCTTTCAACGCGGCGTCATTAGTTCCAAAGCCCTAAACAAACAGGAACGAACGCACCGAGCGAGATATTCAATACTAAATTCATCTATTCATCTCGGGATCGATGACAAATAAACTAACCACAAACAAGTCTATTTTGTAGTTTCTTAAGCTTCTTTATATACCCGTGCCGTAGCTGCTCCTGCTCCTGCCCCTGCTCCTGCTCCTGTTCCTCCTGCTGCTGCTGCTGCTGCTGCGGCTGCTCATTATTATCGTTATTGTTGTTGTTATTATTATTTGAATACAAAAAATGAAATAAATTGATCGATTCAGCCGAGCGGAGCTCGGAACAGAAAAGAAAAGTAAGAGAGAGAGAGAGAGAGGGGGGAGAGAGGGAGGGCGGAAGGTAGGGAGGGAGAGATTGTTGATGTAAGGAGGAAAATTACGAGGTTGAATTTGATATTTGTAAAGAAACTTAAAACTGAAAATGAGCTGGGATTGTTGCAACTGAAGTGATTTGACGTTTCGGTCGGCTCGGAATACCGAACGAGATCATTGCATCGCGAATGAGCATCGCGGCGGTTAAACGTTAATTCGCCAAAGGGGAAAAAGTAGACGGAGGAGGACATTTCTCACGACACACTTTTGGAGCTAACCACGGGTGGTTAGCCGAGGTGAGTCGTGCCGAGCGGAGCCGAGCGGAGCCGAGTCGAGAGCCGAGTCGAGAGCCGAGTCGAGCTGTGCCGAGCTAAGGTCAGGTAAGGCTAACCGAGTAGCCCGAACGAAAATAGCGGAGATTACTCGAAATTATGCAAATGGCCTGGCATTGTGCAAAACCGGCGGGCTTTTCGTTTTATTGGAGAACGAGCGAGAGATATCCTCGCTCGTATAACCGAAACAAAAGCTCGGCTAACACAGAGACAAAGGGGGACCTAGAGCCACTCGAGATGACTCCCCACCCCAGACCGACCCACCCCCGACGAGGACCGATACCCGCCGAGGGTGGGTCTAAGGGCTCCTGGCGAAGCTGCCGTCGGTGCCGCCGTCGGAGGAGCTCTTCCCGGTTTTACCACACATGCAACGAATTTAACTACTTCCCTCGGCATTACTCTTGCCTCCCAGTATTCTTTTATTCCGACTCCTCGCTCATCTTTCGAGTAATCCCTCCATCCCGCCCTCTTGCCCCCGCCGCTCGCTTTTATTTTAAGAAATGGAGAGACACGCCACTTCCCGGACGAGGTTTTCCCTTGCATTATTACCTGCGCGACTCTCAGCGCTTCTCTGTCTTTTTTGAAAATGTATAATAATAGCCTTTCTCTATTACGGGAGTAATTAATCAGAGTCGCGAGAGGTCGGGCCTAGAGCCACGGGGATACGGGTACCGTCGCTTAATGTCCCCGTTAAATCATCTCCCTCGTCGAATCGTCGTCAGCTTGTTTTCACAAGCTCGCATCGAGCCTCCGCCAATTGAACATTGATGAATTTATAAAATTTCTGCTCTGCAATGACAAGCGCCGCCAATACCATAAACGTTTAACATCGGGGCATCGTTCTCCTCGATTCTTCTTCGAGAATTCAATTTGCCGAGTAATTATATAACCTTGTTTTATATAAGAAGGTTATTGGCTAATTTGATAAATGATTGCGCCGATACTTTTTTTTTTACTCGAGTTGGAGTTGGAGTTGAGCGCGGAGTTGAGTTGAACGTGGAATTGAACGCGGAGGCCATTGTGATACTTTAGTGCAAGAGAGTGGCAGCGGCTTTTAATTTAAAAGGTGACAAAATCCCTTTGACGGCTGACTTCGCCGGGAGGGCCGCTCCGAGTTTCGCTTAATTAATCTAGCAAAGTCTGCCGTAATTCACGCGTCAAGTCAAATCTAATTAATTAATCCTGCGTTGCCCGCCGAAACGCAAAAAGGGGTTACCGAGCGAGAGTGTGGGCGCAAGTACCTACAAGTACGTCTGCGCACGTCCATACGTGCGAAGAAGAACGGCAACAATCACTTCCTCAGTTTGACACACATTGGGCCGAAATTACAAAAGCTTCTTATTTAATTATTCCTTTATTAATTGAAGGATTGACATGCTACTGGTAGGACAGGTATTTTCTTAACGAGGAGACGTTATACGCCCGTTCGAGTAAATACGAAAGAAATCCAAAGCTAACCGATGCAGAGATCGTCTGCTACTTATAATTGAGTATGCCATTCACTAGCACGCGTACCGCGTACGTTTAATAAGGTGAAAAACGTATCGTCTCCAACGGCACACGAATAACAATAGCTGATTGATCAATTAAATGGATTTTTAGCGTTTTTACGAGGGATTTTATTTTCATAAATATCAATTGGCTATGGATTATTTAAAGAGAATGGCCGACAATACAATTAAATTTTTGATAAATCGATACGGAGGGTTCATTGTAGCTATAGAAAATGGACGAGAAGAAATATTAAATTGACAATTGACGCGTATGGATTTCTCAAAACATGGGAATCGGTTGATTTTGATGAGGCTCTGCTCGAAGGCATAAATTAAAAATGAAAGTAAATAAATGAAAGAAAGTGAGGAGGAGTCGGTCATGTCGATCAAAGACGAGCGAAATTAATGTTTTTCCTCGGTTAAGGAGGGGAGGGAATGTAATCAAGCGTAAGAGGGCGGGGAGGGAGTGAGAGAGAGAGAGAGTGAGAGAGAGAGAGGGTCGGTCAATCGATGTTACGATGCATAGAGAGTCTCGCCAAAAGCTTCGGATCTAGTTATAAGTCGCCACGGTTGGACAAAAAAGGGTGATTTTGTAAAAATCGGTCGACGCGACAAGAGAGGGCAAGAAGGATATAAGACATAACTGGTTTATCTTTCGCGCGCATAACAAAAAAGGTGTGCTGCACCGCCCCCAATAACCCTCCGCTCACTCCCCCTCCGCCGCCGCCGCCGCCGCCCCCTCTCACTCTCTCTCACTCACTCATTTCCTTCTTTTACCTTTTTCCCCATAGAGACAAAGGGGATAATGAAGCCGCAATCTAACGACCTCACACGCAAAATTGAAAAAAAAAAAAAAAAAAGAAAAAGAAAAAAAGATCGAGGAGGTGGAGATGAAGGAAGAGTGCGTAAGCGAATTTTCACTCGATAATTAATAAATATTATCATTCAGCAGAGCGGCGTCGGTTAATTTCCTCACTTGGGCCATTATTGCATTTCACGAGTCGGTCTTTTTGACCAGATCTTCAAGCACACAGCCCGTATCTTCGCCTTTTAATTGCAAAATGCTCTGGCATTTTGACCCTCTTCTATCGATTCATATAGCTCGAGCCGCGGCACAACAATAACAATAATAATGAAACTAACAACTGCCATTTTTCTTTATAAGGCAAATTATATCGGATTCAGCGCGAGAAACTAGAAATCTTATAATAATCTCCAGCTTATCGGTAAGCTTTGATTACATTATTGTCGATATGCGCTAGGTATCCGTATTACTCTACGTACTTTGTAAGAAACAAATTATTTTCAATCAATAATCAAGGCTGAAGATTAGTTTCTCATATCTGGAAATCATCTTTTTCGCAGCACTGAAAATCCTTGAATTAAAATAAATGAGAATTCATAATTGATTCTCATAAGGCTTTCTCTCGATTCATCGTAAAGGTAATCGAGTACCATCGCCTACGTCGAATATAACACTAAATTATATTGTTATTACCATTATTATTATTATTATTATTGTTGTTGTTGTTGTTGTTGTTGTTGTTGTTATTGTTGTGAAGAAATTTCTGTGCAGCGAATAAATTATGTTGATGTTATTTATCAGTCGCAACGACCATCTTGGTTCGGTGAAGAAAACAAATATAGGGGAAAAAAAAAAAAAATTCTTCCCATAGTCCGCTCATGGTCTAGGTTTAGAAAATGAAAAAGTCCGGCTAGGTTCGACGGAAATTTGAAGAACTTGGAGCTAATTGCAGCGGACCGGGCATTTCTTTAATCGGGGAGTCGAAAAATAAAAGAAAAAAGAATCCCTCTGGGACGTAATAAGTGTCTTATTTTTCTCTTTTCCGTAGGAGTCCGGGGAAGCGGAGCCTTTGCTAACAGCAGCGCCGAGTCATCATTATGATTATTAATGCTAAATCCACACATTGAGAAAATAGATTAAAGGGAGACGTTGGAGTTTGCGCATTCCATCGGCCAGGAAATACGCCGCTCGATGCCCATACGCGGTGAACAAAAGAGTGGAGGCGAGAGGCTGCTACCGCAACTGCGGCGAGTTCCTGACCCCGGGACGACGTCAAAGGGCCGCCGCCGCCGCCGCCGCCGCCGCCGACTTGGGCATCCGAGCGATCCGGGGCTCATTTATTTCCCTCGGCGCGAGAAGAGACTTATGGCCGATTGCGCCGATGTCTTAACCCACCCACGTTTTAAACGCTCTACTCCAAGCGCAGGAAAGCCGTGGGCCGGGGGAGGGGTAGGGAGGGGGATCGTCTCGGATGGTGCGGATGATGGTGACGAAGGAGGGACCGGGATCATTGGGGCTCGGCGGACCACGGTTTCGGGGCCCTCCAGGGACAAATCGACAAATCGAGGGGCCTATTAGCCGCGCTAACGATATTTTCCCACGTGCTGCCCGAAAAAAGATCCAGCAGAAGAGGGTCGAGTCGGTTGCCGGTCCTCGGAAGCCGACGTCGAGCCCCGGCTCATTATCTCTCCCGAGCGTAATTTACCGAGGGTAATTAAGCCTAAGCCGAGCGTTCGGGGCATCGTGCGCTGGCCAACAATCAAAGGAATCTCGGGCAGGAAAAGTCTCGGGGCCATTAAGCCTATGAAACGATTATTTAAATGTATTGGAAACGTGGCTGGGCGATGATGGCCTCGGCGCACCGGAAAATGAAAGGACGAGGAGCTTGCCCAGGGAAGGGCAGACTCGGGCAGATCGTCATTATCGTGCTTATCCCGGAGGGCCCGCGTTCCCGCGCGTGCGCCAGCAGAGAATCGATCGGGACCATCGATTGGCAATATCGCTACCGAATGGCCTATCCTCACCCCCCCCCCTACGGCCGGTACCACGCCGCCGAACCAACCGACCCAGGCCGCAGCAAGGTGGTAAGGCGAGATCGCGCGGTCGCGGTGCATACGATTACCCAGTCGATTTGCGAGTCCGCGGTAGTATCGTCCGAGCCCTTATTGATTCATTGTTTACTTTGGCCTCGAGAACGTGGCCCCGCAGTCGTTGTATCCCCGCAACGGTGAGAAACGTCAGCGAGAAACAACGACTCGGGTCACGTACGCGCCTTCCCTTGGCTCGAGTGCCGATTGAATCGACGATTCGGCCTCCGCAACAGCTCCGGCAGCCGATGCCCCCAGACGATTCTCCCCAAGGTCGAAGGAATTATCAAACGTTATTCGACATTCGCTTTTCGCGGGCGGTTTATTTGATTATTTCGGCTTCGGTAGGCGATGGGGGTGAGGGAACCCGCGCGCCCTTTTCTTATTTCGTGGCGAAAGTTGTAGGGAAGAAGCGAACTGTCCCGCAAACGATAATGAGGGAATACCGGGAGAGAAACGGGACTAAGTGGATTATTCCAAAGGTTATTTGGAGCGCGCTGGACGGAGAGATTGGAAAAGTTCAAGGGCGCGTATGTATCGGTAGAGAAATCCTATTCCAAGTAAATCGAAATCCACTCGGCGCGCAAAATGAGATCCAACCCAATAACCCCCTGCGGCCCCCCCACCCCCTTCGGAAGATAACCATTCAAGCGCACACGTATTATAAATGGGAATATTCAATTACAGAAATAATGATACGTACGGTGGTACGTAAGAGCTATAATTCATTCGAGTCAACGCCGTTAGGAAAATTATCTAAAGCCTCGCGTACTTAGCTCTAAGGGTCATTTGAATTATCCTTTTGCATTATCAAAAATGGGAGGAAGTGCATCTTCGATGCGTAGGCCATTCGTTGGCATCGCCATGCAACGCCTAGCCCATACGTCTCAACGATACCGGCATTCTCGCCAAATCACTTGCCCCGTCCCTCGTCCTTTCATTACATTTACAAGCGACAATAGCCGGCGATCGCGCTATTCAAATAACTACGGTAAGTGCACGGCGGGCGGGTGGCCGGGGCAGGGGTTATTGGGGTTATTGGGGTTATTGGGGTTGGGCGGGAGGTGGCGGCGGAAAGCAAACGTAAACACAAGAACCGTATCAGTCATTCAAACCATTATTATTATCGTTATTATTCACCTATTGAAATTTTATGAAGAGATTAAATGTAATAATAACGAGGAATTGAACAATAATTACATGGTCATCTTGTATCAGTGCGACGCGTATTCATTCACCTTCGAATGCAGTTACTCATTAATCATTAATCACCTAAATTTTTATCTGCCATCAATAAAGATTGAAAAAATTATTAAACTCCATACGGAGTATAACTAAGTATGTGATGCATTTTGTTTGAAGTGCGTAGTTTATTTAAAAGATAAAATGCTTTTATTCGTGTATATGGATTAGCCGGGAGTTGCGTCTAGGTAAACTAAGTTAGACATTGTAATCCGGTATTCTAAAAGTTTCTGACGCAGTATCGAATGTCGCTAGAGATCAAGAATTTCAAAAATGACAAACTGACTCGGAACCAGAGAAAGAACGAAAATCCCTCGCCTTTCCTCTAATTTTCGGCATTTTTACCATTCCGTATTCTCTCTTTCCGACTTTTCCGAATGTTGAAACTCTCACTGCTCCGATCAATATTGTCTTTTGTAATATGCATTTAGCACGAGTCAATGGGGAGAAAATTTTTGCAGAAACATACAAAAGTAAATAAATAAATAAATAAATGCCCACGTTGTATCTTGTCCGTTAATATTAAATAAAGTACGTATATAAAATTGAAAGCTGCGTTTAAAGAATTTAATTCGTGCATAAATTAAATCATATGATTAAAAAAAAAAAAAAAAAAAAAAAAAAAAAACGTTGGTTATTAAAAAACAAATAAACAAATAAATAAATAAATAAAAAAACTAACGTATCGTAGGGAAAACTCGTAATTAATACGTCGGTGCATTGTGCCGTAAACGAACACGGCTCGCTATTTCATAAATTTATTCAATCCAGAGATAAGGTATTTTATATGCAGTTCTAACTGTAAATCGCTCAATTGACAAAAACGAGATGGGTCTTCGTAATCATTCGTTGGCTCAGATGCCCATTTAGACTTAGATACGCATTGTTATTTTCGAATAAATCAATAAAACGTAGTACGTGCATTTATTACGTAAATAAACGCAATCCTTTTTTAACGGGGATGCCTTGAATCACGTATGAATATGACGGGAGGGTGGGGGGAGGTATAGAGAGAGAGAGAGAGAGAGAGAGAGAGAGAATATTTGCGCGTTCGACCTCGATAATTTATCGAGGACAAAATCAAGATTGTGAGGGACGAATGTAGGAAGAAATTCCGTCTGGTCGAGATCGAGATCGCGCTTGGAAACTTTGAGAGCAGATAATGTGAGAATTGTAATACGCGGATGAAATCGGAGCAGAAGCCCGGACTGAATTCAATCAGATAATCCGAGGCTGAAATAAGCCCAGCCCGTACGAAGTATCATTGGCGGATCATCGACAATTTCATCGACAATTTCATCGACAATTTCATCGACAATTTCATTTAACGTTGGCCCGATTATTATCCATCGATCGAAATGAAATACACAACAAAACGGATGGGCATAGGTAAGCCGTGTAAAAGGACTAGCCGAACAAAAGGGGCCGAAATGTAAAAGCGCATAATGGAATAATTGATTGATGCGCGGCGTGGAAGTTGCATCGACGATGATTGAGCGATCAAAGGGGCCGCGCGAACGCTCCTCGATCATTAAAGAGGAAAGGGTTACACTCGAGAGGCGCGTTGACGCGCTCTCCTTCACCTCGGCAATGCAAATTCCTCCCCCGAAGAGCTCTGCCTGCTGACCCGGTCTCGTCTCTGGCCGTGATCCCGGCTTCACAGACCCTCTGGACTACTGCACAATCTTCAAGCGCACGTTCACTGTCATTGTCTTGTGCATCGATTTTTTACTAAAGCTTACCGGGTCACCTTTACCGTACCTTTACAATTTTCCCTTTTTCCATAGGCAGACAATTTCTTTACGACCCTCTTGCTTTTCAATCCAAGTAAATCTATGTACTCCCTGAGCCTGACAAGCAACAAGTATGCCCGCGTAAAAGCAATACTAACAAACTGTGTCGATAGAAAATTAAAACCAATTAAAACGTTCGTCACTCTGTCACTCAATACATTTGCACAATGACGGATGCCATTCAAGGAATTCTATTCCGATGTGAAAGATATCGCGATATGTGAAAAGTATGCGCTCATTCGCTTATAAAGTGGCTCGAAACTTTACAACTCGGACGCGCAGTCTGACCGAAGGAATACCATTACGCCGCGCATTATTAACCCTCCAAGCTTACACCGTAAATATTCCACAAAAAGTAATTAGGAATAAATAATTTACAAAGGAGACTGCGTAGTAATAATTATCCTCTGGTTTATTGAAGCATTCCACACGAATGAAATGAAAGATAAAATATTATTGCTTGCGTTATTAATATTTCAGATTTATATTTTTCAATAGTCCCTATCTGTCATGTTTTATAAATAAAAAATCGAATGAGCCAAGATAGCCGAGGTAGAGATAAATATAAATCACATAGCTTTCAATTGCCTATTACAAATGAACCGGGATGACAAATTCAATTTATTTATTTATTTATTTATTTATTTATTTATTTATTTATGCTTTGGTATATTTTTTAAATCGAAAATCAACGGTTAATTCTTATTCAGAGAATTTTTTGCGACGAGAGGCCGGATTAGATACATTAGAAGCTAAAACCGAACGAGCGCGCGCGCGCCTGTAAATAAAAAAGACTCACTTTATAAAAGTACGTTCGCCAGCTAAGGCACAAGTAAATAAGTAAATAAGTAAATGAGAATGAAATAAATCAATTGGAATGACGAGAATACGATTGTGACGCAAGTATCAGGCTTCGGCCTGAAGGTAAGCGAAGGTAGTTTGTAGTTTTGCAGTTATTTGTAGTTTGTAGCTTTGAAGTTGGTCGTTGCGTGACGGTGGTAGTGAGTATAGTAGACGAGATGGAAATTAATGGGCTCGGTGCTCGTAGATCTCGATGACTCCCCCATCCCCATGTCGGTCCAGCCTCTCCGGATTAAACGGAGCTCCCCATTAAAGGCTCCTCGCGCCTCTCAGTCCCAATTAGCTTGGATCGGAGCCCGTGACGCAGGTGAACTCTCCGAGCCGACGCTCGCCGAGAATTTCGTGTATTCGACGGACCGGGATTATGCGTGTAGACGATCCCCGGGGATAAGATTACTGCGGGCCGGCTTACAATGGCCATCGGAGGAATACTTTTATGGAGTATGTTCGCGCCCCGATGCACAGGAGCTCGTTAATGCGGCTACCCAGGTGATCGCCCAGCTGAAATAAGTAAAAGGGATACTGCGCGACACTTCCTAACATCTCCCGGGCACTTACCACCTCTGACAGATTCCTATGTTTTTTAATGATCAACGTTAAGCTAAGCTTAACATTAGATACTTTGCTAAATCGTGCTTTCTTTACTCTTTTACGTTTTATCCTTTTGCCCTTCTCTCCTCTCCTTCGTTAAAAACCAGACACCTTCGGACTATTCTTACCTTCTGCAGGGGATAACAAGAAGAATGATGCGGCTAATAAGCCAAGTTTTTTAATCAATTACGTATAATAGCTCAGTCTCTCTCTCTCTCTCTCTCTCTCTCTCATTTATTTTTATAACTTCAATTATAAGCCTCAATTATATTCTTCTTCGACCTTCCCTCGACGCACTCTAACATCTCACTACTTTCATTAAAATGACTTTAAGCATTTTATCTCTGTAATATACTTTCTTTATTCAAGTCCGTCGCTTAACTCCGTAAGATCAAACAAATCGCTGCAAAACAAAGACAAAAGACATTGGCATTAACAATACCGCGGACTTCTTTGTATGCAGGTACGAGCTGTACGGGGACGCGTAATATTTGCCAGTATTTGCCATTGGGTTTTGCCAACATTGTATTTAGTTATGGATTTTACGGGCACGTAAGATTTCCAACAATGGCCAAGAATATTTTCAGAATATACACACACACACACACATATATATATATATATATATATATATGCAAATATATTTAAGCGCGCCGAGTATGTTATAGGCCGGTAAATTACGGCTAGTTAGTGAAATTGCTGCTACGCTATTGCTATGTGTCATGGGCATGATGAAATAATAACCGTTTCCATATTAGCGCTTTACAAATTGTGTGAGACAGCTAGAATGACGTTAGATCGGTCGATTTTAAAGTTAACATTGGCGCGATTACGGGGAGCAAGGAATTATGCCCCGCTTCTGCATACTTATAAATAAAATTAAAGGCGAACATTAATAATGATGTGAAAAGGTGAGATTTTCATGAGAAATTATGTTGTAATTGCGTTTGGATGGTAGGGATGGAGGAGAGACAGGGACAGGAAGGCGGAAGAGGGCGTAAAGCGTGCGAGTGAAAAATGTTAGATTTTAGATGAAATACGTTAAATGCCGATAAAGCGGGTGGTTGAGTGGGGGGGATGGGGGGAGGGGGAGAGAGGGCGAGGGAGGAGAGAGGGAGAGAGAGGGAGAGGAGAGAGAGAGAGAGAGAGAGAGAGAGAGAGAAGAACAAGCGAATGCTAAATAAGTTAATATAAAAGAAATTAGCATATTTCATTAGCGTGAACGGCATCGGGGTTATTAAGGTGGAATTATTATGCAGAAAAATGTAAATTTGCATTAAGAAAAGTAGCGGAGTGAAGACGTTGTTAGATGGTGGCGATCGGAGGGGTCAAGCGATTATTAAAAAGCGAAAACATTCAAGGGCATTCGTAGGGCGGGTGAAGTTGTGGATAGCGGTTGGGATGAGGGGGGGGTGGGATGGGGTATGGGATGCCGAATAATGTCAACCGAGTATGCGGAGGCGATGGATCGATGCGTGAGAGCAACCGCTCCGATTAATCCCATAAATCGCTCCCCTCGATCCCGTCGCTCCGATCTATCGGATTACGTCAGGTTGCGCATAATATAGGAATCGGTATCGCTGCCAGGATCGATTGCATGCGCCAGCGATACAGGCAGAGTGACCGGGAAGGACGGGCTCGTCTTACGCTTTAAAACGCCAAGATTAACGCAAGGTAAACGAATATAACGCGCGATAGAACCACAGTTTGTTCTCAACCACAGTTTAGAACTTCCCTCGGTCACCTGTGCACGTGGTTCGCCCTTCATAACCCCGCAAGCCTCCTCGCGAACCACTGTCCCTATGACAAATAAGGAGTTACGACGCCATTGGCTGCCTTGGCTGCTCTCAGCATTTCCCAATAACCCCAAAGGCATTACTTGTCTTCTGTAATTTTTACGATTACCTGCGCGGAGCCGAGGGGAAACGGATATTTATTTATTTACGATTCCCGACTCGGGATAAAGCGTCGTTCGCCGCCTCGCTTCTCCTCGAGAGCGATCAGTTAAAATAGAAGGAGCGATCGGGAGGTGATGATTTAAAATCGAGAAGTGGTGGGGGCCTACGCGGAAAAGCCGAACGGCTCTCTTGGAAGGACGCTTCCTCGACAGATCGGCGAGCGCGTCTCGCGGTGACCGGCCCCGACAGCCGCGTACGAGGCCCGTTAACACATGATACATATGGGAACGTCGGGCCCTTGCGGTCAGAAGCCCGTAGCGTGTGGCCGGGAAGCCGGTGCGACGAGCTCCCGGTGAAAAAGGACCGCCGCTTATCCTAGAAAAATTTACAGAAAGATTTACAAGAGCGGGATCGCTTCTCACGGCAGACCATCGGCACGCTAACCGACCCGATTTTACCCAAAGGACCCACCAACTCCACGAATTCCAATCACGTCCAGGCTCCAGTACAACGGATCTATTAACTGGACCGCCGTGGCCGCTCTCTCTCTCTCTCTCTCTCTCTCTCTCTCTCTCTCTCTCTCGCTCTCTCGACCGATCGAGCGGCGCCGTTTCTCACAATAAGGGGCGCACGCGATTGGATTGTCCGGGTTATCGATCCGCCCGCTGCTAAAGAAGTCCATTGACGAAAAGCGTTCAACGACAGGAAATAAAGAAAATGGCGCAGACTCTGAATCTATCGCGGCTGGCTCGATCGATTGGGCCCGGTCGACTCGGCAACGGCGTTCCTCGATACGCGATCCTCGATACCTAATATCGATTCGCATCGTCGATTCGTTATCGCCGCTCATTGCCGGTCAAAAGCTGGTCAAATGCCGGTCAAAAGCCGGTCAAAAGCCGGTCAAAAGCCGGTCAACGCCGACGTTCCCAGCCGCTCGGCTACTGGTTGCGCAATACGTACCCCCGACGCTGATTGGCTCGCTATCGACTTGAAAACGAGGCCTCACGGCGCATAATTCGCTTTTCACGATTTAGCGAGGCTCTGACTAACGTAACGGCGATTCGCCTCCGGGTCGAGCCTTCTCTCTCCGCCGAGAGCTCGAATTATACGGACTGAGAATTATACGAGCTTTCCCTCTGGATCAACACAACGAAGCCACCTTGCACGAACGCGGAGGATCCTTTTTAATTTTACGGAGGCTGCGAGGACTCGACAATCTGCTCGCTCGCTCAACCCTCTCTCTGCTCTCTCTCTCTCTCTCTATCTATCTCTATCTATCTCTCTATCTATCTCTATCCCTATCTCGTACAACGTGAAAAGTCGAGAAAGGTCAGGCTGACTTGGCTTCTCCCGATACTTATATCGGGACTCCACTTGCTCCACGACGTCGCCAACTCGAAGAAAAAAGTTATTTACTACCGACGTGATACGACGTGATACGACGTGATACGACATAATACAACATGATACCAGAGGATTTCCAGCTCGGGAAAGCTAAACTACAATTTAGAGAATACCATTATTCCTCTTCCGCATAAATCATACGTACGCGTACTCCTTTACTCGCTCCTCCTCCTCCTCCTCATCCTCCTCCTCATCCTCCTCCGTCTCTCTATCACTCAAGTTTTTATATTTACATTTATTTTGCTGCAACGACGGTCCGATGGAATATCTTGTTTACCAATCCGATTTATTTCCACTCTCTCATTCCCCGAGCCACGGAGCCATCTTTATTTCATCTTTATTTTGAAATCACTTGTTGTATAATCAGGAATATCGAATAATTCTTATTACAATCAAGCGCATTCAGCGCGGACTGCTAAAGTTTCTAATCGAGTCGAGCAAATTATACAAACTCTAATAATACATGCCGATATGGTCGCTACGACCAGTTAATTAACTTCCTCATCAATCCTTTACATTATTATTATTATTATTATCATTATCCTTTTTATTTTTATATCAATGTCCCTGCTCAGTATTTCTTTAGGGACTCGTATTATTTGTCCCGCGTAGTTGTATTTACTCTTTAAAATGAATATGCACCTCAATTACTTTCATTTTCCTTCGTCTTCTTCTTCTTCTTCTTCTTCTTCTTCTTCTTCTTCTTCTTCTTCTTCTTAATTCTAAAGAGTAATGTACTCTTACGAATGACGTATTTATTTGTCAATAAGCGAATCCCAATCTTAGAAAGATTTTATAGAAATTAGTTGTTATTCAATATCTGTCTGAATACGTGTGCACACACACACACACACACACACACACATATATATATATTGAAACAAAATGCTGGTTATTAATATAGCAAATAAATTTCATTTCAACGATACGTCCGCATAAATGGACTTCATTATACAAGTTCATAATGTAATGTTCATTCGAGTATCCGTGGATTTATCATCGCTAGACTAGTTATTAAAACTGTTACATTCTCCTCTATTCTCCCTTTATTAGTAATTTCTATACGGATAGTTATTTTTTACTGTTTGCACGGTTTAGCGTCACACTCAGTGGACATTTCCTCATGAATTAACAAATACTTCGTATTTATTAGGCTCAAATTGCGAGCAAACATTGATTGCAAAATAATTTCAGATTTCGGAATTCTTTAACGCTAATATGGTTCGTACAAACAGACTCTTGAAATATATCCAAAATCCAAATACTTCTTTGTAATACTGTTTTTTTTTTTTTTTAATACGTATAATATAGGCAGACCAATATTATTACCACGTTTGTCTTGAGAATTCAAATAGAATTATTTTATTTTTCGGCCCAAGACTCCTACCCAAGCTCACGACGTATTTTCTTAGATAGAAAAGACGTTATATCCAATATACCATTGAGACGACAAGGCCACAAGGGCCTTTTAATTATAAGTTAAATAAAATTTTCAGGTGAGTTGTTAGTACTACTGAAGCTTCCAAGAAGCTCATATAACAATTGCACGCGTAGTTATTAAACTGGGCGTTGGGAAAATTGTATCAAAGGATAGAAATATTTTTCCAGTCAAAATACTTATGCAACGAAGCGTGGAGCCCGTAAGGTCCTTGATACGTACGGCCAAGCTCATGTAGTCGCTCGATACATAGAAAATACAAAGAAAATTGTAAAGCTAGCTTTTCCTTGCACGGGACATCAGACACGGAATGGAATTAATTGGTTGTCGTTGTCTGACTGGAGCTTACGAACACGAGCTTAGGTCACGGGTTTGGTCGGTGCCGCGTATCGTGACCGTACCGAAAGCTCGTAAAAATGGAAAATAACGGAAAGGCGACTGCGAGTGCACTAGTCGATAATTTCATCCGCGAGATTAATTATTAACGTAAAATTAAAGGAGTTGGCCAGCAAATGACGTAGGGGAAGTGGCTTAGGCATTAGCCGAGCCGACCGAGACAGGCGTCGTAAAGTACAAGCGAGTGCGAATGCTCTCTGGACATGGAAATTATGTCGGCGAGTCCAGTGCTTTAGTTTCGCTCATTTATAACTCGTACGGAGTCTGTCTACGTCGGAGTCTTAAGCCCGACTGCGTATCAATATAATCAACGGGTCGGCGGTCATTAGTAGTGAGGCGCGGCCGCGGGACTCGAGGAAAAGCGATTTAATCTTAAGAGCTCGTCGACGGTAAGCGGCCGGGGCTCTGCCGGGAACGACGTCGCTCAATGTCCTATCATCCCTGGGCCCGCTCCGAGGACTGCGGCGAGACTCGGCAGCTCGCGGGCGTAAAAAGTGTAGCCCTCCGACGATGCGAGTTCAGGGCAATGAGTTTTCGAATCGAAGTCAGGAGCCGGAGATTAATGGCCCAGGCGGTGGCCAAGGCGGTGGCCAAGGCGGTGGCCAAGGCGGTGGCCAAGGCGGTAGGCAAGGCGCGAGGATGATGAATTCGCGAACCCTGCGTGGATACGGATGGATTTTCGGGCCCGCGGTCCGTACGGGTAGGCGCGGCTCGGCCCTGTGCGAACCCTCGCCCCGGAGTCTCGTCACCGGGGCCCTCTTTTCGGCGCGCATAAATCATGAATCGGGGTCCAGGGGGAGAGGCGGGCCGCTGATGGCCCGACGGACGGCCGGGGAGCTCGGAAACTTAATTACCTTCATTAAAGGACGCGGCGGCCGCTGCAGCCTTGCCGGCCTGTACCCGCGCCCCGAGTGCGAACTCCCGCTTCCCTCGAACGCTACCGCGCGCAACTTTCGCCTTTATTATTAATGATCGGGATGCGCTCAGGAGATGAGCCTTCGGGCTCGTTAAAAACTTAATT
Organism: Ceratosolen fusciceps; assembly: GCA_018883505.1. Taxonomy (NCBI): domain Eukaryota; kingdom Metazoa; phylum Arthropoda; class Insecta; order Hymenoptera; family Agaonidae; genus Ceratosolen; species Ceratosolen fusciceps. Next base: position 7,937,384 of record RCIC01000001.1, read on the forward strand.
AATGCGCCGAGGCCTCCTCGAGGCTGCGACCCCCCTGCCTCGCATTGCCCCTCGCTAGAGCTACCGCTTACCGCTGCTCGCTATTCCGGATCAGTCTCTCACGCGCGCGCACGAACATCCCCACAAACTCACTCGGATCATGCAATATCGATTGGGATCCTGGTTGAAATCGAGGCAAAACTTCCATTCGTTTCGTTCGTAGCTGCGCCCGTTCAATTCAAATCAAAAAGCTTATTCGGCTTTCTTGGAGATCGGCTCGTACGAGGGCACGCTGCTTCCCTTGTCGTTGCGCGTGCGCGTTGGGGCGCATTGGGAAAGGGGTCAGTTGGTGGATGGGATGGAGGGAGGGAGGGAGGGGGAGCGGCGCGAAAGCTTGGACGAGGAGGATTCATCGGCCGAAGCGCGGATAATTGATGCGATAATTAAGATTAAAGAGCACCGAATGCGTTCGCGGGCTATTTGAAATCAAATAGCGCGAGGCTTCCGGATCGAATAGTAAATCCGTCGACGATCATCCTTATCGGCCGTTTGTCCGAAAAGCGGAGAAAGACCGCCGCAATCATTAACATTACCATCGTTAGTAATTAAAAGGGGAAGATTGGAGGAGCCGTTGTACTTCGAGCCGAACCGAACCGATCGGAAGCTTACGAAGGAATGGAAGTACGCGGCTGGTCGGCTGGGGCGAGGGCTACGGTGCGTAGCGACGAGCGACGAGGACGTCGTTGTACCCTGGCTGAATACGTGCAATCAATGCAAGGGAAATAAGAAATTCGAGTACTGGTCATCCGTCCGAGAGGATGGGGCAATGAATGGGTCCAGAAGGTGGATAATAACAATAACAACAACGACAACAACAGCGGCAGCAGCAGCAGCAACAGCAGCAGCAGCAGCAACAGCAGCAGCATCAACGAAGCGGCTGTTGGTTCGGAAAAGCAAGTCCGAGGAAGCGGAGGCGCTCGTGTCGGGGGTCGCGGCTGAGCATCGCTTTATTAGAAAGTGCCGAGAACGGCGAGGATGAATGCGTCGCTGATTGGGATTCGTGCGCGGAGATGTGCACGGTAATCTTTTATTGAGGAATTAAAATATCGGCGGGGTACCGTTAGCCACATCCGAGACCGAGCCTCGATATTATTTCGAATTACCGGCGCTTTTTATTCCGGTCCCCTTTCCTCTGTACTTTTTTCTTTCGAGCGCTCGCAATTTACGGGACGCCATTAATCAACGTACTTTTCCGCGGCTCTACGCTTCGAGCGAGAGGGGATAAAGGTGCCCCTGTCAAGCTCCCTCCTGACTAATTAACCGATAATTACGCAGCCATTTGCTGGGCATTACTTAGGCGCGCCTACGCGCGCTTTATTTCGGCTGCGAAACTACGTATTCTACCACTTCTTCCATCTCGTGTGTTCGCGCAGCGCTCCAGACGCAGATAAATAATGGCAAACGATCGTTCTCTGCTCGTGTAGGTGCCCGTAACTTCCCGACAGACCCCCACCCCTCCTTCCCCCCGCTCTCACCTTCCCTCCCGCCCTCACCGACCGACCGACCGACCGACCGGCCGACCGACGGGGAGAGCGATGATCATGGAGGCATCGGAGTTTAAAGAAGAAAAACGAAAACGACAAAAAAAACCTCCAGCTTCACGCGTGCGAAGGGGTGGGGGGGGGATCATCGATTGGATCTCGCGATCCTCGTCAGCTCGTCTTACCAACTTATAATAAACATCGTCCGGGGAGTCGAGGACGGACGGCCGTCTACTCGACGACTCGGTTCGAGCAGATTTTTCGCCTGGTCGCGCCTGAATTCGAGCGTGCTGATGACACTCGGAGCTGGACATCCTCACCCGCGAGAGCCTTACATCGGGGAAGGCGGCGAATACGCGGCGCAGTCAACGATTCCGTTCCACAGCGTTGCCGCCTGCCTACGTGTGCGGTGCGGTGCGGTGCGGTGCGGTGCGGCGCGGTACGGTGCGGGGCGGAGGGGGGGGGGCACGATACCATCGGCCACGAGCTACAAAGTCTCCGTCTTAAGCTCATTTATTCGAGCCGCTTGTTTTAGGCCTCGTTTGCGTTTACGCGACAGGAAAAGTACTCGAGAACCCTACCGACCCTCCTTACCAACCGAGGCCATAATCGCCCGGTCGCAACAGGATGAAAAATTAATTAATCATAAATGTATTATAATGGCCGAGGAGGCTTCGACGCGAGCGAGAGCGAGGACGACCTTGGCTCGCGTCGCCTCTGCTCTCGGCGTCGTTTCCGGGCCCCTTTCCAATTCACAGGCTCTGCACTCGACCTGCAACTTGGAGTCCTACGACTCCATTCCGAGAGCCAATAGGACTGAAAATAGGACTTTTCTGAAAAAAGGTTGGCGGAAGGGGCAGCGGTGGGCTGAGCGTCGGGCCCGTTAATCCTAATGCGTGTACAATAAACGTGAAACGTTTGGCTGGAACTGCAAGTCGAAGGAAGGAAGTAATTAAATGTTAATTTAAATAAAGCAAACGGTAATTTATTTATTTTTTTTTTTATTTTTTTTTCCTCCTCCTCCTCTTCTTCTTTTTTTTTTTTCTTTTTCTTTTTTGTTTTCGTTTTGTTTCCGCGGCCGTATTTATGAAACCGTAGAACGCCACGGAAAAAGTCAGCAGTAATAAATATTTAGGGTAAAGGGCCGAGCCGGTGATTAAATAAAGCGCACAATGAGTTTTTAACTATTGGGTAGGTGGATAGAGTAGGCGGGTGGGGTGGTGAAGAGGATTCAACGAACAAATAGCGTTGGCGTGCCTGCCCCACGAACGGCCCCGCGTTCATTCCGCTTCGACGGCGGCCGCCTCGGCTCGCGGAAGCCCCATAAATTTCATAGGACAGCGACGCTCGCACATTCGGATGGCATCGCCGGTTCGATCGATTACTCGCGTCCTTTCGGCTCGCGAGCGCAATCGACGTACTCCCGCGCTTCATCTACGTCCCCTTCCCCCCCTGCCTCGGCCTCACCCACGTGTCTTTACCTGGCGTAGACGGACGGCGCTCGGCGTCCTTCGATAATCCTCCCTTTAAGCTCACGTCCGTTAAATTGAATTTCTCATGGAATCGTTGTTTCCCATCGATTCCGCGGCACCGCGCGACCAGTAATTAGTCGTAGCTTAAGTGTAAAGGGGGCAGGAATCCGAATCGACGGGGATCGGTCGAAAGCCGTCCTCCGGTTATCATGCGGACGGAACGTGACCGGCAACGTCGACGGCATTTGGACAGAAGGAGCCAATGCCTCCGCTAAAATACGCATCGCCGCGGAATGTAAGTGAGGTAGCCGTTTTCAGCGGGGGAGGAGGGGCACGCGAAATTACCCGAGTGATTGGATCGTTTATAGCCTTGCCGAATCCCGGCCTTCCTCCCCCGCGATCCTCGACCCATGCGTCCTAGCTCCGAATAAGTAGCCGGCGGTATGCTGCTACTCCTCCTCCTCCTCCTCCTCCTCCTCAACGCCGATCAACCGGACGGGCATTCGGCGGGACCCGGGAGAGACGCGTCTCTGCGGTCAGGGACAATCACGCGAGAGCGGGCCCCGGTGAGCGAATTACCGATATGATTGCTACTGAATAATATTTCCGTAGGCCACCGCGCCGACAAAGCCCTTAGCCCCTAGCCCCTAGCCCCTCGCCCCTCGCCCCTCCCCCGACGCCGACGCCGATGCCGACGCCGACGCTCGCTTACGGGCTCGCTTACGAGCGCGCTCGGGCCCGGGTTTTTGTTATTTGCACAAGTCGGGAGCTCTGCGGGCGCGCTCGCGAGGACGGGTTCGCAAGCGCGAAATCTTTTTGCGCGATCGTTCCGCATTGATGATCGCGAAATTGGATTCTCCTAAAACAATCACCGATCGCTCGTCCGCTCCGGGGATGGAAAATATCGCCAGCTCCCAGGGCCGACCAACCATGATTTATCGTCTGATGATGCATTAACGCCCAAACCTTCTTTTTTTTTTCTTTTTTCTTCCCTTTTCTCCCTTCGTGCCTCCCTTCGTGCCTCCCTTCGTGCCTACCTTCGTGCCTCCCTTCGTGCCTACCTCTCTCCCTAGCCACCAATAACCCTTTCACTCCGCCAGTGATCCTTCTCACGGACTGCGGGCTCGCTCTCGGCAAGGCTCCCCGATACCCGATAGCGCTCGTTTTCCCTATTCCGGTGGACGGACTGTCTTGGCAATCCGTACCTTGCAGCCGATCAACTAGATCAATACGAAATCACAGGTGAACCTGCGCACGGCAAAGCGAATTTCGTAAGCGAAGCGTCGTCGTCGAGGATAGAGGAATCCGAGTGAGCGGACTACTTGTGGCCCGGGCGAGGGACGTGGGGCTTCGGGAGGGGCAACGGGGGATCTTTTAAAAGCCACAAAAATTGCCCATCGACGCGCACATCTCGCCCGTTCCCAGCAGCTCATTAATCAATCTCGGCTCTCGGCTAGTAAATAAACTCGGGCTCGAACCCCCAGAATAGGGGCCACTTCTGCCAGCTCTCCTAGCTCAAAGTCCCGGCGAATTTCCTCATCCGAAGTTCCGTTTAGGGATCCTTTACTCCGAGTTTCTCATTAAAGCGGAGACTCGCGCGCGCGCGCCTATCTATCCGGCTTATTAAATTAGGATCATAGAGTGTTCGACGTCCCGGCTCGTCACGACACAGGATGCTCAGGATCTCTCCGAGATCATCGCCGTGGGCTCACGCTCAATTAACGATTCGGATCCTCGTCCGCGTCCCGCTCCGGTCTCCCGAGCCCCGGTCCTCGAGGTACGCCTCGGTATCGGGTTACCCTCGTCCCCGTCCCGCCGCCGGGCAGCGCCGACGTGGGAGGTCCGGCGAATCGCTTCCAGCAGGATGCCCACGTGGAACTCGGTAAGAGGCTTCCATAACCTCCGTCGGGGCCGCGCCATACCCGCCTAGTCCTGCTATCCGACGCTCGTCCTTGCGCTCGGATTTTCGCGTGAGTCCCCCCCCCTCCCGCTCCCCGCTGTAACGACACCGCCCTTGCGCCCGGGCGGCCGCCGATCCCACCCCCATTACGTACGCATTAGCTTATCGACAATAGGACTCTTGGCTGCGCACGCAGTCCGCGCATCCAACAATTACAAGCTCAGAGAAAATTTATCATCTCCCCGTCGCACTTCTTCTCTCCTCGACCGCTCGCGTCAATTCTAATATGCTTTTCGACACCGAGCAGCCGCCAATGGCCGCAACTCCGTTAGATAATCAGTCCCCGGCCATTAAACCCATTAATAATATCGAAAAATTAAAATCATCCATCAAAGGCATATTTATGCATTTATTTGAGACAAAAAAAAAAACGCCTTTTTTGTTGTATCCCAACACCGTTTCGTCGTTCACTTTTCAAATTATCCCCTTTTTCACAGTTAATTTGAAGCACGTAATAATTATCATATTGATTTGACATTAAAATTTCTCTAGAAATTCCTTGAGCAGTGAAATTTATGGCAGGTATGGCTAGGCAACGGCAGCTATCCTTCTCTCTCCACATAATAAGTACTGAGAAATAAGTGGGAATCATCTACAGGACTTTCATATGTATTTTCGCACATAAATCCCGGCAACGTTCATAAAAATTTATTATTATTACTTACATCGGACGATCTTCTCAATTACTCTTTATAAAGTTAAATAATTACTCTTTATAAAATTAAATAATTAGAAATCATCGAATTCAAATGTATGAAATATAATATTAACATAAATTAAGTATCTCTGTGTACAGATCCTATTAATTGTGTAATAAAGTAATTGTCAGTGAAAATTACACATGGACTTAAAAATTAAATTCAAATGATTTTAATAAATTTGAATTGATCTGCAATTTACTCTACATTTAGGGTTTCTCTACTAAGCCAACGCTATCTTTCTAAATAATTTACTATTTTATTGTTGATTTTACTTGGAAATTAATAATAGCCTTTGCAATGTATTTTTATTTCAGAAGCAAGTATAATGAGTCTATAAGTAATTTAATTGCATTACTCATTCGATAGACAAGTATGAGCTGAAGATAAAAAGTATAAAATATATTTAAGTATGAATTATTATAGTGAAATAGTGAAATAGCCATTAAAAGCATAGATAACTGAAAAAAAAAGAAGAAGAAAAGATAAAAAGAATGTGTTTACGTGTAGGGAGCATAAATAATGTTACTTTATGATTCTAGTTTGTTTCAAATAGATAAATTATAAATTTTGTGTATCGTATGATTAATTAGTTTTGCAATAATCTCATAAGACACGATTCCCAACATCTCTAATAAGTAGTCTTATAACAGCAGTTATAAAAGATTGTGAATTTATAGCTGAATTTTCTTTAATCAATGAAATTTAAGGCTAATTTAATATAATTTTTAAGTACGTGGGCACGGGGGCGAGGAGACAAGCGAGGAGACACGTAAAATGATCTCGATCTTACTACGAAAGAGCCGTAGGAGTTTGTGCAGATTCTTGCTGAAAAGTTTCATAGAAAGTCCTCTGAAGATTGTTATTCCGTATAAAAGTTCAGGAGGCTGGATTATTCAATATTGCCGAAAAAGTCGGCGTTTCTTAATAAAAATAGGAGGAAGCGGGGGGGGGGGAATGCAATTATTTTGAAAATAAATATCGTCTGCATCGGTAAGTCGATGCGATTAACGGATGTGATTATTGTTATTTTTATTGTTATTGTTATTTTGATTTCTGCAGTGGGGAGGGCCGAGACGTTCGGATGATAACGTGCGATGGTGATGCGATTAAAGATTCCGCCATTAGAAAGCTTTATCGTGGCAGCATGTAAACGCTGCCTCAAAATAATGTAAAATTAGCTCCCCTTGGAAATGTAAGCGGTAGACGGTGCCTGAAAATCAGACAGAGACCGTTCGCACTCAACGCATAAGAGATTGTAAATCACCGGCTCTCCACATACGTGCCGTGTATATTAATTTTAAAGTGCAAAATAAATGATTGAAGATAATTTCGTAGCGTCAATTTTCACTCATTTATACAGGCAGACGGGAGCGCGAGGGGCGCTTTTAGCCGATGCTGTCGGTCGGTCGGTCGTTGGGCGGGTGGGGGGTTGGGGGGAGAACGTTGGGGAGCACGGCATCGAGGCGGTGTGTTCGTTATCGAATTACCCTTAGCGGTAATTGTAACTGGGCTCGCGTTGAAAACCAATTATAAAAGACTGCACGCTATAAAATATTAATATTGAAAGGCCTTTTAAAATCGACGCTGAAGCCATTGTCTGGCGAGAATGCGCTCGCAATGAATTAACTAAATGGAATTGCAAATATTACGCAACTCTGATGGAGGTTGCTCGCGCACGTATATCTGCCCCGCTCCTCCTACGTCCCACCCAGCCCCACCTAGGTACTAATTGTACCAAATGACGTTCGCATACGCTGGCAAAACAATCGGCCTCGATAATCTGTCTAACTAACAATATTAACAGAGATTATGTATCTGATCGTTTAATCTCCTTTGCCTCCCCCCCCCCCACTCCCCCCACTCCCCGTCCCATCCATCCGCCGAGCATAACGCGAAAGGATTGCGAAACGGAACGGCGAAGACGACGGCCGCCGCCAGGCCAGACTCGGACAGACTCCTTCCTCTCAGTCGAGGGGAGCCGAGGCGGGCCGACACGAACTTCCCCTTCGGGCTCGGAAAAGCGGAAAATACGCCCTTCACAACGCGTATTTTCTCTCTCACCGACCGAATCTCTAAAATAACACGCCCTCGCAAACAGACAGACATTCAATTCCTTTAAAACTTCGTCAATTTTACCCCCCACCCCCCATCCCCTACCGCCCTCCCACTCCTTACCCTACGCTCTGCTGCATTGATTGCGTGCATTGATTGCGATTAAGTAGACGCCCGTAGACGTTATTTCCCAACACTGTAGAAGCATTAATAAAATTATTCTCCAAGAATTAGCATTAACCCGTACATATCTACACGCGTCTTCGTGCGTATTCAAACTTTTCTAAACGCCAATAGAGCGTGACATTACTGTGCGACTCTCTTCCCTTAAATTTTAAAAGCAATTATAGTAAAACCTTTAGCAATAATAATCATCATTGATTATAACTCCTGTAATTATGAAGTGTTTTTTATTTTAGATTTTTCGACGAGCGTTTCCGAATTTTAATAAAATACCTTTCGTCGCCCTCACAAGTACTGATCCCAGTCGTATTCTGATAAAATTACTTCTAATTTCATTCCACCACTGTTATGCTGTTTAATGAATAATTATACCACATATGATAGCCAATTAAGTTTTACAGCACGAGCTTATAATTTCTGATTCCATCTCGGCTGTACGAATAATAACGACAATAATGAAATCGCTGCTGAATTTTATGTTTTTAAATAAATTCTAGCTAGAGTTACAGCCAAATACGTATAAGAATCGGGCTTTATGGATTTTAAGAATTTAGAATCGATGTCTGGCCGATACAGGACTTCGTCACATTGTATACTGAAATGCAGATTATTCGTTCCTCGGCATCGATACAGAGAATTAATATTTATTTCGTAAATATAACCTCAAGGATTATACGTTCTATTCTATTGTACGTAACTAGCCCAAGCTGGTATTTATTTTTACGTCCAGTTGAGGAGTAATCTACAAGCAATTGCCTGCGTACACGTGAGATTTCAGTATTGAGAGTCTCGGTACGGTTCTCATAGCGCGTAATCGGCTGAAAATAATTTAATGTGTCGTAAATTGATTCACACGCGGCTCGAGCGCGATTTTTCTTCGTTACCGCATGATGTAAAATTACCCAATACAATTGAATTGACAACAGTGGGAATGAATGAATTCGGCCTTCCAGTGTCATATAAATTCATAATTTGGTGAATATCTGCACGGGTGGTAATGCATTTGCGGTCGGGCGTGTCGGTAATTTGTCGGTAAACGGCCGAAGAACGTTTTGTTTTTATGTAAAAATGAAATGCGGACGTCGGCATCGGCATTTGTTTTCGGAGGCGAGCATTATTTGATAAGAATTATTAGGAATCACGCGGGATAATTAAAATAATCGTGAGAACGTTAAACGTGAGACAGTTTGTCATCAGAGAAGAGACATTAATGGACGCCGAGTCTGTAAATTTTACCGTATAGAACGGTAAAAATTATTATCCGCTATTACTTAGAAATCCTCACCCTTTTGTTTGACTAAAATAATTGTTTGGCTTTGTAATTTATGAAATTCAATAATTGGCAGGGTGACGGTAATTAAGCCACGGCTCCGTATCAACGTGGAACGAAGCATGTATTACGTGGATTCCGACGTTATTTTGTCGTTACGTTTATGAGTTACGTGACTGTGGGATGGCGGTCGGAGTGCTGGGGGCGGGGGGGAGGGGGTAGGGGAGGGTGATGGGGCTTTAGGGGGGTGGAGGGGGGAGCTTACAGCGGGTAGGGTATCCAAATGACTTTGGATGAGAATTTTTTGAAGTAAGAGCAGCTGGTTGCGCCAGTCGTCGTTAATTCCCGTTGGCAGAGCCGCCGAAATTTGTTAAAGGGCATGCAAAGCAGGTAGATAATGTTTATAATTAAGCGAATCAAGGGGCGATAGTGGCGGGCCATGAGGGGCAGCGGTGCGGTGCGGTGTGGTGTGGTGCGGTGCGGTGCGGTGCGAAGGGGGGAGAGAGGGTGGATCGACGCGCGATGATGTTAGCATGTCAGCCCGAGGCGTTGGCATAAGCAGTGTCAATGGGTATTGTCGTGCCGTGGAGGGGGGCGGGGGAGGAGCGGCGAAGGCTTCGGTTCGGATGCCAAGCGATAAGAGCGGGCCGGCGAGGACGGGACACGCGCTAGAGCCAGGAAAATCGACGGCCCCGCGGATTCCCATGATAGGCCAAGGAGTCGGTCTCCCGGAGGCGAGAGCGGGGCGCGTTGCGTGCACCTGCCTTCCCTACGGAAAATTAATGGTCGTAAAAACAAATGGAACGGCTGATAAAAATTAATGACGGAAAAAATTGCGCGTGCGCGTCCGTGACGGGTCTTGGGTTCTAGTGCTTTTCGTGTGCGCGGGCGGGCGCGCGCGCGCACGTGGGCTCCCGCGCGAGCATAATGAGCTGGGAAAAGCCGGGTTCGGGCTCGGGTTCGGGTTGTGGGTTCGGGTACGGGTTGTGGGTTCGGGTGCGGTAAGGAGGTAACGAGGTCGAAATCAATTAGAAAGATCGGCCGCCCCGATAGGGCGGACTCGCGCAATTTCTAGTGGGCGCGATTGCGCGGGGATCCGCTCCGATTACCTCTCCTCCGCGCCTCATCCGCGTCTCGGTAAGACGCGGATATCCTAGATCCAGGGCCGGACGAATCTCCAGAGACCATTAGGGCCTGGCTGTCTTGGCGATGACACGAAAGAGGCGTTGTCCGGCGCGGGAGGAAGGAAGGGTCGATTTAAGGAGGAATTCAGACTTAAGGAAGGCCATATATCCCGAGAGCCCGTGTAAAAAGAGCCCTTCAGGCTTAAGGGGCTCGAGTGAAGCTGACCGGTGGAGGTGGAGGTGGAGGTGGCGTTGAGGAGGAGGAGGTGAAGGAGGAGGAGGAGGAGGAGGAGTAGGAGGGCTCGCACGAGTCTCGCTTAGTCGGCGAACAAAGTAACATGACGCGCTTGAAAGCAATCCTAAATGAGCGGAGCAATCAAGGGCATTGAGGCGCAAAGCTCTGCGTAGTCAGCGAAAACGAGGACGGATCTGGGGAGCGGAGGCGCAGCCTCTCCGAGCAGTGAGAGGGAGGGAAGTCGAGTCAGTCGGTGGAGCCTCGGCAACCATAAATTAGCGGGGCCAAAGTCATCGGGCGAACGGGCCGGTGGATCGGTGTCCAGGGGCGCTCCTTCCTTCCTCCCTCCCACCCTCTCACACACTCTCTCTCTCTCTATCTCTTTCTCTCGCTGTCTCGTTCATCCGAGACAGCGAGAGAAAGAGAGAGAGAGAGAGAGAGAGCATAACCTGCACGCAAGAGCGCCGCTTAAGAGCTTGGCTGGGAGCCCACGCCCACGAGGACTGGAGCCACCTAAGCCCCGGGTTGGAGGAGGCTGCCCCGCCGAAGGGCTCGTCCGGAGACTCGTAAACTCCCTTCGAAGCTGCCCGGTAATGGAGGTAAATCACCGCTCACAATGGGCGCTATCGGAGCCCTGCAACCGGTGTTCCCACCTTGTTGACTAAATAAAGGATTGAGGATTTCGCTTTCTAATGGGCGGCGTTCGGGCTGCGGGCTGAGGAGCCGCGGGAGCTCCCCAGGCCTCCGGGCCTCGACCTACCCAGCACTCCCCACTCGACAATTTGTCACACGGATTATACGGACTCGGTCCCCCGAGCAGGACTCGGCAGCACCACCTAATGGCCCACGCATACTAATAGGCCGCGGACGGTGACGATCTCGCTCTCTCATTCTACGAAATCACCAACATCTCCGCCGTTCGTCCCTTTCACTCCTCTGACTGATTCTCCTCCTTCCCCCTCCACCCCCACCACCCCCATCACCGCTGAAGAGCCCTAATTAATTCAACGATTCACCTCCCTCCTCCTCAGCGACGCTCCCCGCTCATCTGACCACCACCCCCACCACCCCCATCACCGCTGAAGAGCACTAATTAATTCAACGATTCACCTCCCTCCTCGTCAGCGACGCTCTCTGCTCTGTTTTTAATCTTTGACGTCCCGTCTCATTTTTTATTTATTTTTTTTTCCCATCTCTTTCACCTCCTTCATCTCCTTCTTTTTGTCTTAAAAACTATGTCGCTTCGGGGCTTAGCGTAGGGAATATAAAAGTGAAAACCGGAAAGAAAAAGGCCTCGAGGCCAATTAAAGTCCGATGAGAAGATAATGTTTCAGTCGAGTGAGGATATACATGCGCCGTCCCATGTGGCCCCGTGATCTTGAATACATTTGTCACTTAATGCTCAGGTTAAATGTTACATTTGCATTCCCAGGAGATTTCATTCATGAGCGATCTATTATATAAAACCCAATCGAATATGGAGTATCGAGGATCGGATGTTGCCTGCAAAAAGCAAGAAAGAACTACAATCCTACTTATAGTCCCGAGTGCTCTTGACATTTTAATTACGACCGAGGAACGTTATAATAATAATCCTTGCATTCCAGAAGGTGTACGTAATTTAATCGGTTAATTTAACATTCATAAATTCAAATGCAGAGGAATAAAAGTAAATGCAAGATGTCCGTGGAGCCCCGGCATAATGATGTCCGGGTAAGAGCTGCCCGAGCAAGGCCCTCAACCTATGATTTATCAAACAAATAATGTTTAAGCGTATCAGCGGTTAAGTTCGTTGAAATTTGCGCAATTAGGCAGTATCACTATTTCTATAATTAAACCCACCCGATTCGCCCCGAGAATGCATAATTCATTATGCAGGAGCTCCCTTTGCTCGAGCTAAGTTTATAATTTTATGACCTTGTATTGTCTGCGGGGATACAGTGTTTTAAAAAGCACCATAAGCCAACCATCGCTTAAAGAGCACCGCCGACAGATAAGGTACAGTGGACGTTGGTTGGGGGGGGGAGGAGGCGAGGGATAAGTACTAGTGCAACTCGAATGGAAAAAAAAAAAAAAAAAAAAAAATTACTAAGAATTCCCCCTGTAATCACCAATAATAGCAGATAATTATAAAAAAAAAAAAAGTAAAAGAAAGAAAAGATAGAAAAAAAAAAAAAAAAGGAAAAGGAAAGAACTTTTCATTACGTGCAATCGGACGCGGTGTATAAATAAGGGAGGCTCGGTAGAGAAGAGGAGCTTAATTGGTTGAGTTAAGGTTGCGAAAGACGATGTGGATTAATCGTCGCGGAAGACAGAGATGATCGTTTCGTCACGGACGTCGCGATCCCTCTATTCGTCGCCTAACAATCGCATTTTTCATCTCTCGGTCCGAGAGGCTGAGCACCGATAGAAAGGCCCGCCGATAACCTTATAACCAAACCACGTGAGGATTATTGATGATATCGCATTAGTGTTGGTATTAATCGGCTCGGTGTGCAGGGAATAATCGAGCCGAGTGACCAACCGCTCGTAAAGGAATAAAGCCCTGTCGTAAAAATTAGGCTCAGTGAAATAGCTTTCGTTATTACACTGTCTGCTCGTGTGTTCCTGTGTGTGTGTGTGTGTGTGCGCGCGCGCGCGCGGTAATGCGACTCGTTGTAATGTGTAATCGGCGTGATTTTGTAACTCGTCGCGCTTAAAGATACGCTGCGGAGTACGATAGGCATCGATAGCCGGCAACCCGATAGTCGGAGAGCTCGACTATGCCGAGATCCTGACGATGGTGGGCAAGGAGGGCGAGGAGGAGGAGGAGGAGGAGGAGATGGAGGTGGAGGAGGAGGAGGAGATGGAGGAGGAGGAGGAGGGGAACGAAGACGAGGTCCTATAGCCGTGGATCGTGCAGTCAATATCCTCCGCGGCAGGGCTTCGCACTTGGCAAAACTCTCCCCCGCCCCCGCCCCACGGCCGCGAATCCGCTCTTCCCGCACTCGAAGCCTCGGACAGATTACATCCCGATTGGCAAGCAGATTGTATATCTCCTCCTGGCTGCCTGCCCTCCTTCTTCCTCTATCTATCCCCGGCTTGGCCGAGGAGGGATTAGTGCAAAATTATAGTGACCCGAGGCGAGGAGACGTGCCTCGTCCTCGCGCGGGACCACGGACTTCCAATCCAACTCGAACTTCGGCGGACCCTCCTTCCTTCTCACAAGCACACGCACGTGGCGCACCTCCTACACCTACATAAACTGCGCTTCATAATTTCCCGCGTACCATTTTAATGAGAGAGGGATAATAATAAAAGAGATGTCGGCTCGCTCTTTTTTCCTTATTCTTATTGCCCCAAGAGGAACGATACTTTCATCCTAATAATAGGATTTAAAGTCTCCTGTTAATAAAACACGTATTATCAGCATTGCATAAAGCTTCAGCTGGGATGGGAAACTTGGGCCAGCACGTGCCTTCGTCGGAACAAAAAATTCTAATAACTCGACGTGCACTCTTGTCATTATCATTATCATTATCATTATTGTCATTATCATTATTATTATTATTATTACTAGTACTAAATAGTTACGGGTACTATTTTTACGATATCTATGGCTGATAAAGAATGATTCGACGGCAATGATGCAGGGTTGTATACATTGTTTTTGACGATGAGCGTGTAATTTTTAAGAGGCTGGAAAATGGCGGTGAAGCATTGGTAATGGGGAATGGGACGCGGAGGGGGATTGGCTCTTTCGGATGAAGCCGCGCTCCTCTGAAAATATGAGATGAGGTACGCGAACCACGTAACCAATAAGGATAATTTCAGAGCTTGTGCTAAGCTGTGAGAGAGCGGAGACTGTAAATGAAATGACTAGATCGAAGCTCGGACGGTGGAAGCGACTGCGCGTGACAGTGACAGACAGAGAGAGAGAGAGAGAGAGAGAGAGAGAGAGAGAGAGCAGAAGAAACGTGGTCGGGAAAAAGGATCGCGTAATGTTGTCGAGGCATGGTGGCAAGCCAAATGAAAATCCGAATGACACTAATGGGAATGCTCGTTACGAAACGAGCGTGTTTCGGAGGGCTGGAGTCAAGGCTTTGGCAATACTTGTCGAGCGCGTTGATAATTATTAATGATCGAGAGAGTCTGGCCGAGACCGTTCGTAATCTCATAATAATCATATAAATGCATGGTCAAGTAACGACGAACTGCTCCGCTCTGCTCCGCTCTGCTCCGCTCTGCTCGGCTCGGCTCGGCTCGGCTTTCCCAACTTGAGCCTCGTCGTGTATGAAAAGACTCGAGCCGAAAGCGACCTCTACTCCTCTCTCTCTCTCTCTGTCTGTCTCCCCCCGCCCTACTGAAGCGGGCATGGATAACCCCACGGCCAGGACCATTAGTAGCCGGCTGAGGTCCGAGTGCGTACTCGGAGAGTGCGGGGAGGAAGAGCGTAAGCCTCTCGGGGAAGGAGGTGGGCAGACAGGAAAGCCCGCGGTGACATTGGCGAGGTGAGGAGAGGACGAAGGCGGGAGACGGCCAAGCGGAATCGGAACCCTTATAAATATCAGGCCAGACCCACGCCCACTCCTCGATTCTTCGTTTTAATCTTGGCATTACTCGATTATACGGATCGATCTAATCCCATTTGACGAATGATCGAGCGTTCGAGCCCCGCCGCGACGAGCCGCGCCCCAACCCCGCGACTCCGGACAGATGTCCCCGCCTAATTAGCTCCGTACACCCCCGCCCCGCAACCCGCGATCCCTTCCTTCTACAGACTGGAAATTACACGTTCCTCTAGTGGATCCTTTGGCATCGGCGGTCTTCCACGGTCGCGAATTCATTACGCAGCCCAATTATTTCGGCCAGCTGCCACGGATTTACCTCCTCCTCCTCCTCCTCCTGCTCCACCTCCTCCTGCTCCACCTCATGCTCCACCTCATCCTCCTACTCCTACCCCTACAGCGGGAAAGCCTTTGCCGATTTCGACGGACAGCTGGCTCGCCCTTACGTGGTAACGATACCGTCCCCGCCAACAATACCTCCTTCTTTCCCTCGTTAACACACACACACACACACTCTCTCTCTCTCTCTCTCTCTCTCTCTAATCCGATGCGGCGAAAACCCTCACCGGACGCTACACCCCATACATTGTCCTACTCCCGTCGAAGATACTCGGTTAATCGGGCACTTTTCCGGCGACCTTCCGAAATCCTTTTCTCGGGGCCCCAGTGGCCTTTCCACGCGAAGCTCGGCATACTGTGTTCAGTCCCGCATTCGATCCCGTATTTATCGATGTTTTTATAAAGATCGAGTCTCTGCTTTGCTGAGAGAAAGTCCTTTCTGGAGGATTTAATGGGTCGAGCGAGGTACGGAATACCGTCCTCTCGGCAGCTTCGTTTTCGCTAGGTCAGGAATGCCGATGCAGCGCTGCACTCGCACCCGTACAGGCCACTACAGAGAGTTACTGCTCGCGGTGGTGGCGGTGGTGGTGGTGGTGGTGGTGGTGGTGGTGGTGGTGGTAGACTCGTGAGATAGTTTCGTGGCCGAGGTAGGCCGGGGTAGGCCGAGGCTATGATTTCCGGGGGCGCAGGTGTAATCATCTCGGATCACGTGGGGACACACGCGCTTAATAAGGGCCCGACGATTTCGGGCATTTAATTTATCGAGCGGACGTGCGCGCCCGCGCCCTACTGCCACACACTCGTCCAAGCGAGTGTAACACTCCAGCCAAGGCAAATGACAGTAATACGGGGCCGCGAGAGTAGGCGAGCGAGCGGGTCTGATTATAGCCTCCGAGTCCGGCCGAGTTCTTCAACAACAACGGTCGCGGGCTTTCATAATGGCCCTCCTCCGTCCACGAAGAAGGGTTAGGACGTCCCTGTCCCGATACCTCCCTATACCTGTACCTGTACCTGTACCTCCGTCCCGGAGTCTCTCTCCGTGTTGTAGGGAGGCGACGGGCTCGAGGCGCGCACCCCGATCGCATTTAATCCACAGGGCCTTCCCGATGATGGTCCTTCGATTTATTTCTCCTCCCATGATTGTCCGATGAGTTATGTTATTATCATGGATTGCTATGGTCCACCGTGGCCGACTCTGCTATGCGACCGTTAAGGTACAGCGCGAGTCCTTGATTATCCTCATAGGATAGAGATAAAATTGTAGCGATCCGATTGGCCTTGTCAGCCTCTGTTATTTCGTTCCTTCGTATCTATCCTTGCGGGTCCGCGCCCTTGCGTTTAAAACATTTTTCTACTCTCACCCCTTCGAACCGTCGTCGCGCCGTCACCGCCGCTTCGTCCCCCCTCGCTTTACCGGCTGATTAATGGCGTATTATACGCCGCGAGAAGGTGCGATTGTTGAAAAATTCTATCCACCCCCACCCCACACCCCCACCCCCCCTCCAATACCTCGCCCCTCCCCATCCTCCATACGCTTCCGAGAAAGCAGATCTGATTTATCGGCTAGCTCCGGCTTACTTCGGCTCCCACTTCCCATACGAACAGCATCGAACCCTATTGCTCCACTTAGTATTCCGTAATTAAGTGTCTTTACCGCAAAGAGTATGTCTGCCACTTGAGACCCGATTCCCCGTAACGTCTCTTCTTTATTTGGACGAAAGCCCAACACCGTGGCTATTATCATTCCTATATTGCGCCGTAATGGCTGGGGTTGTCCTATTCAGCGTGGGTTTCCCCTTCCCTTTCTTATTTGCACTCGATATCGGCGAATAATTTTCAAGCTCCAATTATTTCTTCTTCGTTTCTATTGTCTTAGTCAGTGAGACATTCAGAGATAGAGATAGAGAGAGAGAGAGAGAGAGAGAGAGGGGGGAGAGATAGAGACGGAACTGTCGTATGAACAAATGATGTATGTGGTATAGTTAAATGCACTTATAAATGTAATGAATCTTATTGAAGATTTGGGGAGGAATTTTATTGGGACATTTGCCTAAGTTTCACTATTTCTCGAACGGCTATGAATTCATATGTAAAACTCTAAAAAGTTTAGTGGCTAACGTCGATAATACCAACTTGATCTTTAATGTTGGTCGTTTTTTTTTTTTTTTTTTTTTTTTTTTTTTTTTAAGCTTAAAGCGCCACCGGGAGCAGTAAGACTGTAGGAATAGCATAAACATTATGTAAAAAATCAGGTATACGGCCGTAGCGGAATAACATACAAAGAGTCGGGGTAATAATAATGGCGAGGGGGGCAATTAATTTGAGTTTTACGGCACTGGAGGAAGAAGGAAAAGCCGATATTCAAAAGCACAGGATATAAAGTTTTAAGTGCGCGTAATGAAATAGAGCATTAGGGACGTTCAAATTAACCGTTAAAAATGCCATGAAAAGCAGCTCTGACCGCACACTCGGCCACAAAATAAACATATCGCTCACTTTTAGTGTCACCTTGGGCAACCCACCCTCCCGCCCCCTACGGCCAATGCCGAGGAAACGCAAATTCGGGCGGGCAAACAAGTGGGGCCGGGGGCGTGTCGGGGCGGGTGGGCGAGGGGTGAGTCGAGAGTTCGGGGATACGCGGGAGTCGCGTAAAATGCGCGGCGACAAGGAGAGGCCGTCGTAAAAGTCGGGAATGCGAAAAAGCAAGCGGTCGAGGAAGGGCTAGAAGGGAGTCAAGGAGTCGGGGAGTCACAGCCGAGAGCCGCTACTGTACCCCCTCCCCCCTCCTACCCGCCCAACCCCTACGCCCGCGCATTCACTCAATAGACTCGACTATTGGCAATAATATGCGGTGTACCATAGAATGATGTCTTTACGATCGACTTTTCTCTCTCTCTCTCTCTCTCTCTCTCTCTCTCTCTCTCTCTCTCTCTCTCTCTGCTCTTACTCTCTCGCTCTTACTCTCTCCCGCACTCAAACTCGTGAGTCGACTCTTGCATCCAACTCCGGTTGTACATTGTGCCCCGGGTCCCCCTCCCAGCCGCCGGCCGCAGAGCCACGTCGCCGCCGTAGCCGCCGAGCACTCGAGGATTAATTTATCGCTTTATGGCCGAGTCCCGAAAAGAAGGAGCCGAGGACGAGCGCGGAAGTAGCGGGTAGGGGGCGAGGGGCGTGGAGGGGAGAGAGAAAGAGAAGGAAGGACCGGGCCGAGCGAACGAGACAAATGAAGCACGAAACAAAGGGGCGAAGAGGTAGGTGAGAGAGAGAGAGAGAGAGAGAGAGAGTGAGCGGAGGCGTGGCGCCGAGGGTATTAAAGGCCCGGAGAGTAGCGGAGTACGGGCCGTCGTCGGGGGGCTCGCGCGTTATATCCTTAGACCGGGCATCGGGGCTAAGAGACCGGCGGGCTTGAGTTAATTGGATTTAAGTCGAATTGTTTGCTGGCCCGAGCCGCGACTTTACCTCCCATCGCCCCCGCCCCTTATCCACCCAAGTATGATCCTCCACGAGTCGACGGCCCCGGTCATCCGTCCGTCCGTCCGTCCGTCCGTCCGTCCGTCCTTACCTCTCGCTTTTCCTCACCCCCATCAGCCGCTCTCCCTGGCTCCCCCGGCTCCCTGCGCAGACTAATTGACTTTCCACCCATTGTATCCGAAGGAAAAGCCTTCCTTCGTCCCATCCTTTCAACGAGTCTCTTCTCCGTCGGGACTCGCCGCTACGACATCGATACTCCCCCCCCCCCATAACCCCCTAACCACTCTCGGCCACCCTTTCGGATCAGACGACTCCTCGACTCTCAGCTCCGACCCTCTGCCCTCTAACAACCTCCATACCCTGTAAAAAAAAAAACTCTGGATAATTGAAAACCCTTCAGAGTTAGCCGTACTCGCGACGCGTACCACTACGCGTACGAGGTAAACCGAGAAACGAGGAAGTCTCTGTTAGTTCTCGAGGTGAGAAGGCGCGAGCGGGTACACCCGGAGCCTCGGCTCTTATTCCAGTTATTAAGCCAACTAGTCAAGTAACATTACGTCCTCCTTCTTCGTCCCGTTATCCCCTCCCCACCTCGTCGTCACCGCTCCGCCATCCACGATTCCGTCCAATTGCCACCTCCGCGTTATCTTCCACATTCCGCTCGTTCCTCCTTCTGTTCTTTTCTCTTTTATTTCCGAGCGCGGGGGCTCCCGGAAGCTCGCACGCACCGGCTAACAGTGGCTCGGTTCGCCAATGGGCTCACGCATGCGCTCGCATGAGATAATCGGAAAATGCGGATCCCCTCGCAACAGTACTTACCCGACGCTATTATTAAATGTTATTAAACAGCGTTAGTTTATGCGCAATAAGGGCCACTTGCGATCGGTAAGAACGGCATGCTCGTTATCCGCGCCTCTCGCTCTCCCTTCCCCGCGTCAAACCGCGCCAAACCGCGCCACCCGAAACCACTACTTATTTAATTACGACGAATTAGCTCCGCTAAGCCCTTACCGCAACGACTTTCGAATTCGCTTGCGCAGCCGGGCGGCTAAGGGGCCGGGTGTTGGGCGGGGGATGAGGAGGAGGAGGAGGAGGAGGAGGAGGAGGAGGAGCAAGGAGATGTAAAGAGCAACGAGAAGCTTGGCTCTTATTATTCTAATTTAACGAAGATACGTATTTACTTAAGCGATATCGGTGCGAGGGTAGCGTGTTACCGGCTATGCCGTCGTTGTTCATACGCCTGCTGGCTTCCCCAAGTCTTTCGAGTACGAGTTGCGATTATAACGACCTGCCGTTAATACGCAGTGGAATGCGTTAATGATTTTATAAGGAGTCGGGGCTCGCGGGGTTTCAGAGCTTGGGATGGAAAAGCTCTTATACGCAAGTAGTAACTCTTTGAGTATTCGCGCATCGCGAGGGTCAGGGTGACCGCGCGAGGGGTGCGGCTCGAGACCGAGCCGGTGATCGGCCCGGGTACAAACCTGTTGGGCCGGCGAAATTCGCGCGACGGAGCGGACCCGGTCGGGAGTGGTTGGCGAGGGGGACGGGCGGGAGGGAGGTAGGGAGGGCTCGTGGCCGCTAGTAGCGGTCGATCGGGTGGCTAAACAAAAGAGAGCCGGGTTGGTTGGCTTAAAGGCTGGAAAAGCCGGGGTCGAGGATACGGGGGACATAAATTAAATAGCCATCCGGTGAGGCGTAAGCCGTAGAAGGACGGCTGGGCTCGGCTCGGCTCGGCTCGGGGCTCCGGTTATGTTGGTCGTCGCGGCGGCGGCGGCGGCGGCGGCAGCGGCAATGGCGGCGTTGGCAGCTCCGACGTGGCTAGGGGAACGAGGGACGGGGACGACGAGGGGTTAGGGGGGAAGGGTGGTAGAGGACAGGGCAGGGCAGGGCAGGGCAGGGTAGGGCAGGGCAGGGCGCTGGAAGAGGAGGAGTAGTGGAGCAAGGCGATTTAGCGGCGGACGGGGATGGAGCACGAAAGACAGGAATAATTTGTCAAAGTTGTCAAGGAGGACAGCAGCGTGACCGCGTCACGGGCTAATGAAGCGTCGAAAATTTCGCCGCGGAACATGTCGACGATTTATCCACTCGGCTGCACTCGGGATCGAGCGGGGCGTCGAGTTCGACGGCTCTCGGCGTTCCGACGCCATGAGAACGCTTCTCCTCGTCGGCCGTCTCGTCGGTTCCATCCTTATGATCGCACGTTTTACGTGGTGGAAAGCTCCTGGCGAAATAAGCCTCCCTTCCTTACCGATCTGGCTCACCGATTGTCCTCGGCGACGAGCTTCGCTCGCTACCTCCCAGCCATTGCAGCCAATTAATACGTAGGCTTCGGCGCAGAGGGAGCGAGTCCATAGTCGATGTCCATGGATGTCCAGCAACGCCTCTCGATATATCATTTTTAAAATATACGTCTCTCGATCCTATCACTTTCTCTTAATTTGAATAAATAACTGTGTAATAAATGCATGAGTAATGAGTCCGCGGAGGCTTAAATGTTGAATTAAGATGAGAAAAGGATATCTCTGTTAGTTAGCTGTTAGCCTCCGCGGGGGGGGGGACGCGGGAGCACATTCTCTTATCTGATCACCGAGTTTGACAATCCAAGATCTTGGAGATCCGCTCACTTATAATTCCTTTACGATTACGATTCCCTTATAATTCACTTAATCAATAACGGGCACAGCTAAAGTCTAATTACCTTGTAATTAAGTGCATCGGTGTGAATTAACAGGAGTGGCTTATTACATTAGTTTCGTAATTAAAACGAACAAGTGGCACGCTGCCAAATTAGTCCCGAGTATCGGCCCTTCAAAGTCGCCCCTCCGCTCCCGCCCCTCTCCCACTCCGGCACTACCCGAGCCGCCGAGGAAGAAAGGAGCGCATCGCATAAGGAACGTTCCGGGCGCATACAGAAGGAACTCGCGCTACAACGCGGCAGCAGTTAAAGGATGCTCCCGCTACCATCATCAATAAGTGTCAGGCGTCCATATGTATTCGCTCGGATACATCGGCTCGTATTTACAACGCAGCGGCTTAATTATCTCGCACCCTGTCCTCCGGGGCCAGTTCCCCTGCGCACTCCCCACCGACTGACTCAATCGTCTCGATCCGCGCCATCCTGCACACTCATAATGTCGGACTTACGTCCGAATACGTTCCACGGCAGACATTCCTCCGGAGACGTGTTCTGACGGTCGTCTTCTTGGCGGGGTAAGACCTGCGGGGTAACGGGAGCGTGAGGTCTAGATCTAGAATCCCCGGCATTTATAACGCGGCGTCGATAATGAGGGCCGAGAGGACGGGGAGGGAGAGGGAGTTACTACGAGCCGCAGTGGGAGCTTGGATCGCGCTCTATTAGCGCTCGCTCTCGGGGAAACGGGAATGGCCGGCATTCGATTAGAGTCGCGTGCGCACGCGAGATTCCGTAGATTTATCGAGTCGTCGGACGAGAAAGCGATAAGCGATGTCCATGTTTATTCAATGAGCGGCGGCCAGGAGTGGAGCTCTGCTGGTTACGCGTCATTTCGCCTGTAATTTATTCGATATCGCGCCTGGAAATTTCATTATTACTCTTGGCTTGGCTTTTCCGTCCGAGACTTCTTGATGGAATTGTCTCGAGCCCGACGAGAGTGTCGTTGTCGCTTCTTTCTCCCTGCCCTCTCCGAATTAAATTCCTTTTTCCTTTGCCCATCTACCGCCCTCAGTCTCTCTCTCTCTCTCTCTCTCTCTCTCTCTCTCGCTCTCGCTCTCCTCCTCGTCCCCGCCCCCCATACCGCCCTGTCCCGCCCGACCACTCATCGCACTTTCTTCCTTTCTTTCTTTCTTTCTTTCTTTCTTTCTGTCCTTCGTTCTCTCCCTCCTTTCCTCCACCCTACACTCCATCCGTCCGTCCTTCCTTCCATCCTTCCTTCCTTCCTCCCTTCCTTCCTTCCTTCCTTCATTCATTCATTCATTCATTCATTCCGCCAACGACAAAGAGCTTCGAACGTTTCTGACCTGCAAAGTGTGACTTCCTACCCATTCCCCAGATTAACGACCATTCCATATCCCGATTGATAGCTGTGGAAAGGTCGTGACCCACTCGACAAATCGTTAATAAATCAGGCCTCCTTCACCGCTCCATTGTCGCAATGTATATATATATATATATATACATGACTTTCGAGCGAGCCGCCTGTTCTCATTTGACGTCGAGCCGACAATCCTTAAGCCATATTATTAGCCACATGCAACCATCGAAGTTCTTATAAAAATTCTATTTGCAAATTATTTTTTACCCTCCCGTAGCTTTGGATCATAATAATTACGTGGCTCAAAATCATCACAAAATTCAACAATAACCCGAATGATACGGGAAGGCTCGTAATCGTCCTCCGAGTAAACCCAGATAACCTTCGACGTCTTATCCTCAACTCTCCTCAACTCCGCTTAACTCTGCTTACTTTATTAGGGTCATTAAGCCACGCGCCATCTATTGTGAATTTCAAGAAAATCAAAATGGAAAATTACCCTTGGGCTCGTTCCCTTGTTTTTCAAGCACAACTACTTTCTACATCGGTTTCACTTATAAATTACGGCGATCAAAATTACCGATACAAAACAACCTAAGCAGCGGCTCTCTTGTGCATGCAATTAAAAAAATAATACATTTTACTATATACTATGTATAATAATCGCGATAGCGATAGAGATCGCTATCGCTATCGCTATTGCAATCGCAATCGCAATCACAATCGCAATCACAATAACGACAACAACAGCAACGAGAACAAAAACAAGAACAAGAACAATTCGCTTTTATAATAAATTACTCTTTTAATTTGTCCTCCCTTCCCTCCCCCCCTCCACCTATCTACCCAAAGTACTAAATTCCTACAGTCCCTTCAAGTGAGAATGAAACTTCTGATATACGATGCTATTTCATAAATATACCAAATATGAAAAATTAAAATAATATTTCACTTTGAAAGAAAATCTCAAGCACCTAGCAAAACATAATATTTAAGTAAGTGGCTACCGGTGCGCTACAACAATAGGTCATTAAATCCATGTACATAAATATTTATAAAGATATGAGCGTGAGCTTGCATTGTATTAAAATTCAAATTGCAGGGGGCTTAATTTAAATAAAATTTAGTATTAACTATTCATTACGGGCCTGTTAATTAATAGTAATTGATATCGAATGGCCAATTAGGAGCCTTTGTCGATCGAACGAAAAGATCGATCGAAAATATCGGCGATTAATCGTCCCCTTCCACTGCATATCCGTTAAAACGAAGCTGAAAATCTATTTGTTGTTAATAACAAGGGTCGATTACCACGATTACCGATGAACGTGGCACGGGCTTGCCGATATTACAATGCAGTACCGATTCCGCGATCGATTTCAAGTATTGTTCGAAAAATACTTGAAAGCCTCTCGAGGAAGATAAGGATTGCGGTGGTAGGCGAGAAGAGCGGCGCCGATAGCATCGCGGTGTTCGGCTGCTGACGGTGTGCGCATCGTCGGCCGAGTGGCACTGGACCCGGCCAAAAAGAAGGAAGGGTGTAATAATCGGTAGCGAAGGCTACGCGTGCGATCGGGGAGTAACGTCGGGACGATAAGGACGAGGCCGGCGCCATGGGGATGCCAGGACTACCGGTGATATTTCATTGACATGCGCGCACGCGCACCTCCCCGGAATTCAAATTAATATTCGGCGCTGACGTAAGGAATTTCACGGAGTCGCCGCCCCGGGCAGGTATACGACGTCACCCCGTCCGTCTTTTCTTCCCGATCGTCCAGTGAGCCTCGATATCGACGCTATCTCCAGCTTTTTTCTCCCTCATTAGCCATCCGAAAATCATCTCCTCGTCTCGTGTTTGTCCTTCTTTATATATTGAATCTCGGCTGAAGCTCGAAGGCGCGTCTGAATATCGAGCTGAGGCGAGGGGCTGCTGCTCTGCCCTACCCACGTGGCGTACGTCTCTTCTATTCTCTATACCGTAAAAAAAAAAAAGGTCTGCGATATAAATGTAATGTTACCGAGATCTATATATATCCAAATATCATCTACATATTGTCGTATGCAAGACTATTGCTAATCTGCACACCTATTTCCCAAAATAGACGTCTCTGAATGCAAGCCATGCATCATAATCCGTCGTAAGTTGTATGCTGCGGGTTAGGAATAAAATAAAAAAGTAACATAATAACGCAAGTAAAGGTTCTTGTAAAACCGTAAATAATCGAGTGAACTATTACGGTAGTCGGTAATAAGAATTAATAAAGATTTAAAGGCGTAAGATTTAAATTTAATAAAGTCCTAGAAAGGCGCACTTGTGCATTAAGTTACGGCAAATAATTACTTATGAATTACAACAGCCCTCACCGAGTCGGGAATATTTATTATATCGCTAATATATTTATAGCTCCATTATAATTCTGTAATATAATTTTAACAAGTTGTCGGGAAAGTAATGGCAAATAAATAACATCGCAGAAGGAATCATTGTTGTTTGCCGTAGTGTACAATGTCGAAGGGAAAGGAAAAGTTTTGCTTTGCGCAATGAAATAATAGACGGTTACGCAGAACTGGATCTCCTTTTCAAACTAAGTTCATTCGAATAATACAGAATAACAATATTTTACTCCGACGGTATCTGCTTTATTCTGACGACTCGGATTAAAATAATCCCTGACTGTGGGCTCCCGGCCAATCATCTATTATAATTAAAAAAAGTCCAAAAGAATTATTTCATTAAAACTATATAATTAATGGAAATGGAAGTTTCGATAACGTGTAACTAAATTGCCAGCAACTCTGTCATTTACTACGACCCACGGCAAGAACAAAAAAAAAACTACTCGCTAGACGCACTGGACGGCGGAACCTATTAAACTGCATTTCAGCTTTTTCTTAAATCAATCTCCCATTTCACGCTACGGAATTCCGACCATTAATAACAAACTTAGTAATATTGTGTAATATAATTTTTGGACTTAACGACTTACGTTTATTAATATTAAATTATCCCTGCAGCGTGAATTTAATTATTATTATGAATTGAATAATACGGGCGATTATTCCATAGAAGTAATTGAGTTCTTAAAAATGAACATGAAAAAGAAAAAGAATTCCTTTACGCCTGTTCGTCGTTAAGATTGTACGGCTTTTATATTTGAATTATATAATCGGGATCGGGAACGGGGAAAGGTTATTGGTTGTTTTTCTTTTTTCTTGTTTTTTCTTGTTTTTTTTTTTTTTTTTTTTTTTTCTTTTTGTCGTCGTCGTCGTTCATTTCGGAACGAAGAAAAGGTCTCTAACGGAATCGATATTTATTCGTTTAGGACTAATGAAACTAAGTTGATATTAAAATTCTTGGACTTGTATTCGAAAAGACATTATACGGCGCGGATCGACTATCGTAATCGGGTCGCTCGACTGAGTAACGATCTGAAAACCGAGGCCCCAGCCACGTACATGGACATTTTAGTTGAGAGAAAAAAGGAATTCTACGTGTAAAACGTAGGATAAATAATGTAAATGGGATTTTTCAGCTCGATGTACGGAGTTGAAGATAAATCGAGGATAAATATCTGTTTATAGGCAAACTCGGTCCCAAAAAATTCAACGATACATCAATAGTTAGTAACGCTGGTAATGGCTGCTTTTCCTTTTCGATTACGGCTCTCGCTTATTAACATCGAATTACGGGGTTCCTTTTTTTTTCCTTTCTCTCTCTCTCTCTCTCTCTCTCTCTCTCTCTCTCCTCGTGGCTCGGAAAAGCTTTACATCTCTATTTCTCGGCACCAACTAAGAAGAAGAAGAAGAAGAAGAAGAAGAAGATATTATTTGTCAGGGGTAATTACGGTCGGGCCCACGGCGGCATTAAGAAGACGAATCGCTGGAATAGGGAGGTCTGCTGGTCTGGAGCACGGATCATTTTGCGTAAGTCTGGAAAGGTCGAATACGGCAGTGGCAGCAGCGGCAGCGGCAGCGGTAGCGGCAGCAGCAGCAGCAGCAGCAGCAGCAGCAGCAGAAACAGCAGCATCCCCGAAAAGGTTGGAGAAGAACAAGGTAAAGAGAAAGAAAAAGAAAATGAAAAGGAGCGCCGTGATAATTAATAATAATTTAATATCGAGGAACACGCGAGCGCGGCAGAGTTTTTAATAAATTAAAGGGCCTTTCGCGGAGGATGATGAAGGTGATGAAATCACGAATGTGTAGAGACGGGAGGGGCGGGAGGGAGTACGTGCAAATTCCGGCGGCGCGTCTTTAATCTCCGATGGTGCTACCGACTTTGTACGGAGCCGAGGCGTAAGGCTGCTGCTGCTGCTGCTGGTGGTGCTGCTGCTGTCCAGGTCAGGCAGGTAATGTGCTGCGTAAGCCGTGGCGGGGATCTTCCTTCGATTCGATTCTTCTCTCTCTCTCTCTCTCTCTCTCTCGTCGTCGCCGTCGTCGTCGTCCTCCTCCTCCTCCTCCTCCTCCTCCTCATCCCGACGATAATCATCTCCAACATGACGACGATGTATATAAAGGACCGAAATGAACAATTAAGCCGAAGATCGCTCCGCGGCTCGAATTGCCGCACGCTGAGAAAGGGCTTCCTCGAGTCTCGTCCTCGTCCCGGCTACGCTCCGCCACCAGCTCCCAATCATTTTCATCTTAAGTGCACTTAATAATACGCCGAATATTCCGGCCTCGTTTAATTTATTGTAAATCCCTCGCAGCGGCCGCTCGACAATCGACTCCCGTCCCGATATTCCCGACTCCCAGCAACGAGCGTTTCAATTATCGATACTCGCTCCTCGAGCCGTTAAGCTAATACAATCCGAGCGTCAATGATCCTTGTCCCTCCGTGTCTTTATGGCTCGGTGAAACGAAATCTATGCCTTTTAAGATCTCGGGACTCGGGCCCGTCGCTTCGGAGTCCGTCCTGCTGACGCCGGAGCCTCTGGCCCCTCGGCGCTCTAAGGAATGTTCGGGCTCGGGAAACGTAGATCGCTAAGGTAGGAAAGGGAGGGGGGTCGAGCGGGGGTGGTCGAGCTAGGGGTGGGGTGGGGGAAGGAAACAAATCGGTTAGTAAAGGAATTCGGTTTAAGATTCATTAGGGCCTAATCGCTTCATTTCTTACATAGTTATTCGCAATGGGGGCCTTCCCATTGTTTTTATTATGATCCGCCTCGCAGCCAATCCCACACACAATGAAGCTATAACTTTGATCGAGCCGGCAATCAATCACACATCTAAAAGCCAACTTTCATTATCTGTTGGAAGCCCTGAATTATGCAGCGCTCGGTAAGTTATCTCCTGCCCCTCGTCCGGCAACGCTGCTGCCATTTTTAGTCGATTTTTTTTTGTTTGGTTTTTTTTTTTTTTTTTTTGTTTTAGCTAATAAAGGCAAATAAATAAAGGGCCGAGCCTCGACTGGGATATTTAATAAATGCGGTCGGGCTTATAAATCGTTGGAGGATATAGTAGAGGTCGGAGCTGATCTAGCTGATCAAGGCTGAATCGAGGATCGCGGGAGGAAGGCGTGGCGTTGGTGTACCCTGGCGAGACCGGTACCTGTCCGGGAAGGCGCGCAAACCTTCACCCCCTTCCCCTTACCTGAGCTTTAAAGCCATTGTCCGCGAGATAATTTGGTCAAAGTAACTAATCGTTCGGCCCTTTAAGGCCGCGCCGACGCCCCCCCCCCTCGCGGCTCCCTTTCTCGTTATTAATAGCGCCTCGCCGATCCTCGTCGGCTGCTACCGCTGCCGCCGCTGCTGCTGCTGCTGCCGCTGTTGTTGTTGTTGTTGTTGTTGCTGCTGCTGTTGTTCCCGCTCGCTAAAATAATTCCCCATCCATCTTCCAGCGAGCTTTGATACTCTCGGCGGGTCACTCGCACTCCGCTACTCTCTACATGGACATTGACCACCTCGACCCTTCCTACCGGCAACTGGCTCGCTCGCTCGCTCGCGCTCTGACCTTGGCCGCTATTCAATCTTTGATCGATCCGGGTACGCGATACGGCTCGGCCGAAGGTCGCCTGCCAGTGCAAAGGTCCTGCGAATTACCTGAATTAATTGAAGCGTTCCTTCCTCTCGGCCCGGCGTCCTTTCGTTTCATCGCCCTCGACGCGATGACGCGTCACCTTATTCCCTTTCATAATTATTTCGTCGATAATAGAGTTGTTATTCGACCCCAATAACCCCCGACCCCAATGCGAATACATATCGTATTTAAAAACATTTCCCGCTCCTTACAATGTCATTAAGAAATATCTTCTCTCGTAAATAAAGTGAGTCGGAAATAACGCTCGAGCGCCATCTTCGGCATGCAGGCATACTGAGGAATTTGAAGAATGGCATCCTTTATTAGCTAAATCGTTATCTAAACGAACCAAGGGCAGCGGCTCTTGTTGGATCTGGATCCGGCCAAGCCAAAGTCATACAGTATAATGACGCGCGAATCTGCACACTCTTTGCTACATCGCATTAACATTGCAGATTACAAAATGCATTCGTTGCCTTTGAAAAACTTGGGCATATACATTGCCATTCTTTCACGCATCTGTCATAATTTATAATATTAATTAATGAACGATTCTTTAATATACGTATAATCTACACCCGTCAGGATAATGTATTAATGATTTACTTAAGACATAATGTTTTGCTGTTTTTTTTTTTTTTTTTTTTTTTTTTTATCCCAACCTCATACGAATGGCCTTAAAACTTAAACGCATACAAGTTTTTTCACTCTCTTGCTCATACAACATCTGGCTAAAGTGTATTTTCATTAAAGTCGAAGAAACGCAAAGCCATAAACAATAAAGGGGGAAAAAAGTCGAGTTGTATGAATGCAAAAGGAGCCGTAGGACCTAAGCCCTAACAGGTTATAATAATATAAAAATAATTATTCTATAAATATCCATAAATTTCTTGAAGCTACTTACTTCGAAAATCGATAAAACCTGAGTAGGCATATCGCAATAATTATCTCGATGATTGATGAGAAAAATTTACATTTTTTTCGTGGCACAGCTGCACCGGCGAATAAGAAATTAGTTAAAAACCTCGGAGGAGCGGCTAATTTTATCGCCATAAATATTTCGTCGCAGCCATAAATACGCCTTTTCCCTTACAACCCATACGATATTAAATTACTTTAATAATAACTAAAATAATAATAATAATGATAATAACAATAACAACGACAACAACAATAATAATAATGATGATGAAAATAAAAGAAATTCCGGTAAATTGCTGGAAGTATAATGATTTTACGAGTACGTTGAAATTACAGGTTCGTTACGTTGGATGAAGGAATGGGCTTAAGCAACGCAAGTGACGCCCAATAGGGATCGACGATTTTTGACGGGCTACGTAACCCGAAGCGAATCGGTCCCCGGAGATATTAGCAGGATATACGTAAGTCACGTGGCCACTTGTCGCTCTTCGATAAAGCGAATCGACCCGTAGTCGCGTCTCGCCGTAACCGAGACTTCGGGTGGGAGGAGGGGGGGGGGACAACCGCTCTCGATGTACTGGGGAATAAACGAAATAAACGAAATATAACGACAATGACAATAAAGGCAAGAAGCGCCGAGATAACAACGCAAGGAAGACACAAGCGGAGATGGCGGTGGTTGTGGCGGTGGTGGTGGTGGTGGTGGTGGTGGTGGAAAGGAAAGTCCCGAGTTTATATATATAAATTGGCGCTCCTTCGATTTCCAGCAGAGCGGCACGGACGGTGATCGGGGAGTCAGGGAAAGAAAGTAATTTAGCGGCTTGTCGCTGGGCTTATAAATTTCTCGCACTCGCAACAACGACGCGTAATTCGCCGGCGAATACCCGCGGCGCGAGCCCCGTCCGTGCCGCCTCCTAGGAGTCCGGGCTCCGAGTCCCGGGCAGCCGTGATTATTACTTCTTTTGCGGAGATATTGCTTGTAATTGCGCACACACGCGCTTCGGGAAGCTCTTCTTTTTCATGCGCCTTCGTATGGCTAATGGGTTCGACCGCCGAGAGTGCCGTTACTTCCTTCGCCGCTTCTCCTCCTTCTCTCTCTCCTCCCCCCCCCATTCCAATCCCGTCCCTTCCCACTCCCGCCACGATTCCACTCCAGGCCGCTAATCTCTTCCGTAACGAATGACTCCGAGCGTCCGAACATTTATCGAGGAAATATCTCCTCCTCCATTATCATTCTTATTAATATTATTTTTATTTTCATCATCGTCGTCGTCGTCGTCGTCGTCGTCGTCGTTGTTGTTGTTGTTGTTGTTGTTGTTGTTCCGCTTAGAGTATAAACGTTACGAACCGATCGTTATTTACCAGCCGCGACTTCGTTAGCCTGATTACCCTGAGTTTCATCCGAATAATCATTGGAATAGTGAAATTCGATGAAAAAAATATCCCTCCGATGATCTATCATCATTCCTAGTCGAATTTTCGTCCTTTAAGTAAATTCTCACTGGCAATCGCATTCTCGCATTCGCATAAGTTCTAGTAGTCTTTAGAATCTCTCAACGTAAACCCTCTAAACTATTTATAATTCATTACCATTGCTCAATGCAAAACAAATACGGAAATCTACCATTGCATTTACGACTCGCGACAGAATTAATTCTTACGACTCTCTATGCTTTTTATACAACAGAGAAGTCTTTAATCCCTCGAGGAGGCACTTTCTAATTAACGATTTTTTACTTTTCCGGTTATTAAGGAAAGGCTCCTTATTTTCTAAATAGCTTCTCCTCGGTCTACGCTCGAGATACCTGGAATTCACCCATTATTTCTTTCTTAACTCTAAATATTATTTGAGTGAGAGCCATGCAACATTCACTCGCTGTCTCAGGTTAAATAGCTTAAAATCATAAATGTTTACGGCCTTTTGCTGATTATATTTACAAAATAAGTCCTCTAATGGTTATTATTCATTTTTAATCGACTCACGTGAATAATACATGGACGGAGGTGTAAATACAGAAAGTTGCATTGATTGAAATGCCCGGGATTATTGAATCTGATGGGACCGCTCTGCCGAAGCACTTCCGTTTCAATCTAAATAATCTAATTTTGAATGGGAATTACATTTATATAGAATATAATTCAGGCGATTAATATAATGGCAAGATCATTAAATTAATTGCAATAACTTGAAGCAGTAATAACCGACTCTATGGCAGTTACAGCAAAGACTATTTATTTGAATATTAAATGTTTTTGTAACTTTTCTAATTGGACGTTACTTTCAAGTGCGTAAGCATTCGCAATCTAGGCAGATCTGAGGCAGATCTGAGGCAGATCTGAGGCAATTCGAGGCAATTACCATTACAGCTTGGATCGTGCGTAAAATCTTATTAAAACGTTCATTAAAAAAAGTAAAGCATTTGCAAATTGCAATAAATTTAGAACGTCGTTGGCTATAAAAAATACGCAAGCGTATGACGAATACCCCATTGGGTACTCGAGCCTTCGAGATATCGCGTATACGGCGATTATACTGTCCTTGCCATTGTTGTTATTAATAATAACAATTATAATTACGAGTAGGATGGATTTGATGGGGAAAGGTGCATGTGCCTAACTGAAATGGCCGAGCCTCGGAGATAGCGAAGATAGGAATTGTAATGCGGGGCGAGCCGGGTTGGCCTATCTCTGAGGATTAATCGTGCCGAAGGTGGCGGCAGGAAGTGGGGAGGGACTGGTCCGCGAGCAGCCGAATTCCACCCGAAATGTCAGCGAGTCGCACGCGAACGCGTCCAGCGGGAGGATGTCGTGCTTTGGCGGGGCGGGGAGGGAGGCAGGCCGTACGGGTGCAATTCGCGCAGGAGGCGAGCGAGAGCGAGAGCGTGAGCGAGAGCGGGAGCGCGTGCGCGTGCGCATATTAACATAGCGCGGCCGTCGGGGCCAAAAGTGCAAGTACCGCCGGGGCTCTTATCTACATCGGCTAATTAATTAAGTAGATCGCGATAAAGCCGGCGAATGCTTAGCCAACAGTTACGCTAAAGCGACTAAATTTTTTCGGAGGGTTGGATAGTGGCGGGATAAGTGGCGGTCTACGTACACGCAGAGACAGAGACAGAGAGAGAGAGAGACGCAGAGAGACGCAGAGAGGGGCGAGAGAGAGCGGTGGCGGCGGTGGCGGCGGTGGCGTCGGCGGCTCGTTATTATTCCTTTGGTAGCACATGCCGGTCATTTAAATATCCCAATTAGCGGAAAGTGGGAGCCGGGGCTTCTGCCCGTGACTTGGCACGACGAGCCCGAGGAGGATGGCGACATATGGTCTCGTCGTTTTACCCCGGGGGAATAGCCGGACAGACAATAGCACTCGTATCTCGCTGGGAGATCCGTAGCACTCGAGGAGGCGGTCGGTCGGTCGGTCGCTCGGTCGGCCCGTCCCTCTCCTCGGGCTATGAAACATTGTCGCGCGGCTCTTATCTCGTAAGCGCGTCGTAGTCGTAAATTTTTGCGATAGACCGGTCGCGAGCGGTGCCCCTTTACTCGTGCAAGGCACGTCGGAGGCAGCGGGAGGGTTATTGGGAGCGTCCCGGAGTCAATCGGACACGTTAGACACTGCCAATGTTAAAACGCGTCTCGTCTCCTTCCGCAATTTAAACACTCGACGGTAACCGCGCAACGATTTATTCGACGTTCAGCATCTAATGCTTATCTCGGCTAATGCGGCTAAGCCGCGGTGCCCCCCACCTTTACTTATAATTAATTGATTGTGGCTCGTTTGTGAGTGCAAATTGCTCCGAAGCGAGCCTCTCTCGAGCCTCTCTCTCTCTCTCTCTGTATCTCCTCCGCCCATCCCCCTCCACCGCTCCCCCCCTCCATACACCAAGCAGATATTAATGACAACTGATCTCCGGAGAGTTAATCTACGATATCGTACGAAACATTATTTTTCACCACACGAGAGAAGTATGCCGCGACTCACGACAGCTCTTCTTATACAATGTCGAATCTACGTAAAGCTATCGGGACCAATGATTTACATTACGAGCTTTTTAAGTAAAATTATAGGGACGTAGCGCTGGGGTTACGGTGCGACCGATCAACTTTCACGTCGAGGTACTTTCATGTCGAGGGACATGAAATTATAGACCCTTTTTTCCTAAAACGTGGAGGTGAGTCGTCCGGAGGAGAGAGCGAACGAGGATTTTCGACGGCCGCTCGATTACTCGAGGACGCTCGAGGTCAGGCAGAATAGCCTGGCGAGGAAGTTTGACGGGCCGTGGGTGACAGGGCCGAGGAAGTTGACAGGGGGAGGGGGAATCGAGCCGACTTCCATCGGAGGCTTGCGCGCAACGAGCCGACACCCGTTGCTGCAACAACGCCGTTGCCGCGCCTTAATCTTCGATACTAAATCTTCCGAGGAGTCTCGCCGGGAGTGCGAAGGAACGAGGAGTTGGAGTAGGACGATGAGGAGAAGGGGGTGTGGAGGGGACAACAACAACAACAACAACAACAACAACAACAACAACAACAACCGCTACCGAGTCTTGCCTCGTACGCCCCTCGATGAATCCATTCCTACGGCAACTGGTTGTGCACTCACCCCCCCCCCCTCCCCCAACCCATCCCGTCTTATCAAGCCGCGCCTCGTACACAGCCGATAAATATTAAAGATTTTTAAAATCAATAAAACGGACATTTTAATTACGCGCTGACATACTTTTTTTCTTTTTCTTTTTCTTTTTTTTTTTTTTTCGTACCCGTTTTTCATAAGAATTTCATAAGACCCGCGTAGTTTGATGGTAATTTATTACACGTAGCTCTCCCTCCGGCCAAAGGCAGGCAGCAGCTTTCGGAGGAAGCGGGGAGGGGCAGGGAGGGAGGGTCCTCGTTGTGAGTTATAGCGACGCGGAGGAACCGCGGAGACGAGCGAATAGCGAGCGAATACAACGTCGGCGTTTATTTATACCGCAGGGGCTGGGCGATAAGATCGCCGCTGCGAATGCCCTCGAGGTGCGAGCGCCCTCGGTCCTCTTAAGTTTCGTAGAAAGTTGTTTAACGTTACTTTCCCGGCAGGGTGAGCCGAGTTATTGTAACGAGGATCGCTCGCGTAGTGCCGAGTCCAGAAATAATGCAATTATCGTGATAAGGCGAGCGCACGCGATGATAGGAGCTCGAACGAGAAGAATGTCGACGGGCGGTGAGGACGGGGCGGGGTGGGGTGAGAAAACGACACTCTCGGCTCTTTGTTTATTAGGGAGGAGGGAACGTTTCAATTAACTCGGAGGCGCATGTGTCGAGCGTAATAATGCGCAGCTGCGCAATGTCAGCCGGCGATCGTTTAATTTCAATGGGAGCATTAAGTCGGGAGAAAGTAAGGAAGCGGCTAAGGAAGGATCCTTCATAGAGATGTAACTGGTCATTGTTCTCCTGGCGCTGAGGTTTTTCCATCATTAGGATCGTTATTTATCGCCCGGAGAGGCCCGGGCTCCCGACCTTATGAATAATACGTCGCGGCGGTGATTCTTGTTTCGCGAGTCTGTCGAGGTCGACCTCTCCGACGGCCTTTATTAACGCTCGGCCCTGCTGCTGCTGCTGCTGCTGCTGCTGGTGTTGCTAGTCGCACTTACGCACACGCACACGCACACGCACACGCACACGCACCACGGACGGAAGTGAGAGCAATTAACGACGTAAGTGGTCCGCTGGTTCTCGAAGAGCCAACAGCGAGATAACATCAACGGCTCTCGGACTCCTGGCCAAAAGGAGTCCGCGACCCCGGGACTCCCGAGTCCCGCTCCGCCCCCCGTGCTAGCGGATGCCTAACCTCCATGGCGACGAGGCAGGTGTCTTTTCGACACGTTTACCTGCCGTCCCTTTTCACTTTCTCCTCCCGCGCAGCGTCACTCGCTCTCCTTTAGCCATTTGCACGACGGCGCCGAGCTCTCGGTCCGCGGACGGCGCCCAGTTCTTTAAACGACTCCTCGCCACCCCTGATACCTTAAAAACCCTGACGCGTTATCCTTATCTCCTCTACTTGGTCTAACCGTTTTCTCCTCCGCCCTGAACATCGAATTCCTTTGATTTTACTTGCCCGCTTCTCCTCGACCTCCTCCTCCTCCTCCTCCTCCTCCTCGACTTCTTTCCTCCTGTGCGCGTCATACCCCCTCTCCCCTGCCCCCTACCCCCTACCCCTCACCCACCCTCCACCGATTCCAGCTTACGTCTGAGGCCTTAACGCGTAAGGCCTTTCTTTCGCACGTGAACCGCAGCCGACTACTGATTGACAGATGTTCCATTACGCGGGCAGATTTCAGTGCTCGAGATCCGGCTCCGAGGAATAAAAGGGCAAACGGAACGCAGGTGCAAAGCATTTAATACCCAACGTCCCCGACCCTCGGCTCGAGTGGATTTCTAACTTTCTTCAAATTGCGCCCAATTTTGCGCCGAATTCCAACTTTTCCTCCGTCGACTTGCCTCGACCTGTCCCGTTACTTTTTTAAACTCCCTCGAGCTGCCGACCATTAACTAATAAGCAATACCCGGGGGCCTGTTCAATTTTACGTGAACGTGCTCGCTCTCTTCCGATCCAATGACATTCATTGGACATTAAAAAGGAGCCGAGATGCCATAGTCGTTTTAGAATTATATTTAGAATTATATTCCCGTTGACACGCGGACCTTCCGCTCGACTGCATTCATTCGTCTAATAATTAACTC
The DNA here is from genome assembly GCA_018883505.1 of Ceratosolen fusciceps. Lineage (NCBI taxonomy): Eukaryota > Metazoa > Arthropoda > Insecta > Hymenoptera > Agaonidae > Ceratosolen > Ceratosolen fusciceps. Next base: position 7,973,912 of record RCIC01000001.1, read on the forward strand.
ATCCCTGTACTCAACATATAAATTGAATTTCCACTCGCATTACAAGGCCTGCGATCTTTACACCCCGTGAACACTAGATCGAGATATATTGTGCAGAAGTATTACGAAGATTGAGCATTAAAAAAAAAAAAAAAAAAAAAAAAAATTCGCTTTATACATTGAAAGTTATCATTATTCGTGCTTGTGTTGGTTGGTAGCTGCGTTATGGGTATAATGATGAACGAGCAGCTGAAGATAATTATAAATATTTTTAAGATAAGAGCTTTACGCGGAATCGGAGAGTCAAACGTATAACGTTCAATTCACCGTGTCCACGATCGTTGGAAAATTAACTAAATAAAGCAAAGAAAAAAACTGGCGTGTTATTTGCTGAGCAAACGAGCCTTGTAAAGTAAGTAAGTAAGTAAGTAAGTAAGTAAGTAAGTAAGTAAATAAGTAAGTTATGCATTTCGTCGAAGCCCGGCTCACGAGCAAATAAAGAAGAGGAAAATGCAGCTTAGCCTCGACTAAGCCTTTCGGGCGACGCGCGACGTTCTTATTATCCAAGGAGATACGAGTCGCAAGGAAAGAGGATGGCTAATTGTGATGGATGGATGAGGGCGAGTGCGGTGGTGGTTATTGGGGGAAGTGGGGGTGGAAGAAGCTCGAAAAAAAGAATAACGGGGACACGGATCGACTGCGAGGATAACGAATCAGCGGACAGGATGCGGGGGAGGATTCGGCTCTCGGAGGTCGGACCGTGGATGCAGAAGCCCGGCAAGAGCTTCTTCGCACCAGGTATTCGAGCGACCGCGGCTTAACCACATCCTCCTGTCTCCCTCCGTCTCTCGAGTCCCCTCTTGTCCACGGCTGACCTCACGTTCTGCTCCTCCGTTTACAGGTACCCGGATCAGACCTCTTCCGGTCCTCGAGGATCGAAGATCGCGACCGGTCGATCTGCTTCTCCGCCTCCGCTCCGACTGTTCACGATAACCTGATAACGGCCACCAAATAAGCCCGATGACCGTCATTTGATGACAATCGCTCAATCGATCGATAACGATTAACGTCTCCGTGAGCGCGATCGAGATGGAATCGATACCCGTTCCCGACCTTAGCATCCTACTTGCCTCTACGTCCCGTCCCCGCCGTCCCCGTCGTCCCCGCGTACGAGCAGGTGAAATTTAATTATATCCCCAGGGAGGTATTCATATCTTGACGACTCATTTATCTGTTTTATCGACCACGCATTAGGCATTAGGCATTAGGCATTAGGCCCTCTTAACGCCTATTACGGCGAAGATGTATTTTAAAGTCGAACTTTTTACCCCGTAAATGTCCATTTACGGGACATTTACGAGACATTTACGGTAGTGAAGTTGAAATACTATTCACGGAGCGTTACTTTACTGCGTCATTCGAAAGGTTGTGTGCGTGTAGCGAATCATCTCTTGTTTACTTAAAGGAACGGACGGATAAAATAATAAATTGCTCCCAGGAATGACATTGTGCTGTGGGGCTCCCAAGGAGGAGCCTACATACTTTTTTTTATAAAATTACGAATATTTAATGGGCCCGTGAGCTTCCGGGCTCTCGGAATAACAATAATAACAACAATAATCATCAACGAAAATGATAGAAGGATAAAAAGTACCGAACGGAATGCTTTGGCAAACATATCCGAGGCATCGAAATTGCTGCGGAGGATTCGCAAAAAAAAAGAGAAAAAAAAAAAAAAAAAGAAAAAAAGAAAGGGGGGCGAGAGAGGAAGGGAGTCACTGGCTGGTTAATACGTAGTCGGCCTTAAGAGAGCGCGAGCGAGACCGAAAGAAGTTCTCGAGTTTCCTACAACTACGGCTAGGTAATGTAACGTGCAGCCCCGGGTCTTCATGCTCGGCTGGACAATGCTCTGGAAAAATCGTTAGAGTTCCCCGTCTCCTGCCTCGTAGTAGTGGCCAACGAGACGTTCACCGCTAATGGGAGCCCAAATTAATATCTCGTAATTGGGGGTACCGGGACCACTACCCGTTTTACCCTAATAGAAATAAAATACCTCCTTCCCCTCGGCCGCCCCGCCCCGCCCCTCTCTCGAGGAGTAATTGCGAGCGCAGGCACCAGGCCTTTCGAAAAAGCCTCTCCTCGACTCGGCTCAGCTCGGCTCTGCTCGCCTCCGCTTGGCTCTGCTTGGCTTACCCTGCCTTACCCTGCCTCACCCTGCCTCACCCTGCCTCGCCGTGCCTCGCCGTGCCTCGCCTTTCCAAAGACGGAAATGAGTAAATACGATTAAGTCTTGAGTACTAACCTGTCACGCTTCGTATTTACGATCCTTTTCCACGATATATCCCCGCGACGATACTCGTACCCTCTACCTACCTTGCCACCTTACCTTTCCACAACAAGGCCCATTTTCCTTCCAGCATCGAACGCTATCCTTTTTCGAATACTCGAACGCTACCATGCAAAATGCAATCTTAACTCCGATGCTGATTCAAATATCATTATGATCCCGTGCTTTTTCTTATCCATCAAATGCGCAGTAGCTGCCTCGATCGCATTACAAAACAATCGGACTCTCTCTCTCTCTCTCTCTCTCTCTCTCTCTCTCCCCTCCCTCCGTCGCCGTAAAGCAAATTATTCCTGCATCTTACCTGGGAATATTTAACTCGGTACTTGGTATTAAAACGGATGCCCAGAGCATTGGGACTTTAATGGATCGGAGGACTAAATATCGGGAGTAATAAATGCGTAAAGAGAGAATGTAATGCGCTTGGATAAGCGAGAAGCGTAATAACTTTTCCATAGATTACGCAAGAAGTATAATAGAAGCGGATAGATGGACGCTACGACGTTTCATTAATTGACGGGCTTTTTCTTCTTCGTCCAATTCTTGAATCAGCGAGCGCCGATACGAGAAAAAGCCGACGTTAATAGCCGAGGTTCGGGCATTTTCATTCCGAGCCGTAATTAAATCCCATCGGAGGCTCGCGCATTTGACGGGGCTTACGAAAGACTTGGCACCCCCGAGGCGGAGCCGTTCTCCTAAGTGAACGGAAGAGGTAAGCGCGAAGTATCTTGGGCTCGAGTGAGGGACGAGGTTGGCAGGCCTGGCCCAGAAGCGTCCGGGACGTAATCGGCGACGATGTTCACGTGTTCGGCTCCCGTTCGGGAAACGTGGCGAGGGGAATTTCGGGGAGACTCGAACCGCTCGAAGGAGAGTGAGAGAGGGGGGGGAGAGGAAGGGGGCTCGATTAAAACGTCGGCAGAGATGGGGCCCAACGGCTGCTCGCGCGGTTGTCATGTTGCTAATATCGCTGGGACCGGGGGAAGGGTGGGGAGGGGAGAGGAGAGTAGAGATTATGGTCTGATAACAGGCCGCGAGGAATCGTGATCGAATGGAATTGAGTTCCCTGCACCGCCCCTCCTGCCCCTCACCCAAGAGTTAAATGCTTCCATCGGGCTTCGCCTCTCTCTCTCTCTCTCTCTCTCTCTCTCTCTCTCTCTCTCTCTCTATTTAGCGAGGGGCACTTTACTTTGCCTTATAGCCCGGCTTTATTGATGTTCAATTTTGCATTTGGGCTCCTTGATTCGTTAAGCCGAGATATTATCGGCCGGGCTTGATGTATTGATGAATAATTATTAAAATGTTTGACGAGGACTCTATTAGGGCCTGCATCAATTCCGTTAAATCTACGGCTTATTAAGTGTTTCTTTATCGCGAGCGCCATTTTCCTTCCTTATCCCGTCTCGCCCCCTCGTCGGCCCAACCGTATCCTTCTCTTTGTTGTTGTTGTTGTTTTTGTTTTTGTTTTTCTTCCTTTTCTTCCCAAAGCGATCGAGTGCGAAATTATGACGCTGTAATTATCGAGGCAATTAATATTGCGTCATCGGCTTTGGCAATGATCGACTTAACTTAGATTACCAAGATGTAATTATTTTGTAAGATCTTAATTCAAGCGTTCTCCCTCTCTCGACTCTCCTCCCCACCACCCCGTCTCGCCCCGCCCCGCCCCGCCGTTCTCCGGCTTCTCCTTCTATTATTCCTGTTGTAATTAATGTAGAGCTTGGCCAAGCCCTCTTCTACATAGCGGTCGTGGAAAATATTTGATAAAATGACCGACGCAAGACACATTTTTCCCCAGCGGCTTTTAATTTTCAAAAGCTGTTTTCCCGTCATTTTTGCCGTGATCCAAACCAGTTGTCCAAGCGAAAAAAGCAAGTATAACTGATGTTTTACATATTTATCGTGTAAGTCACTCGCATAAATTCAATTATATAATCCAACATGATTTATTTTTCTCTATTCCCCCCTCCCCCCTCCGCCCCTACATCCCATTTTTCCTTTTTTTGGTACAGTAAGTACTGTGAGTAAGACAAGCTGCGCATTAATGCACGCTTGCATGTATACACGTACCACATAATCGGTTTATATTTATTTTAGAACATTTTATGTTCTAACATTAATTATCTAGTTCTCTAAATGCCTCTTATAAATTCGTAAATAAATACAAATATCAAATAATCTTTATCCTTCGAATTTTATTTCGAGTCAACATATCCAATTGTATTTTCCATATTTATATATATATGCATATGTATACGTAGGTGCAATGTGTACGGATGGGTGAGTGAAATGTGAAATGATAGAAATTGTTCTTAAAGCAACGTTAAAGGTATTGGGGTTATAAATTTTTACATAGGAAATTAAACTGCATTAATATGCCTGAATAATTTAATAGCTATTTATAGAGACATGTACATTATCAATTTTTGTAATCCCATTTCATTTACGTAATTAATTACGAACATGAATTGGTAGCTAGGCGGAATTAAATTTGAATAAAACGTTGCTTGCTCGCATTATTATAGAAAAACAATAAATGTAATATTGCAATTAATGTACAATGAGCGCCTTTGCTTTATTTAACCCCTTTCTGAGATACGCATCTAGATAGAACATCATTTCCGATGAATTTATTAGAGAAGCCATTAAAAATATTTTATAATACTTGATGAACTAAAATAACGATATAACTATATTTATAGATCGATAAATGAATTACGTGGAATTATTAATTGTTCATTCGTTTGGAAATATCGAAAGTGGGATGTGGTTGTGATAGGAAAGAAATACGTGTCCAGGAATAATTAATAATAAAATGGTCACATAAATTCAGTATAATATATTTTCCATATATCTTTTGCTATACAGACATTATGTTACAAAGCATGATTTACTATATATTTCTTGCTGCTTGGGAACTTATAACGTTTAATATCCAACCGGCGTAGATGAAAAAAAAAAAAAAAAAAAAAAAAAACATAAAAAGAAGAAAGAAGAAAAAGAAATACAAGAAGAAAGATAGTCAGAAACGGAAAAAGAAATGAGACCGATCGATCGATGTACAAGACGATATCGATTGATCGATCAATCGAGAAGAAATGCATCAAGAAATGCCGGTTATTATCTTTATTTCGCACAATCAATCATGTCACATGCATAATTAACACGTCTTTCTCTCGCTTTTATCACATATTCCCATAGACACGCACTCACTCATAACGCTTTAATAAAATCTAGGTAATTTTATACATTCATAATACTGGTACTCCCACCTATCGAACGCTCTGCACCTCTTCGGTTCGGTCAATCCGGAAACTGCCTCTGGGTTCCGTTGACGGGCCAAGGATTATGTATTGCCGGGAAAAGAAACCTGCCGGAGAATTCACGGATTTTTCATTTTATGTCTTTTCTCATTTCATTTCGCACGAGTGAATTTGGCTCATCGCGTTCTCTCGATAATAATCGGACCCGGCCTCCCCCCTCCCCCTCTTCCAGCAAATGCCACTAAATTCCTCATCCTACCTAACTTGCAATTTTCTTCTCCTTTTTCGTCATCATCTTCTCCACCTAGCTCCTACCCCTTTCTCCCCTCCTCTCTCTCTCTCTCTTACCATCACTTTTCCCCTCGACCAGTAATAATAACAATGATTTTCGATCAATTATTTGCCCTTTTCGTCGATGTAATCAAACAAATAAAAAAAAAAAAAAAAGCATTCGCTGGCAGACAAAATTGTAAAAAAAAAACTTGCAACGATTTGATAAGATGGCGAATCTACAATTAATTCTTGCCTCTTCGTGAAGAGTCGCGTTGAAAAACAGCGTCGAGGAGGGCGTTTATGCCTCATTCGGACAGATGTATGAATCGTCTCCGATAATTTCGTTCCCGTAGCATAGGCTTCTGACTCCCGCCGACAAGCCGAATACGTAACGGTACAACAAACGCGTTTGTGTATAAATTCCGCTCAAAATCGGAGTCCAGAAGCGCGCTTACTTATCAACTTTTATTATTCCTTTCGTTTTTACAGTGGCTCAATGTCTTTATAGATCTCGTACGTAACGTCCGCTGTTATTTACAAATGTTTAGGGATTTAGCGTCGTTAGGAACAGTCGAATGATGATTTTTTATTCGGCATTGCACATGGATCGGTGGATCGGACTCCTTTCAACTACGCTTCGATCGTAATTATGAATACATATACTTTTCTTTTATTTTATTTTCTTTTCTTTATTTCTTTCTATCTATTTTCTTCTTCTTTTTTGTTTGTTTGTTTGTTTGTTTGTTTTTTTTTTCGCTCATACGAAACATTTTTTAACTCGGCAAGTTATTTATCTGATAATCAACATAATCAACGACATCGAGCTCTCGCGAAATTCATTCAATAAATAATAATTATATAAATTATAATGTTATGATGTTAGCGCAGGCATCATTAGCATTTTAAAAGTCGGCAGAGGAAATAAGGGAAATAATGCACAATCAATGTAATATTACAGACGAGCTGCTTGCGAGTATCCTCGGCGTGCGCCGTGAAAAAAATTAAAAGAAATAATGATACCGGGCAACGGTGAGGAAGACGATTGCGTGGGAGGGGGGGGGTTAGGAGAGGAGCGGAGAAGGGGAGGCGGCGAAAAAACGAAGACGTATTTACAAGATGAGGAAAAAAGAAGAAACGGTCGAGCTGATTAATGCCCGAAACATCATTTAACCTTCTTTGCGAAATTTCCATGATAGTTATATTAATCAGGCGGTGAGCCTCTCGCGAGCATTTCGCACAGAGAGCCGAGTGAGAGAGAGAGAGAGAGAGAGAGGAGAGAGAGAGAGACAAGTAAAGTAAGGGTTTAGTCAGAGACGGGGAACCGTAACGAAACTGCATTTATTCAAATGGGCTTCAAGAAAAAACTCGAGCTCCTCTCTTCCCTCTTTCCTTCTTTCCTCCCCCCCTCCCGTCCTTCCTCCTAATACGACTGCCTGCGTTCAACGCAATTTTCGTGTCATTGGAACGGACAGAGAATTTCTGACGGCCGAGAGCCCCATGCCACCGCTCCGACAACAAAGACTATTCCAACAACGCACTAATGCCACATTAATAGCGGATTCGCGTTAACGATGAGTTCCGCGGCTCCTCCCCTCCTCGGCCCAATAACCCCTTTGCCTCATTTAATTTACAAAGCCGTTGCGAAACGCTGCTCTCCCTCTACCATCTTGCTGTCTGTCCTCTAAGATTTTCCGCTCTATTAATAGGCTCGTTACTACGGAATGAGATCTTTGGCTCTTTGTTTTTATCGTTACCCGTCCCTCGTGATACCTCCATCCCCGCGGCCCGCGCCCACGTCCGCCAAGCTTCCCGCTGAACCGATCATCCCCTTAGCCCGCTTCCATTGGCTCGGCACTCACGACATACCGCGAGCCGATCCGGCTAAGGAAGGAAGTCCGTGGAAGTCCATGAGGGAAGATGATCGCGCTCGATGACGTCGAAGCCGTAGGGCGAAGAGCGGACCTCGACCGAGGAGGGTTGAAAGGGCGGTAACGGTCAGGCCGCACCGGGATTCGAGACCGCCCAGTCGACATCGATACAAGCCCTTGACTTGTAACCCTCTTCCGCTCCGAGTCCGAGGAGTCCGAGGAGTCCGAGGAGGCTCGTCCCCGAGACAATGCATTAGTGATGCAATGTAGGTAGCGAGACGTCCACCCTCCTCCTCCCTCTCCTCCTCAAAACGGCCTCCAGACCGCTAGGCGCACCACGTCGGTTAACCGCAGGGCGCATACTGGGGCCGGAGTCGCGATCTCCTCGGGCGTACGATCCTTGGCGAGGCTTCGCGTATTATCGGCCGGCTTCCGGCCGGGCAGCCCCTATTGCCTAGACGTCGTGTATGCTCTCCTCGTCGCTCTCGGGCTTACAGAGCGAGGCCGGTGTCTCGGAGGACTCTCGCGGTGGCGGCGTCCTCTCGACGCTCTTACTCCTCTCGCGCTGCATGAGGTCGAGACCTTGGCGCGAGTGTTGCTGATGTTGCTGCTGCTGCTGCTGCTGATGCTGTTGATGCTGCTGTTCACGCTGCTGGTGCTGCTGCTGCTGCTGCTGCTGTTGCTCACGCTGCTGCTGTTCCATCACCTCGGCGCCGGGGCTGTCCCTGCTGTAGTAGCTGCCGAGGGTATTGAGGCCCGAGCCGGCGGCGAGGCCGCCGAGCGGTGCGCTCGGTCCGGCGAGCATCATCGCCGGGGGGTAGAGCCGGTAGGGCATCGGCTTTTGGAGAGTGACGACGGCCCCGTGCGTCTGTCGGTAGAGGAGATCGTTCTGCGCGTGGTGGGCGACCGCGGCAGCGGCTCCGGGGTACGGCCAGTATGGCCCTGCGGATGGGTGGGCCGGGACTCCGGCTGCCGAGTAGAGCCGCTGGAAGGCCGCGAAGTTCCCGGCCTCGGCCATTATCTCGAAGCCGACCATCGTCTGGCGCTTCCATTTCGTCCTGAAATCATACGAAGCAGAGGTTCCGGAATTAGAGTCTCGCCCCATGGCAAAACCATCCATTTTCAACGCTAAACAGCCACTTTGTCCACATTGACTCGCACATTTTCAATATTCCTAACAAGCCACTTTGAACTTTACCGCTAAAGGATCGATTTACCTGGATTTTAGTACTGCCCGGACGTTTTTCTACACACATACTTTCATATATTATCTTTATTGATCCTTATACCATTCTTTTATATTCTTTTTTCGTTTTTTTTTTTTTTTTATTTTTTTTTCAATCTCTCACTCAAGTCATTTTTCTTGCCAAGCGAGCACCAAATCCCATACTTTATTTCGATCCAGCGAGTATTGCATTGGATAAATGTGAATTTCCCATGTAAAAGGCATATTAATAGTATATCGCTTAACTAAATTATAGTCCCTATAAATTGCAAGGCAAATTTATTAGATTACCCAGGTTAGAAAATGCATATGTGTGCATATAAATTTGATTAACGGATCTAGAAAAGACGACTGATTTAAGTAGTTGAAATCGTTGATCGCTCGATATCTTTCTCCCACCCTCTCTAAATTAAGTCCTGCAAAGTACTTTAAAAATATTATACTCGTTTTAATCGATACGAAGTACCGTTGAAAGGGACAATTGAGAAGATGTTAGGGTAATTTATAAGGGAGGGAGTAATAAAAATGAGTTGCTGGGTGATGCTTTTCATTAGACTGACGCCGGAGAATGTATACATTTTGGCGATAGAAGATAAACTTATGATTTTCTTTAAATTTTCTTTATCATCAAAGAAAATCTTCCTCAACGAGGTACGTAGTTAATTTTTCATGCTCGTAAAAAAAACTTCAATGAATTGCCGTGGAGCGATTCTTATCATTGCGTGCAATTTACGAGAATTCGGTAAAATTTCCATACTCGTTTCCTGGCTTTTTAGTTTGAGCGCGCGAGAACGAGAGACAGAGAGAGAGAGAGAGAGAGAGAGAGAGACCCGTTAAAATTTTGCAAAGACTGTCGATTTTTCAGAAGCAATAAATCACTAATTTAAAAATTATTATTCGTATCGTTTATAGCCGACGTAGGGATTCGAGGAAACCGTACGTCCAAGCTTTAGACATTGTCAATGCCAATATTATTATGTTAATACGTTGAAGGTTTTAGTTAATCCAGGCAGTCCATAATCGGCAGCTGTTTTCGGCTCCTAATAGATCATTTTCTACTTTTTTGTTTTATTTTGGTTTTTTTTTGTTTTGTTTTGTTTTGTTTTAAATCCTTTTGGGAAGTCGTAGGAGACGCAGCGAGTCAAAATGAGTATAAGCGCTTGGCTTCGATGCTTTAATAGCGGAATCTAGTATCTGTAGGATCGGGCTGCAATAATCTCCGCAAGCGCGAAAGATAATACAGCCGATCGCGCGAAAAACTCGAGTCGGTCTTTCCGCGCTCCTCGATAACGCCGCAGAGCGTAACGATTCCCGCATGTAAATCCCGCCATCTGGAGCAATTACTTTAAAATGGGGGTGGCGTGCTTAGCCGCGGTTACACGACGGCCCTTATTATACTAACAAATAGCCCCGCGAACTCTAATCACCGCGTATCGTGCCCGAACCTCGCCAATCTCCCTCTCCCTCTCCCTCTCGCTCTCTCTCTCTCTCTCTCTCTCTCTCTCTCTCTCTCTCTCTCTCTCCTCTCTCTCTCTCTCTCTCTCTCTCTCTCTCTCTCTCTCTCTCTCCGCGCATCGTCCGAGCTTGAATAATAATGCGACGGTCCGTGCAAAAACTTTGAAGGCCGAAAATTCTCGATCTTGGCGCTTCCACGGACTCGATTTGCGTTCTTTATTTGATTTATCTGCCTATGGTTTGATTGTTCGATTATTTTCTATTGGATTCCATGAATTTTGAGAGAACGAGAGAACGAGAGAGCGAGAGAGCGATCGAGAGAGAGAGAGAGAGAGAGAGAGAGAGAGAGAGAGAGAGAGATGGGGGGGGCGGGGTGAGAGAGGGATGGATGGAGGGAGTCACTGACCCGAGGTTAATAAAACTATCCGAGCAAGTAATACGCTCGACGTATGGGTAGGTTAGACCGGTATTGGATCTATATAATCGAGGTTTCGAAAGAATCGAGATTGTTCTTTGATTAAATTGATCTACGCGTGGTAGTCAGTCATAAAAGTAGATTGCTTTCTGATCGAAGCCGATAAGGATCGCCCGGAATAAGGATCCTTGTATTTGAGGGACGTTTTAATTATTTCAATTACTCCCAAGCATTCTGTATCCAAGGATCCGTATAAAATTCACTCGACAAGCAGATTTACCGAAATTTCCCGGCGATTTCCCGACGGTTTCCCGACAATTTGCCAACATGGCCGTATCGTCTTTGTTGCAGCATTGCCCTTAAAGTCTCGAGCACGGCATCCACCCGAACGCGTTAAAGAAACGTTAAAATATCGAACTCGAGTGAAACGGATGCGCGTTACATTATAAATCCGCTTATGAATAAACAATTTCCTCCGTTCGTATTTATTAATTAACAGCGAGGCTCTCTCGAGGTTGCGCATAACTTCCCGAACATTCTGAGGATATCTTTCTTATTGGTATTAAAAAGATAATGAGCCCGGGAAACCTTGTTGTAAGGTATATTAAATCGTTCTTAATATGAGAATTTATCGAGTTATACGTTAATTTAAGAAGCACAGTTATAAGAATATTAAATTCCTCCTGGCCTGAGGAAACGTTAAGCCCTTTCGTAAAGCGCACAACCAATCATTATGCACGGTCTTATAGTCACGAAATCTATGGGGATCTTTTTTTCCTTTGCCGACCGGATACTCTCGTCGTCCACAGTTGAAGGAGTACAGCGTACGGGCGTTCCGGGCGCGCTCGATTCAACATTCAATGACAAAGCTCATTGGGCTCAAACGGTCCATCAACATAATTAATAACGGCGCGGGCCCCAAATAAGCGGCCGAGGGCTAATTACCGTGGCGGGGATTTAAGCCGTCGTCGATACGACTCGCCCGACTAGCGCGACTCGCTCGCGGCCCCTCCCTTCTACCGGCAATGGCGGCGAAAATTTTCATTTTCTTCTAATCGCACGCTCCGACGCTTGTCTCGCCCGGTATTTATTTGCATACGGCCACAATGCCGGCGTCGCTTTGAAAAGGCGGCCGCATTTTTGACTAATGACTGAAAAGTTACGCCGCGTCGAGGAGGCCCCGAACGCAGAGCCGACTCGGCGGCGGCGGCGGCTGCAGCGGCAACGGCGGCGTCTGCAGCGGCGGCGGTGGCGGCGGCGGGGGGTTTTGTTCGCCGACGGGGCCGGATCACGGGAGCGGGATATTCGACAATTAATAAGTTTCGAGGGCTACCCTCGTTGTATCGAGGCCTCCATCGTCGGCCAACGAGTATTAGAGAACGAGATAAAGGGCGGATTCAGTTGTGGTGGTAGAATTCGCACATCCAGTGCAAATGAAAGAAAAAGAATATACATAGAGAGAGAGAGAGAGAGAGAGAGAGAGAGGCATAAATTAAATAAATTTAGGCGGATTTGGGGCACTCGGTGCTCTCGACATCTCGGCTTTTGCTTTCCAGTACACACATACGGTATTATTAGCCCGTAGTACGTGCGCTATGGGGATAGTAAAGTCATTCATGAATTTTAAACAGGCAATTCTCTCATTCTGCCTCTCTGTCTATTTGAATCATTTCTCATTTTTCGCTCGACATTTAACGCTGTACGAGAATTCCTCCCGAGATAAAAGCTGCAAGGAGAACGAGTGTACAACACGCATTATACGAGCAAATGCAGCAGCGGTACGATTATCTGATGAGTAATGCTTTTTAATACCCCTTTTGCCGAACCATGACAGTCGTGTTCGAGTCGAGTGCAACCACTCCAAAACACCCTTAATTGCCGTGTTCGCCCTTTTGTGTCTCGCCAAAGCGGAGAGCCAGAGGGACCGAGCCTCGGAGATAGATAGATAGATGGACGGACAGATAGACGCCTATACGTATAGGCTATGAAGACTGAGTGAGCGAGTGTGCGTGCGTGCGTGCGTGCGTGCGTGCGTGCGTGCGTGAGAGAGAGAGAGAGAGAGAGCATTGATTTATGGCGCCGCCTCTATAAGGGTTGTTGAAACATGAAAAAAATGGAGAAGAAAGACGCGAGGAGATGAATAAGACGAGGATAATAATACTTAAGACCTAGCGAAAGTTTTCACAAGCATCTACGCGCGCGCACCAAACTACACCCATGTGGCTCGCTAAGCCTGTGTGGATAAATAATAGCGCGGCCGAGTGAAAGGTAATGAAAAATGAAAATCACTCGCTGTGAGCGTAACGTGAGAATTTTTATTAAGCAATCGTACAATGGATCGTACGTTATTAACGACGATCCATTCCTGCGCGATTTCCTTTAGATCTTCGGCATTTGCGTCTTATTGAATAAATACAAATCAAGCCTACAAATAGCGTTTTAACGATTTATAATAATCAACCTTTACTTACGCACTGACACTTATGAACTGAAAGAATAATATTTAATGTAAGCGAATCCTCAGTGATCCCTTAGTCGGTATTGTCATTAAACTTATTTACTTAACTGTAATAAATCAATAAAGTTATTAGTTTCCCGTAAGTTATGAGCAATCCAGCAAGGCTCCGCTCAACATCAAACATTAATAACGAATGCGTTTAATAATAATGTCTACGCGTCGCCATCTTTCATTATTCAAGCAGCAAAGCGAATTAATAAAAAAAAAAACAAACAAAAAACAAAAAATAAGGTAATGGTAAAAATTTCTATATTTCGGACCCGAATCGACCAGGTAATATATGTACGAGACAAGTCGAGGCCTTGGCCGATCTTGGCGCTTGCTTCATTCGAGGAAACGTCCGACCAAGTCCAAGGGTTATAACAAACGATCCGATCCAGTAATCGAGTAATAACTTTTCCATCGGTCATGCGTGGCCTCTACTACGCTCTTCCCCCCTACTTGTTTCCTAAGATCGGCAACACGAACCGTCCCTACGTAATGTCCTTCCTCTCTGCTCCCCTACCACTTCACCTCCTTCTCCGCCCCTTCCTCCTGCCCCTCCTCCTCCTAACGAATCCACTGCCATATAGCGATACATTGGCAGGCGAGGAAGTAACTAAGTAATCGTAACGAGCCCCGAGTGCTTACCGCCTTCAACGTGTCCTAACGGACACGGACAATCAATTATCCGAGTTATCAATGGATATAATTGCCGGCTGGTTATTGGCGACTGGCGACAAGCTATTATTGCCGAATACGACAATACAACTAGTAATCAAAATATCCGAATTTTCCTGGTATTTCCCGGGCCCTCGGGCTAATTATTACCCGGCTCGCTTGTAAAATACGGCTTTTCTCGAGTGTCTTTACCTCCTAATGCCGAAAGCTAATTCCGAGAGGGATAGGAAGGGGAACGGGGCGTGAAACGCCCTCGCGGCCCGTCGGAAACACTTAAGCCGGTGACTCCTGCCGATTCACCTCCATCAAGGAGATTCTCGCGTCAGCATCGAGCGGACCTTAATTTACGGGACACCTGACGGCGACGTACCCGGACAAAAGGAAAGCGACCGCAAGAAGCTTTCAGATCAAGCCGCGTGCGGCATTCGGCCAGGCGTGCGCATGCGCTACGTATCTACGTACCTACCTACCTATCTACCCACCTCCCTACCTACCTACCCACCTCCCTACCTACCTACCTACCTACCTACCTACCTACCTACCTACCTACCTATCTACCTATCGACCTATCTACCTACCTACCCAGCTACCCGTCTACCCGTCTACCTATCTACCTAACTACCACGGAATCGGTATGACGACGTCGGCGCGCGCTAATGCATTTATAATGGGCCGAGGGCTCGTAGGAGCTCACGAGCTCGAGCGGCAATCGGGCAACGGCGCGGCAAGGGGTGACATATTTTTCAAATTATTAGTCGCTTCGATGCGTCTGCATCGCTGCGGTCGACCGGGACAATAGGGCTCGGCCTCTCCCTGCCTGTGTCTGTACCACATCCATGAGAAAACTCGTTCTCGACTGCGTTTACGTAAGAGAGCCCAGATTGAGAAAAATAAAAAGACTAATCGATGCTGCCTGCCCGTGTGTGCCTCTGCGTGGGCCTGCGTGCGTGCGTGCGCGCGCGCGCGCGTGTGTGTGTGTGAGAGAGAGAGAGAGAGAGAGAGACTGGCGATGATTATATTATCGATTTATTGCTCCACCTTAGAGTTATCCAACCACTTTTCCCTCTTTGGCTTTTAAGAGTAATGAATTATTAATACAAAGATGCGTGATTCCTAGCTCAGCGCTCACAAGGGCAGTATTATGTGACAAACGTGAGATCATTGATCCTTTCCGAATCACTTAAGTAATAACTTTTCATTTTCTCATTCGAGTACTTGCTCAAGTTAATAAATAACATACAGGGACGAAGAGAAAACTGACATTCCTCAATATCAGGTTATGCTCAACTAATCTGAAGACGTATACGCATACGTATATGTAAATCTACGTCCCGAAATGCCTGTAATAGTGAGTCAATGGGCAATTTAATGGTGTCTTGTAAGCAGAAGCTGAACATTCATGGTCGATTATCAGATCCTCAATATAATAGATCGATAAAGCATCGTAAAGGCAGCGCACGTATAACGTCGTTATTTGAGGGAAAAATCACGCTTATTCGGCACAGTCAGTGTAAACGATGATAATTAACTTTATAGAAATATTTCGATTGTTGTTCTTATTTATCTTTTTGATAGCGAGTGTTTTATTTCAATTACCCAAGTAAGAGGGTATGCCGAAGCGGAGGTAATTTTTTTTTTTTTTTATTTTTTTTTTCAATCATCCGCGACTTTCAGTTATGATTAATTTTTCTTCTTCATTTTTTCGATCCTTCCGATCTTTAATACTTGCAGCGTAAATAATATTTAAATTTATTTAAATTACTGCTGTACGGGGGGAAGGATTGAGAGATGAGCTTTAAGATTAGTTAAACAATTAAATGAATTGGTAATGTAATAAGGGGGCAAGGAATGCCTTTAAAGAGGCATTATTCAAACAATTTAAATTGAATATCGTTAATTTGAATATAAATATCCAGTTAAGGATGAATATTAGCTTGCGGCTGTATAAAGGAAGGAGCCCGACGATTATTTCGTATTGCTTGGTCATAATGATTGTGAAACTGTATTATCCTTACGCAGTGACTAGTTTATAGAACACACACGTTGCGTAAGAAAATGAACTTTTCGAAATAGTCTTCTTTCCAGCTCGTCTAAGATCGTGGGATTTGTGGGATTGAAAAATAAAAAATAATTAATTAAATATATAAATAAATAAATATATAAATAAAATGCATGGCAACGTTGTCCCTACGATTAAGTATATCGTTGGATATAAGGGTGCGGTTGTTACGAGGGGAAGTGGGATGTCGACATCAACAATGAAAAGCAACAGTTCCTTTTTCGTTATTCAGTCGAGGGTATTGGATAATGACGCCGAAAGGACGTATCGGGGAATTGCCGAAAATACCCTCGCGGCGGCATGCTTGTCACACGACAGGGTTGACAGTATCGCACTAGGTGCGATAGCGTGGGAAGGAAGGACGAAGCACCTTCTTCCGGAGTTCGTGCGGGCAGACCGGGAGTCGCCGCTTCTTTATTCTCACGGTTATAGTATCGCGGCAGAGGAGCCCTGTCGCTTCGGCCTCATACCTCCTCCTCCTCCTCCTCCTCCTCCTCCACTGGTCCGGGGCGACGCGTCACGAGCCTCGCCGTAGTCAGGTAGCCCCACCACTGTTTACCCAAGTGACGAGCTGCAGCCGGTAATTTCGCGCACGCTTCTCTTTACCCTTCCTTTACCCTTGCATCGGCTAGGTCAACTGCCCCCAGAGCTCGACTCCTACCCTTTCCGCCTCCTATCGCCTAGACAAAGAGACACACAGACAGACAGAGAGAGCGAGAGAGAGAGAGAGAGAGAGAGCTAAGTAGATAAAAGATTTGACTATTATTCAATCAGGAGCGAATCGCTTAAGCCGGCTGCTGCTCGGGTAAGTGGCGGCTATTCCCCGACCTGTCCATTACCTCGAACGGGACGGGGTCTATGGCACGGCTTTTACGAAAGCGTTTCACGAATCGAATAGATAAAAAGATTTCATCAACGGTGTAAGCCAATACCGACACACAATCTCTGGAACTCGCAGTAACGACCGAGGGACGGCCGACGGGGCGCGGGACACGTGGAGATGTGACACAGACCCCATTACAAGTACAGGTCCGATCTTGATTTCGTGGCGACTTGTCGCCATGAACGACGGTCAAGGGGTAGGGCGATGGTTTCGGGTGTGGGGGCGAGGAGGAGTAGGAGGGGGATAGGCACTTCCGGCGCCGCTAACGCTCAGGCACGGATGCGTCGTCGGGTGCGGGAGGGAGACGGATGGTAAGGTGACGTGGCGCCGACTGGCGCCTTCGCCGAGATCATTCGGATGCTACAGCGTCCGAAAGAGGTACCGGGCCGTGGTTGTGACGGGGGTGGGGGGAGTCCGGTCGTTGGAGGGAATCGTAGGTGGGAGTCACTGCCGATTGCGTGAGACGGCAACAAAACTTAAGCGGCTCTTAAGGACAATTCTTGGCGCTCGTTCAGTCGTCACTAATTCTCCTCTTTTACTCTCTCCCCACACCCCCCACACCCCGCCCATTCTTCAAAACCCCGCAATCTACGTAGAGCACCTTCTTCGTCGGCGATGCCCCGACGCGCCCTCCCTGCTCGCTATAAGAATACACGCGACAACGGTTTACCGATGAATTATTTTGCATGCAAAACATTGGCTGACGATAATTCGATAGTTCGGTAAAGAGGCTCGCAGCGTTATATTTTCCTCAGATTGGTTAATCACAGATCACGGAGAGGCCCAGTCGATTCCCATGCTTACTCTGTGACTCTCTAAGCTGGCGCTTTATAGGTAAAATAAAAGGCGCTTGGTCCGAAGCCGCTCCGGATCTTGAGAAAAGTGCTCGTCATAAGAGATAAATAGGCAATATCACAAATCTAAACGAAGTAGATTATAAAGCTTTATAGAGTACAGTCTGTTCCCTCGAGCGGGGCGAGTCTCCTCTGCCCCTGCCCCCGAGTCCCCTCCCACCATTTCATAAATTAGTCCCTAAGAAGCATAATCTAAAATCTTTTTCTTGTTTTTCCGTCGGATCTTCATGAGAGGCTGGTTCGTCTAAATAATCTCGTCGGATCCGTTCTCGTGGAATTATATCGAGTTACCCGAATTTCCAATGTGGATTCCTTCCTAGCCTTCCTGCTCCTCCTTCCCCTCCTCCTCCCCAATCCCCCTGCCCCACCCTTATTCCATCGAATACACCTCTTATCTCTCGAATGCGATGAAATGTCCCGGGTAAAATGTTTCCGTCTCCTCCCGTGGACAACATAATGCGTCGCGATGACTACTTATTTCGTGGACAAGATGGAGTAAGAACTTTCCGTCGGGATTATTTTTATTATTGAGACCTTCGCTCCCTAATGCATTCCTTCAAATAATGTCGTAAATTGTATGGCGATCGTTATCGTATCGTTAAAGCTTTTTAACTGGCTGCTCTCGGCTATATTAAATTAAGAAATATCTCACTCTCTCTCTCTCTCTCTCTCTCTCTCTCTCTCTCTCTATCTATCTATCTATCTCTCTCTCTCTCTCTCCTACCAAACAATCTCACATCTTAATAATAGTTACAATCTATATTTAGGTATACGTGTGCATGGAGTGCAGAGGCCAACTCGGCATTACACTTCACGTCCGATGGATTACATTCGCGCAAATTATATAGGGGCTCGCGGATTATTTGCATTTATAATAGAATTCAAGCCATTTCATTTTTAAGTGCACATCGCGTATTATTGTTATATTAAAATTGTTATATTAACTTAAGGCCGGGGGCTCCGCGAAAGAGGAAGACAACAATGTAGGAGTTGCCTTAATGCGTAATTATACCGAGCGCAGTCATTAAGTCATTATGTCATTGATAAAATCCTTTAATAATAAATCCCCCTCCCTCCCCCCCCATTGCACTCCAAGATCCGATCCACGAAACTTTTTTATAATAAAAGCAACGGAGAGGCTTTGTTTCAACAAAAGGTATTAACGATGGCTTGGTCGTGAGGATTGGTAACCGAGGTTTCTTCTCATAAATGTAATGACTTTATAGCATGCTCGAATACTCGGAATAATAATTTCCCTACAAGCTTTGTAATTCTGCTTGATAAGCTGCTGCTGATCGCGATATATAAAGCGGCGCATAAGAAATATTAGCCCGAAATCGTAAACGCAGCTTTAAATTATTGGATTTGGCATTGGTTTAAGTATCCAGTAGTTAAAGTCCCCGAGCTCGTTATCCAGTTTAGCCGTGGCTGGCAATAAAGGAAAATAAGAAGTTGAGAAGTACGAGTAGGAGCAGGAGCTGGAGCAGGAGGAGTAGGAGAAATGAAAGTATAAAAACACAAAAGAGAGAAGGGTTAAAGAATGGCCGGCGAGGGGAAACAACTATCGCGTGGATTCAATTAATAATTTTGAATTATGGAGCGCTACGGAGTAAATGGCTAAGAGTCGGGATGGGAGCGGAGGGATAATAATGCGTATTTGCCAAGGACACGCGGAGAAGCGCGTTAAGCGAGCACCGGCCTTAACGGGGAAGCCAAGTGTAAAGTGTAAGGAGACGGTTGACGTTGGTGGGGCCAGGGGGTTGGAGGAGGGGGGGGGTTGGAGGAAGGTCGAGGGTTCCGTTGCGAGGAAGCGGCCGTACGAGATGGTACTCTTTGATCGAGGACAGTTGATGCGCGTCTTCTATAACTAACTGTCATTAGGACGCACCTTGCGAGCCGGTGCGCACCGGCATAATTGACACCTTAATGACAGGCGCTTTTCACGCAGGCGCAGATCGGGGCAGACGCTTCGGCCGCGAAGACGCTTATTATTATACCGTGCGCGATTATGGGTTACGGGGTGGGGAGCGGTAAGTCAGCCGGTGCGTCGTCGGCACGGACGCGAGGCCGAAAACCGAGAGTCACGGGAGCGCCTCCTAGCTTTAATTAGTGAGCGTAATGCCGCGGTGCCGGGGTCGACGTCGGCCTCGGCTACTCGGGTCCACGAGAAAACAATCAATAGAAGGAAGGCGGCGTTGAGCCTCAATCGAGGCGCGACGCCAACAAATTAACCATCGCAGATCGAGGCGGCGTGAGAATTCGTGTGCGTGAGAGTGAGGGAGAGAGAGAGAGAGAGAGAATGGGAGAGAGTGGAAGAGAGTGGGAGAGGTACTGAACCTCCGAAAATAGCCGGCGCTCGTATTCCTATCGGTGAGGAAGTTACGTGACCCGAGCGGTCGGTTCCTTTGAGAGGACGGACCTCGGAATCAGCGGACGAACTCGGCCGGCAGCCCCGAAGACAAGAGTCTGCCACTCGGGGCGCTGAGCCTACTATATGAGTCCTCGTACGGTGTTGACCGAGCTCATTGTTCGGGAATCGGGCGCCGAGCCATCGCGGCCCCCGAGTATCGGCGCACCGGCTAATTAGAAGTAGGCGTGCGCGTTGATTTTTGCCGTCATGCGCGAGAGCGGCAATTGATTGCGGTATCCTTGGGGTCTCCCCTCCCCCGACCTCCCATCCCCCACACCCACTCCGACTCCTACCTCCTCATCGTCGCCCTCCTTCCTCCCGCCCCCCCGCCCCCGCCCGCTCTAGATACCATTGCCGTCCGAGATGTAGACTCGGTTGTTGGGTGGCTGAGGTGAAGAGAGTGAAAGAGTGTGTGTGTGTGTGTGTGTGTGTGAGAGAGAGAGAGAGAGAGAGAGCGAATTTTACAGCGTCATCTCGTGGCGCCTGCGATTCGCTGGCTCGCGCCTCACTTCGATTTTCTTCCCTCGTCCTGTCTCCGCCTCCTCGGGGCACGGCGCGCCGGGCGACTTGTGCAACGCGCGCGGTCCAAGCAGTGCGCGTCGGGCGATGCGGGGCCGGGACGAGGAGCCGGAGAAAATTCGAATTTGACGCCTCGGAAGGCGCCCCCGGATGCCTCGACCACCACCTCCACCACCTCCGCCTCTCACCTAACAGCGCCCATCCAGCTTTATGGCCGATTAATGTAACGAGGGGGCCCCCGTAAACCTGAAAATAGCCGAAAAGGATGGAGACGGAGGAGGAAGGAGAGGAGGGAATTTTAATGGTGTGCGCGAGAGTACAGCGCCGTCTTCGGTAATTAAGGGGGGGGGCGGGGGAGTAGGGAACGCGTTATTAACCGGCGGAGGCCTTTGTTTGACCGCTCCCAGCCGAATAACCATGTGCCTATTTGTTTTTTCCATAACTCAGCCACCGGGAGACTCGTCGAGAGATCCTGCCTTTTTCCTTCCCTCCCAATTCCCTATTCATCCTTCTGATTTATACTCCCGGAGACGTCTCTCCGCATCTGTCGTCCTCCGCTTACCTCGACTTTCCTTCTCTTCCACCTCCTCCTCCTCCTCCTCCTCCTCATCCTCCTCCTACTCCTCCTCATCCTCCTACTCCTCCTACTCCTCCTACTCCTCCTACTCCTCCTACTACTCCTACTACTCCTGCTGCTGCTGCTGCTGCTGCTGCCGTCGCCGCCGCCACCACCGCCGCCGCCGCCGCCGCCGCTTCCTGTCCATTTCTTTTCTTTGCTTTTAAGATTTCTTACCCCATTTCTGCCCATTGAAATAATGACACCCGACTACTGGTAATTATTAAAAGTTCAAAGGAGCCGAGGCTAATTGCCTTGGCTTTTTTATTTTTATACCGGCCGTTTAGTGAAGCAACTTATCGTTTAGCGAAACACCTTTGCCGTATCACCCGTAGACCTGGTGGAGCCCCTCGACCGCGACGCCGTCCCTTCCCTGACGGGAGGACTTAGATGCACGAGCACGTACACGCGGTGGATTTCGAGAATGGTCTCGAGGATGGGTAATTAAGGTCCCCTCAACCCCACCCTCCCCCCAATCCTTCCTTATTGGTATTCCTTATTGGCCGGGTCGGGTGTAGTCGGAAGCCGAGGAAATCCTCTGGATGCGCAAAACCTCCGAAATTTCTCGTTCCCTCATCGATAGCCCTTTTCGCGTAGTCGGGGCCGGCCTTGAGAAAAAATTCACTACTCCCCCCTCACAGAGCCAACGCTTCTCTTTGCCTTTAGAGAGGAGGGAACCCCCTCCCCCTCCCCCCAACCCCTTCCCCGCTCGGCCATGGATTAGCTGACCGGGGCGGCTGAGCGCGATCAGCCGTCGGCCGACGGGGGTATCGTCGGCACCTTCGCAGAATCTTGGCCGCGTAATTCGTGAGCGGCTCGGTCCGGGCCGAGCTCGGCGCACGATCCCCGCGTTTAAGCACGTAAACAGGGTCTTTGTGGCCCGCCGCGATTTCCATTTACGAATTCGTCACGCGGAACGCCGGCACAACGAGAGACAATGAGTCGCGGCCCTCCTCGGGCATCACGACCGAGGGAGGCCAACGACCCTCGACCAGTCATCCTCATCATTCTCCACGAGGGCGCTGATAATGTCGAGGACTACGAGTACTTCGCCCCTCTCTATCTACTTCTGACCAGCTCCTGGCCGAGAGTCGTCTCCCGGCCTCCCCACAACCGAGCATTCAAACAACCTCTCGGACACCGGAATCAATACCTTTCCAATCGCTCCAAGCACAACGCTACTCAACCCAATACACCTTTCCCTTATCCATATCACCATTTGTTACTAATTACTTTTTATTATTATTTATTATTATTATTACTATTATTAGAACATATTATTATTATTAGAAAATATTATTCACGGACCTTCAAGTACAAGTGTATCCGAAATAATTCATAGATTTATCAGAAATTAACGTCGCAGTTACATTCGATCTAAGCATCTTGTTGCGAATGTCGATATTAAATCAATCTCCATTGTTCATTATTATTCACGGGCTTTTAATCAAATTTGTCCGAAATAATATTCTACGCATACACGGAGACAGGCACACTGGCACAGACATGTCCCAGGATCTACCGATGTAATGACCACAGACCGTTCGCTCCTTTTCCAAATTAACCAGTGAAAGTAACTGCGCCGCGGCTGACCACGTTTTAACTATGAATCCTCTCGTGATGACATTTCAGATTCACAGAGGAAATGGTAGTTGCAATAGTAGTAGTAGTAGTAGTAGTAGTAGTAGCAGCTGCAGTAGTAGCAGTAGTAGCAGTAGTAGTAGCAGTAGTAGTAGTAGTAGTAGTAGTAGTAGTATTAATAGTAGCAGTAATAGAAAAATATGCTGCAAAATCCAGAGACGAAAAAAATGTAGAAGAAGAGCCTGAGAATAGCCCGAATATCGTGTTAATGTAAATAGGAGAGGAAAACAGATGAAAATTAGCGGTAAGTCACCCCTCAAATCACACCTAAAATCACCCTCTGTCCGTCAATCGAATGATCGTACAAATAATCTGAATGTTTCATTGGCTCACCTTCGATTTTGGTACCAGGTTTTGACTTGCGTGTCGGTGAGCTGCAATTTCGCCGCGAGCTCCATCCTGTCCTGGACACTGAGATACTTCTGCCGCTCAAAGCTCTTTTCCAGGGTCTGTAACTGGTGATCCGTGAACGCCGTTCGGGCTTTCCTCTGCTTTTTACTTTGCGAGGAGCTCAAGGAATTCGATGGACCCTTGGGGTCGTCCTCCTTACCTCCTGCGCACATAAATAACAACACCCTCTTTTATATTTGCTCTTACAACGGTCCCCCCCCTACCGCCCCGGTCCCCCTTATGCCATTACTATTTGCCTATTGATATTGATTCCCTCCCCCTACCCCTACCCCTCCCCAGCATCCTAACTGACATCCGATATTTGTATTCCGAGTTCTCTAGAAATTCTCGAATTTCCCGAGGATTCGGCTCGTCCGCTCCTACGTCGTGATGAGGACGCGCATCGTATACGGGGCCTGTAGGAGGCGATTAAAGTCGGTCGGCCGGGCTCGGGGAAGGGGCCGGCGCACGAGGGACGAGGTCGGCTCCCGGATGGTGGATAGAGCGGCGACGGGATTGGAGCTGCGGGGGGGGGGAGAAGCTAGAAAAATCAGTAACCGCGAGGAGTTGCGCACATCCTTCTGGCCGCCCGAGAGGAATCGATGTCGCGGGCTCAGGTTTTTGTGGCAGCGGCACCCTCTCGGCGAGCCTCGAAGCCGGGGGCCTCGAGACAGGAAGGTAGGGGAGAGAGGCGCAGCCGCCGCGATTGGCCGCGCAGCCGAGGGATGCGCGAATTACCACCCCCGGCGCCGTCGCGGGTCGGATCGCTCCCCCACGGCCGACGACGATTAAGCTCCACCGCGTAGGCGTGCACCCCCCTACCCCCTCCCACCGCCGATCGACCTCCGCAACTTCCTTCACGTCTTCCCCTCCGTCTCGGCTAGCGAACTCGTCCTCGGCGCTGTATCCATCCTCTCCGCGAGGGGAATTATTACGCCGACGGCCCTCTCTCGGACTGATTGAATTAACGCCGCTGACTCAGCGCTACGCCCCGCACGGCCCTCATATCTCCTCTCATCCGATACAGTATATTATCGCAATGTTAAGTAATTCCTGAATCATTCGTGAAATGCTTTCCCTTCGCCGCGATTCCGATCTGCCGCGGCTAATTGCGGCCAACCGAATAAAAACCAACAATTACTCCATTGTTCACTTGAACGTAAACTCGTGGGCTTATCCCGCCCGAATCTACCTTATCCACCTTATACGTTATTATCATTATTTTTATTATTGTCGTTATTTTTATTATTCTTATTGTTATTATTAACCTTCGATACGTCACCCTTCCGTCCTATTCTTAAAGCGGAAAATACAAAATCAGGAATAACAACACGTTTTTTTTTTTTTTCAATTTCCCATTTGCCTACGCTGTTCCCCTTTATCGAATAACAATAAAACAGTTTTTACGCTCCTCCCTCCTTCGCCCCTGGCTATTAAAACTTTGGCTCTATTTTTAGATACTCCGATTCACTGAGCTTTTCGAGGATACAGAAAGAGAAAATAATATCGAAGAAGAGTTAAAGGCTTTGTATCCACATGTCACAAGGGAATTTCATCAAAACCAATCCAGTTCGCGTCCCCTCCCCCTGCCCCCTCGCTCGCTCGGTCCTTCACGCTCTCTCTCTCTCTCTCTCTCTCTCTCTCTCTCTCTCTCTCGCCCGTGTCGGCATACGGTTCAGCGTATACATGTATGTAACACAACGTTCGAGCGTGCATAATCCGACTTATCATGCGAAATGTATTATGTGTGGGCAAAGGCAGGGAGCAGGATAAATCGAATTTATTAATAAATATGAATGTTTGCAATGCTCGAGTCGCAAGTGAAATAAGGAGACTCGGAACGCTCTGCGCCATAAATTTCCAAGACGGAGGTTACGCTCCAGTGTATCTGGCTCCGAGCTACCCACACGCTCGCACGCTCACGGCTCACAGCTAAAAAAGTGTGTGGAGAATCTGCTCTTCCGAGACCCGTATAAGTTTGTCACCCATTACCCCCGACACTGCAAGACTCTGTTCACAAGCCTATAAACAAACGGCAGTTGTTTTACCGCGTCATACCCGATACCAGTGGGAAGGAATAGATCCATCGATTGGAAGGTGGTGGCGGAGGTGGGGGTGGAGGCGGAGGCGGAGGCGGAGGCGGTGGCGGTGGCGGTGGCGGTGGTGGTGGTGGTGGTAGTGGTGGTGGTGCTGGTGGTCGTGGTGGTGGCGGAGGCCGAGGCGGAGGTGGAGGTGAAGCGGTCGACCCCTTCTCTGCGCACACGTGTACCTACACGCCAGTAACAGCGCTTCTCCATAGCCGTTCGAGCGTACAGAGGGTGGTGGGGAGGGGACGGAGCGAGAGTAGGTGGCCACGCGCAAATTCCTAATCCTCTAATGGGCTGGCACGATGAGAAATACGAGACGGACGGGGGTAGGGGAAAAGGGGGCGCCCGAGTACAAGATACGAGCGGGATACGAGCGGTATACGAGCGGGATACGAGCGGGATACGAGCGGGATACCGGCTAGAGAGGCAGGGAGAAGGGTAAGAAAATCGGAGGAAAGCTCGAGGAGGATATATTGAGTTAACCCGACTGAAAGCGTGGCTCTTAGTCCTCGTTTGATCGGCCAGATTCGCTTGAACGGTCCGCTTCGTGGCTACGGCGCCATCTTTTCCATCATGGCCGTCACCATCCCTTCGAGAATGCATTCGCTCTTTTTCCCTTCGGCCTCTCCCGCTTCCCGGTCTCCCGACGGCAAGCGGCGCTCCCACTTCCTAATACATCCAAAAGTCCGTCTGAAGAGTTCCCCGGGACTCGGAACAGCTACAGATGCTACACCGGTCTTTCTTACGTGCGGCTGTGCGACAGGAAAAGTGGAAGGGGCTCGGAAAACTAAATTTACTATGTGATACACTTAGGGAAGTCCCACGAAATTCTCTTTTTGAGACACTTCCAAGACGTTAGATGGTACTTTTTCCTCGCTTTTCCCAAAGCTCTTCCAGAAGTAACTCAACAGAGAAATGCTCGACCTCATACTTCTTCCCTCGCCCCCCCCCCACCCACCCACGCCCTCTGTCTCACCAAATCTCCACGGCACTTTTTATTCCCATCTCCCTCGCTCGAAAGCTTTTTCATTTGCTCTTCCTGCTCTCTGTCTCTATCGCCGTCTCTGTCGGCCTCAAATCCGTTCAACTACGCCCTCACATATTTATACAGAAGAAAAACCCTCGCTCCGCAATATTTTCCCTTTTCATATCTCTTTCCATTTTTCTCCGTCCTCCCGGCTACTTAGATAAGTAAAAGGATAAAGCTCCGGGGCCGAAGTTTTCGCGCAAAACGTTTGAGAACTCTATGCCAAGATAGTTTTTCCAGTTTTCCAAGTGCGATCGCCGAGCAGAGTTTTAAAGAAAAGCTCGCGACACTGCGAGGGGCCGGCGAGCGGAAGGTTAATTGTCGCCTTTTTTCCTCTCGAAGCATACTCCGTTAAGTAAAGTGCATTGTGAGCGGGGTTGGGGGGGGGGAGGGGAGGGGAACCATAGTGCAAGGGAGCGGAATAACATCAGACGAAGTATCATCGAAGTGAGTTAGGGTTAACGATGTTACACGGTATGTTTTATTTATTTATTTATTTTTTTTTTTTTTAATACTATTGTTTAATTTTTTCCTTTTTTTTGCTTCCTTCCATCAGCGAAAGTAGGTCTTGAAGTGACTTAACAACAAGCACTTTAAGCTGCCTGGCTTGACTAAAGGAGTGGCAAACTAATGGCAAACTAGTGGCAAACTAGTGGCAAACTAATAGGAAACGTAGTAGTAAAGTAGTAGGAAAGTAAAGACGTATTGATTAAGTAGAGGGTTGGTAAGTTGGTGCCCTTTATTCGGCGCAACAATAGGGATCCATCAATTATTTAGTAATAGGAGGAGTTTTGTAATTCCCTACGGGGGTAGGAATAAGTATTGGAAATAAGGTATAAGGACAATTGAAGGAGGGATTGAAGGGAGGGGAGATTGAGCGGTTGGGTTTTATCGGCATCGGGAGATAAGGAAGGAGAGATGGGCATCGAGGCAAAAAAGACTGGAGGAGGTCGACGCCACCGGAATAATCGGAAGTAAAAAAGTCGGGGGTTTCAGAGGAAAAGAGATCCGGGATTCGTTAGCGAGGAAGGCATTAAGCTCCGCCCTGGATGGAAGCGTAACCCGTCGGTCGGCTCATCCTCTGGCTCCGCGACTCCTCTCAATTACCCAGGCATGCCGAGCGAGTCTCGCGTGCGGCCGCATAATAAAGCGCACGCAACCTGATTAACTCGGCGATACTTATCGGGCAATTTTATCCGGCACCTCGGCCATTATCGGGACGGCGATCGGAGGACGCCTTAACCGATCCCCGGGAGCATGGGCCATTACGGTGTCCGCGGGTCCCGTCGCCCCGCGATCTATTTGTTTATCACCGTCGATACGATTGACGCGGCTCGGTTACGCCGACCCACGGCCAATCACGTCTACCGCTCGATACCACATATTCCCCGCTCCCCGGTCACGAGCTCGCTCCGACTCCTTTAACGAAATAATAATCCACTACCCGAGATCGTAATTAGCTGATAGACTCTGTCTGCTTAGCGATCCCTCGCGGCAATGAAGACAAGACGGGGGGAGGCGCCTCCGCGTCAATCACGATCATCTAGGGTGCGATCTGTCCGCCCGCTTTTCATCAATGATGAAAGCCTGTTTATTTACGGGGACTGGCCGACACGAGGAGCCCCGCGTCTATCTGCGTCCTGTTTGGGGGGGGGGGGGGCGCGGAAACGCTCCGCTTCCAAAGAAATTCATTTATGTATTTATCGCGATGAATATGCATGAGCCGCGTCAGGGGCTTTCGTATTACGTTCTCTCGCTACATAAGCTTTCGCACGATCGCATGGACGGCCCCCGATGCGCGAGCAAGAGCGACGGGGGAAGAGAGAGAGAGAGAGAGAGAGAGAGCCGAGGCGCATGCGCCTACCTCTACATACGCGGACCCTCGTAAACGCGAAAGTATATAAAAACATTACGGCCGCCGGAGATTACGGGTGCAAAGAGACCGAACGAGTAATGGTACGGCGGCGGCGGCGGTGGCGGTGGAGGCTGGGGCTGAGGGAGGAGGGGGGGAGGGAGCATCTTTCTTTAGGCGTGCGTGCATACGTACGCGTAGGCAGCCTCCGCGTATCCTATTTTTCGCCATCCTCCCGCACGTGCAGCCCTAGCCGTGTGTAAGTGTCCGGGAGCCGATAGGTTCTCTCCTCTCCTCTCCTCTCCTCTCCACTCATCTGTCTCTCTCTCTCTCTCTCTCTCTCGCCTCTTTCTCGATGCGGGACGAACGCGTGCGCGCGTACACCGCCGTAATAGTAGTAGTAGTAGTAGTAAGAAACTACGTGCTTGCAATGCAGAATGGACCAGGAGGCATCGCCGTGGTAGAGGACAAACGCGACTCCCCCCCTCTCCCTCTCACTCTCGCTCGCTCACTTTATGCGAAATGAGGAGGGCGTGTCTTGTCGACTTAACTCGACTCTCGGATCATCGCTACCGTGCACGCGGGACACGAGAACAGCCTCTCCGTTGATTTTATTCGCTGCTTTGAATCGCTTTCGCACTCCTTTCGCGCATTTTCTTCCGCCGTTCCCTCTATCCAGCCCCCGTCGCCGCCCCTCGCCGCCCGTCGCCGCCGCCACTTTAGTCACTGCCCTCTCCGGACATGAATTATTTATATCCAGACATTTTCCCGAGGATGATTCGATGATCGCCGCCCGGGTAATACTCATCGACGGTCCGCCTATCTCCCGCCCGTCCATATTGATTTTCTTCTTCTTCTTCTTCTTCTCAAGCTTCTTATATTTCATTTTGATACATTGCCGACCAACTCCATAACTTTTCTTCATTCGACTGGACAAATAAAGGATACTATTATATCCCGATAAAGTTATTACTATAAGCCCTCCCTCCTCTTGCAGCCAGTGCGTGATTAATGGAAAAATAAAATAATCGTTACACCTCGTAAACTCCTGCTATTTCATCGAGACGATAATCATCAAAGTTGTAGCATCGAAGGCATGTAAATTCTCTGTTATTCGGCGACTTTCGGAAGCGAAGGGATAACTATCGATTCGTCTCGAGAACTTATAACGGTAATTAATTATACCGATTAGAAGGACGTATTTAGACCGATCGATCAATGAATTTGAACTCGTCGCCTCGTTATCGGACGCTAATATTCTTAATAACGCTTGGGTTCCGCTGTATTTGTACGTAACCAATACTTACGTATCGAAGCGATGCCTTCGGGAATGAATGCCGAGGGTGGAGTAAAGGATTGAACGAGTAGAGTTTGAGAAAATCGTGAGTGTTCGATTATCAGTGATGGATGAGCTAAAGGCCAATGGGATACCGGACTGCGAGGGAAGGGAGGAAGGAGATCCGCGAGCCTCGCGGGTCCCACCATCCCTCGATTAAATATTTCCAGAGAGGGGTATGGGGGGGAGGGCGAGTAGCGAGGGGAAGCGACCGAGAGGGAAACTCGGCAGATTTGAAAGAGCCATTAAGAATAGAATGTCCCCGGGGCAGCGAGCGAGCGGGCCGTTAAAAGGAGGAGGGCCGCGTAAATAGCAGGAAGAGCCGCCGGCCGGGAGCATATTCTCTCCTCGTCGGTGTCGTTGGTGACGGTGCTGGCGGTGGCGACGCTGCTGGCGGTGGTCACGGCGGCGTCAACGGCCCGGCTTACACGCGCTGCCTCGTTAAAAAGGCTATTTTATCCGCGACCTCGGCTGCTTGCTGCGCGCGCATCTCCTTCTCGCCTAGGCGATGCTGCGATATAAATGCTGCGCCCGCTAATCGAGCGCTCGGCCACCCGTTCCGATCGACTTTTAATCCCGGAGCCTCCCGGGTCACCGAGGCCATTCGCCATCATCGTCCTCCTGGCTCTTACATTTTTCCCGAACCCATTTTGCTGAAACGTACCTGTCCTTCCCTCACTTATCAATACCGCCGGAGAGTTTAGCTCCCGTCGGCTCCCTTCCCAATTAAAGCGTCACAGGTATTTTATCCCGCTCCCTATCTTACTCTTATCCGCGCCCCCTCCCTGCCCCTGCCCCATGCCCCTCCAGGGCGCTCCGTATCTAGGGATCGGGTAATTAGGCGAGGCCCGATCGAGTTGGCTTGGAAAATACGCTTACCGCGTGGCTCTCGAGTGAGAAGTGGCGCGCCCGAGAACAAGAAGCCTAGCGGTACCGACGAGCCAGAGGCGGAGTAACAACCCGGCTCACGAACCTCTATTCACGAAACCAAATACCCGGGGGCAGGTTGCGCGATTTGGACGTTGCTCGGGGTTAGAGGGGAGCAGGCCGAGGAACAAAAACAAGACGTTATTGTAAGAATGTGAGTAATGTGGGTACATCGCGGAGGCGCGAGGCGCATAAGCAGACACGTAATAAATCTCTAAAGATTCGTGAGATCTTTCTCATGGTATCGTGGCGCGAGCGAGCATTCTCCGTGCGTAGGTAGTAGCAGTAGTAGTGGTAGTGGTTGTAGCGGCAGAAGCAGCAGCAGCAGCAGCAGCAGCGGCAGCGGCAGCGGTGGCGGTGGCGGTAGTAGTGGCGGCGGTCGCGATCGTCGAACGCTTCGCTTGAGCTGCGAACGGCGTTGCGGTGGCGGCGGAGGCGGGGAGAAACGGGAACGAGCGAAGCGGATAGAACAAAGTCGATCAGTCGTAACCGTCGTGTCGAATTAGGCTTCGTGTCGTGGCGCGGGAAAGCGGGGGGGGGTTGGGGGGGGGTTGGGGGGTTGAGGGGCGTGTGGAGGGGGTAACGGGTGCGTGCGAGCGGCGTCTTTTTCTCGAGTTTCACGAGTGCCCGACGAGTCAGGGCCGACGTAATGGGAATATCCGCGCAGACGCGTAGGGCCCGGTCTTACCTAATACAGCCGAATTCGGGCGCATGCACCTTCTCTTCTTCTCTCGGGCATCTCGCGATGAAGGATGGCCGACGGCGATGGAGTCTCTAATCAATTTCACGGCATTACGCGGCGCATTCGTACTCTCGAGTCCCAGAAAGACTATTCCGCTCCGCCGGCTTAGCCTATACTTTGTGCAATTAAACGGTGCTCTTTCATAATTCAGCCTTATACGGTTTCATAAGAAAATCCGCCCCAATCATCATTGTAAATACATTAGGATGCGACGAGGCTCGCTTCGCCTACCAATAACGTTATTCTGTATAATAATACACGGTCTCGGATGGCTTGGCTGCGGCCGTCCTTTAAGGCTTTCCTCGTAATCATACCCGTGCATTTTTTGTTCCCTTCTTTCTAGTGATGCATTATGCTCTCGCTTGCAGTTTAGTCAGAAGGCAGAGGAGGGCGTAGTGGTGGGATTTTGGGGTTGCGCTGAGAGGGGCGCGATGGCGGCGCGGATGGGGGAGGGCGGCAGGGCTTGTGTACTTTGGGAGTCGCAGTAACTTTTTATTATTATAGTTACGGTTCGTTGGCTAACGTGGGTCGTTATCCATATCATGAACTTTGTAATTACATTGTTTCAACAGTAATTACACCTAATTAAAGATTACATACATGTATATATATATATATAATTAATTACGATTAAATAAGCAGCTTGACGTTCTTAAACAGACTTGCATCGAGAGGATAACAGAGAACATGGTTAGCTTTCCGAAATTACTTTGTCGTAGTAAGAGTAAATTTTGTATGCCATTGGTTTCGGTAAGGCAGCGAAACGTTTCGTTACAACGAATTAATGGATCTAGATAAGAAAAAAAAAGAAAGACATTTCGATACATAATATAGGAAAGAAATGTGAGTAAGAGGAAGTTTTCATAAGAGTTTACGTGGGATAAGAATAACGAGAGCGAAAGTAAATGTCTGGCAGCGAAAGAAACGTAATTATTGATCGATCGCCGTTATTTAACGTGCTAGATTGAACTAAGCGTTGAAATTTTCATGGGCCGCGCGAGGCCGTCGAACGTACTCGCGAGGAAAAGAAGCGACGAGGAGTATTTAGCCAAACTGGCGCGGGTGGGGTAGGTGGGAGGGGGGCGAGGTTGACCGGGTCGGGCCAGCACGCGAACGCTCTAATCGGGCATGGGAATGAGATGGACACACATGCGAGCCGAGCTAAGGATGATAAGGGAGGGGGCCAGTAATAGCACGTAAGCCGGAAAATCGTCTTTAGTGACAGGGACGAGACGTCCGCGTGTCTTTTCTGGCTGCACGCGAGTAAATCACTGCAGCAGCGGCTCTGATTGGTGTTGAAAAGTCGTCGTTGGCGCCCTGCCGATGGCCCGGCAACGGGCAGCGACGACGGGCAGCGACAACGGGCAGCGGGGCGAGGTGGAGGAGGTGGAGGAGGTATAGGAGGTGGAGGTGGCGAGTAGTCGTGGAGAGGCCGAGAGTCCGTGCAAAGTAAATAACCGAGGCTTCGATTTCCATCCAGTGAAGCGCGGCGGCGGCGGCGGCGGCGGTGGCGGTGGCGGTGGCGGCGTCGGTTACTCGTTCCTCCCCCCTCCCCCTCCGCGCCAACCCCACCCCACCCTACCGCAGCACGGAGAGGCCGCCGCCAGTCCAAGTCAACGTGAAATTGGCCGCGTTCGTTGGGCAGCGGGTGGCTGGCCGGAGCTCGTTCGTCGCGTGCTCGAGGCCGTGGCCACGGCTCTTTTTATCTTGGCCAGAGGTGGATTTTTCGAACGAGGCCCCCGAGGAATTTATTGAGTGGCCAACGATTTATCAGAGCCCGTGTTCTTCTTTTATTCAGGCCTGAGTATTATCGTAAATTTACACGGCTCCAAATTAAGCTCTAACATTCGCTCCCACCGACCTCCCTCTCCCACTCCCACTCCCTCTCCCTCTCCAACCACCACCAGCACCACCACCACCACCGCTGCCACCGCTACCACCACCACCCCGTATCATGCTGCTCTGCTCTTCCCTACACTGCCCTACACTGCCCTACACTGCCCTACACTGCCCAACACTGCCCTACCCTCCTGCCCTGTCCTGTCCTGCCCTGACGCCCCCCTCCCCAATCGTTCGTCCCGCTCGACGGTCGCATTTTATCTGGAACCGGATAATAAAAGCAGAGCTGAAACTTTGTATCGGCTCCGGACCCCGGCCGATATTTATTCGGATCGAGAGCGGCCGAGTTTTCTTATTAAGCGATTTGCATCGCGCAGCCTCATTCCCCGTTCCCAATTGATAAGCCGAGCCCATCCGAGCGACGACGCCCATTCGAAATAATTTTATCAACAGAGTCCGGGGACTGACGCAATCGCCGAGCGATCGTCAGTCGATGATTGCGTGGAAAGGTCGACAAGCGTCAGTACTTTGATTGCAGTCGGTATTCGATCGAGCCGGCCCAGTTTAAGCGGCCGTCATGCTCTTATTAAATGCACATGCGCGCGCCTTCACCCACGCGCGAAGAGAGAATGAGAGAGAGAGAGAGAGAGAGAGAGAGAGAGAGAGAGAGAGAGAGAGAGAGAGAGAGAGAGAGAGAGAGAGAGAGAGAGCGGGACTATCTTATCCTTTATCCTCGGTGAGCTTGGCCTCCCTTCTCTTTTCCCTTTAATCGTATTCTCATACACCGTCCGCCTTATTCGTCACGAATCGTGTCAGTTGTGACGGCTACGGAGGGCACGGGCTACGTCACAATATTCAACACAATGGACAACAAAAGAATTATTCTTTTGCGAAAAGTGGAATGCAATTTTTAGCGATTAGCATTATGCTTTATGAGTTTTGCGACCTTCCGAGGTTCCTACATTTGCAATTATAAGCAATTATATCTGGATAAATAAAACATTCTTTTCAATTCTCTTGGGATGTTATTTAAAGGCAATAATCATAACTATTAGCCCGATATCTCTCATTTTCGGTCCCTCGCGTCGACCCGAGCCGACACACATTATTCCTTATTACGAGAATTTCGGCCTTTGTAAATCATTTACATACGTAATGGCTTCCCGGTATTATCACCAAAATAATTACGACCTATGTAAATGGCCACTTATCATTAAATATCCTCAAACTTTTAAATGCTATAATACGCTCGGCTCATTTGCCTTACTTCTCATTGTCTCAATACTACTCGCCGCGTACTTTAACGGAACGTTAAAATACAGAGAAAAACATACTAATGCCTCGGGGATTACATAATATTGCTTATTCATTCATGCAAGGATAAAGTATGCTTATATAATTGTACGTCGACTAAATGCCGATACTCGTTTAAAAAAAAAAAGCGACTTTCGCTTTAGGATTTATCGTGAATTTATCGTTAAAATTATCGTTAAGAATATCGTTAAATTTATCGTTAAATTTATAGTTAAATTTTCGAGAATACAAGTTTAATGGTCATAATGAACAATGTAGTTTGTGTTTATTTACGTCGAGGAGTCCAAGCTGCGAATATTAAATAAAACAGAACTTTTGTGATGGCTCGAAGCACCAGATCATCGGGTCTCTTTCCTATTCAAAGATCCTGGTGACTGGCAGTTGTGGAGAGGCCATTAAGAAGAGAGTAATCTAAGCTTGGCCAGATATTGATATTATCGGTGTGAATAAAGTACAAAACGCGGATCTGTAGAACGAGAGCTAAACGTATACACCAGCTGTATACACCAGGGCGGCGGGAGGGGCGTGCGGGGAGAGAGAAAGAGAGAAAGAGAGAGAGAGAGCGCCAACAAAAAGGCATCAGACAAAGTAGATCCGGGCTTTTTATCGCCGTAAAATATCGGGTCAGCAAGGTTCGGGGTGAGTTTAGGGCCCTCCTCTCTCTCTCTCTCTCTCTCTCTCTGTGCGTGCGGTGACGGGAGTCTGATCCCGTCGCCGTTCAAAAAGCCATCGTTCCTTACATCTCGCCGGATCCAAAAATCGTAATCCCGCGACTGGTGCGCGCGAAATTATTTCGTCAAAAGAGACCCGCGTGAATGACAGCCGTCCGCATCTCTGGCCCCACTTCGGCCGCCCTACACGACCTGACTCCACGCAGCCCTCCGGATCGCTGCTTCCTCGCCTCGAGACGCACAGAAACACCGTTCTAATCCTCGTCCAGATCTAAACGGTTGCCAATCATTTCCGGTTTTCGGATTAGTCCCGCGAGAGCAAAAGAGAAGAGTCAGGAGACTCGGCCGGGGGCGGGCAGTGCAGCGAAGGGGGGCAGTTGAGAGAGAGAGAGAGAGAGAGAGAGAGAGTGGCTGCCGCGCACACCAAGCCATTCTAAGGGCGTGAAACCTCGACTCGTCCTGTCACACACGCACGTTTCGTCGTAGACCGTGAGGGTCTCTTGCGGGAACTCTTTACAGCGGTGAAAGAGAGAGAGAGAGAGAGAGAGACAGAGAGAGACAGAGAGGCGGGGGTCTTTGAGGGAAAGGCCGCTTAAGCGGATTATACGCGTCGTTTGGAGGAGAGCGCGGGGCGAGGGAAGGAGGGCCTTCCTTATTCAAAAATCTCCGATCGAGTTTTCACGCTTTTTGACTCCCGTGCGCGCCCGTGAGGACGGGCGCGTGGATAAGAATCCAGGAAGAAAGGCCGACGGTCGGGCGGAGGGGAGAAAGGCCGTGCGATGACGGGTTGGTTTTGTGGAGCGACGCGGAGGTTGAAAGTGAAAGTTCTATGGGTTAATTTGTCGCCGAGCAGGGGCGGCGGAGCCGCTTTCGGCCTCGTGATTTTCCACTTTGATCTCGGCTCAATGGTAATGGGAGTTTTCGTAGGGCGCGAGCGCGCGCCGTCAAATGCACCGCCCGACTCGGGAAGCCCCGTAACATCAGCGACGTATGCACGCACAGATGTATAGATGTATATACGAATGGCGGGGGTGGAGGAGGGGTGGTCTGTCACCCCGGGTCGCGTCCAATTCCACAATGCCTGGGACGCGGCTCCGACGTCTCGCTCGAGGTCGGGAAAACGCGATCGGCCTCCCCTGGGAAACAGAATCGCGCGGCTACTCGTACAGGGGTAGCGCCGGCTCGGGGGGGGGGCGCCTCGTTCCTTCTGGAGCATCGCGTGGGCGATCCGAAGGACTCGGTTCCAGTACACGGTGCAGCTAAGCGCGCGCCCCTGCGTCTGTGTCGCTGTAATAGGGTCGCCGTGGAGATGGAAGGGGGGGGGTGGCGGTGACGTGGAGGGAGTTCCAATAGTCGTCGATCGACGAAAGCGTGTGGTAATTAGCGCGTACCGTTACGAGGGTGGGAGGGGTGGGGCGAGTACGAGGGGTAAAAACACGACGAAGCCGCTTTTTCGAGAGGTTCGTGTTGGTTACGCGAGCGAGCGAGCGAGCGGAGACGGACGAGCGGTAGAGGCCGGGGGGTGGGGGTGGTGTGGGGAGACGGGATTTCGTCCGAGGCGTTTTTACCTGGGCACATTGTTCGAGGCTGAGGTAATGCCATCGACTGCAAAAATGTTAATCGCCGGCTTTACTTTCTTTGACTGGACAATGCCGATGTTCATGCAGATTTTCGAAAGTCCTCGCTTGTCAATTACGTAAAGCTTTAATGGCCCACTTTTTGCCAATGACATTTATGCCCTCGTGTTTCATGATAAAGCACGGTCTCGCTCACTTGTCGCCTTGGAAACATTTTTTATAAATTTATAGTGTATTTTTACCCCTTTTTTCCTCCAACTACCACAACCACCACCACCACCACCACCTCCTCCTCC
The DNA here is from genome assembly GCA_018883505.1 of Ceratosolen fusciceps. NCBI lineage: Eukaryota > Metazoa > Arthropoda > Insecta > Hymenoptera > Agaonidae > Ceratosolen > Ceratosolen fusciceps. The sequence continues at coordinate 8,010,949 of RCIC01000001.1, forward strand.
TCCGCCATCGTCGTCATCATCATCATCATCATCATCATCATAACAGTATTAATTATTATTATCATTCAATTCTTTGTTATTAATATTATTGTTCATAGTTATTATTACTATTATTTATTTATTTAATAATAATAATTAGCGGTCGCGGTAATGGCAAGCTTATTAATAACCTGAGAAGATTGAAGCGGGTTTTTCCTTTTATTCGAGCGTTCGGCACGGTAATCCGAAGCCTTTTTAAATCATATTCGTTATTCAATGAAAGTATTTACTCGTTTAGCTTGTATAAAAAATTTGATAACGTGACGTAGCGGACATTAATAAAACGTCGAATTATTGCTGAATTATTATCACTACCGATATTCGAAAAGAGGATTCAGAACAAGTATTTTTAAATAATAGTAATGCGATAGAGAGAGGGGGCGAGAGGGGGGGAGACGGGATAACGACGCGAATCCACAGGGAGAGGCACGTGGGTTATAAATAATAATGCCGAGTACCGACTAGAAATGGAGTAGTTGGAGGCGAGGTGGAGGTGTGCCTCTGTCGAATAATAAAGTAAAATAAAATACGGGGCCGAGGGACCAAAGGAGAAGGCCGCTGATCCTTTTACGAAGGCCGCGTCGTCGCTTCCGGCCGATTAATGGGCTACGCCGCCACCGTCGCTGCCTACGTATATCTGCCATTTCATTTAATGAAGAGGATTGTTCGCCGTTACGAGGTGGCGCTACTTAAGATCGTGCGCGGCGATAATTTGATCGTTACCCAGCCTCAGTCGGTCGGCCCCCCCCCACCCGACCCACCCTACGTCCCGCCGATCGTTACGCAACTACTCGGGCCCGCTGGTTAATTTTTCCCTCCGTCGTATCGTTAAATTGCTCGGGAGCGCGGCTAGCGCGTATTTCGTAATCGCCCGATGCGCTTCGTTAATAAGGGGAAATAGTCGTAAGCGTCGGCGTAGTTCTGCTGGTTGTGCTGGTTGTGCTGGTTGGGTTATTGGGTGCCGGTGACGCTCGACGCTACGGATTACATCCTCGGGGATACGATACATTGTACCGGTGGTGTTCGCGCGATATACATCGGCCAGTTCGCGGGGCCGATCCCCCTCCTGCCCTTGCCCCTACCCCAATAACCCCCGTCCCCGTCCCGTTCTTAAATTCTCGATTGACATTTCCAGGAGAGGAAGCGGCACCGGCTTGTAACCCGGTTTACTCCGCGTGGCCAATAAACGTCGGCTACGCTGTATCTGTGCGTACGTGGCCGTGAGCCATTATGATTGTGCTCCGCTCGTTAAGTCCGGCCGGTACTAATTATGGCCAGCGTTAATGGTATGCGGGGTCGGGGTCGGTGCGAGGGAGAGGGTGCCGGCTCGTGGCTCGACCGAGAGGACGCGATTACGGAGAATCGTAGCAGCGGCTCTCGTGAGGGATGTCTTTCACGGAGTCGGCCGAGTCAAGGTCTCCCGACTAACGGTCTTCTCGGACCTTTCTATCCAAAGGACCGCTAAAAATTACACACGGCTGACGGGGATGGCCGTCGGCGGAGGGGCCGCATACTGGCAACGAGGCCCTTGTAAACACACGTTGCCAGAGGCTTGAGAGAAGGCGTACGCGGAAAAGGAGGACAGAGAGTCGAAGGCTCGCGGCACCGTCGGTACTCTATTGACCAACTCGGCCGATGCTAATAAGCGGGTAATAATAATATTGCGCCGGCGATCGCGGCCCCGCTCGGCTCGACTCATCTTCCGCAGCTCAAGTTTCCTCCTCCGGCGCCCCTACCGGGGATCACCGGCGCCTCTTAAGGCTCCTCTCGTTCCTAAGAGAGAGAGAGCGAGGGTCGAGGGTCGAGCGTCGAGCGTCGAGCGGCGACTTTGTGACCCTCCTCCTCGCAGGGGCCCAAGGGTGCTAGCGTGGGAGGGCACACGCGCGGTCCCGAATCCGGCCGGGCCCCAGGTAGAGAAGATTAATTGACCGAACGAGGGTTGATGCTATTAAAGCCAGGGCATACTCGGTGGGGCCCTCGGCTGCTCTCGGTGGCTCTCGGAGACCCACGGAGGAGATGCTGGCTCCTCCCGTTCCCTGGAGGCGAGACTCTACCCCACTGGACCTACATCCGGCCGGACGCCTCCAACATAGCCGATCCTGGCACGCGCGCCCCTCTCTCTCTCTCTCTCTCTCTCTCACTCTCTGCGTTCGCGCGGGAGTAAAGCTTCCCGGTCGGCGATACGCGTAAGCGAACAAAGTAAGGTGTATCGGTGCCGGTGCTTGTGCTCGCCGCGCGGCGACGGTCAGAGGGGAAGCCGACCAAATTTGAGGCGTCATTCACGCAGGGCTTTCGCGCAATCAATTAACCGAGATGACTAATTCCTTTCCTTTCCTTTCCTTTCCTTTCCCTCTTCATCTTCATCTTCATCTTCATCATGCTACCGAGAGAGAGAGAGAGAGAGAGAGAGAGGGACACACGATAATCTCTCCTTTTTCATCCGACCGTTTGAACCTTTCTTGACATTCATCTCTCTCTCTCTCTCTCTCTCTCTCTCTCTCTCTCTGCTTTTAGTTTTTGCTCCACGGACGTGCTTTTACGCGGCCGAGCGTCCGGAACATTCCGAATTATCCTTACTATATAGACGGCCGAATGACTCGCTCCCGCATTGTCACGTTGAACCCGCAACTTTAATCTTATTTTGCGTAGTGACAGTTACCCGCGAAGCCCCTTATCCAATTATTAGAAATTTTTAATTTCCGCATTGTCGAGCGAACGCAATTTACCGTGCGCGCGAAACTTATTCTCCCCTTACACCTGTTCGATACGTAATAATAGGCGATAAGAGAGCAATGGTAAATGAAAAGAGGCCGAACTCACCATTGGACGAGACGGAGACGGTGTCGTGGTGACTGGCGTCGCTGTCCTCGTCGACGTTGCTATTGTTGAGGGAGGATCTCGACTGATGCCTGATACTGAGATCCCTAGGCGTCGAGGGTGGACTAGCCGGCGGCTCTTGGCTCTGTAGGCTCGAGGGACTCGACGCGCCGGCGAGTATGTCCGTTATCATGAACCTCGACCTGTGGGGCATCGTCGTCGAGGCGTCGCCCCTCTCGAGGCTATTGCTCCCGTTGTTGTTATTACCGTTGGAGCCGTTGATACTGCTACCAATGTTGTTGTTATTATTGTTGTTGTTGTTGTTGTTGTTATTACTGATGGTGTTGTTGTTGTTGGTCGCGGTGGTACTGTTGCCGCTGGAGATGAGGCCAGGGGGACTGGCGCCGTGGAGGCCGAGTCCGAGCCCGAGGCCGATTATGGGGCTGCGCGAGTCGAGGCCGTTGCTCAGACGCTCGTGGCCGAGGCCGTTCCTTTCGACGATGCCGTCGAGGCCGCGGTGCGCCTCGAGATTGGCCGACATGCGGCTGAGGTTAAGACCGTTCCCGGCCCCGTTGGCCAGAGCGATGCCACTGAGCGCGGCCACGTGGTGGTTCGGCCGATGATGATGGACCGTCATCTCGGGGCTTAGGGAGCCGCGGCCAGCTGGAGGAGCTGCCGCCTCCGGGGCGGCCTCTCTCTCGGCGCTCAGCCCAGGAGTCGCTCGCTGGTAGCCCGGAGAGAGAATCTTGTCGGGGATCGTCCTGGATCCGTCCGTCCGTCCGGATACTTGTATCAGCAGGGAGGATGAGGCCTCGCCGCGACACCGTACGCGCACTCGGTGTGAGGACGGAGAGGGCCCGGGGGCAGCGAACGATCAGCCGCGCCCCACGACTGGGCCCAACTCGAGGGGACCCACCGCACGGGTCACACGATACTTGTCATCCGGAGGACACCGGGGCCGTCAGGGCCAGGGTCCCTAGGTCACGTCAGCTGTTCATAATCCGGGAGAGCCGCGGCGGACACTGGTCGGTTACTCGTCCTCCTCCGCGTCGTGATCCTCCGTCCTTGTCGAGGACTCGATCAGTTTGAGCTGGTGCGCGCGCGCTGCGTCTACGGCCTCCTCACCTCGCTGACTGCGCCACGCGACTGCGGCCCGAGCGGAACCGCGGCTCCCGGCGAGGCTCGCGCTCCGCTCGGTCGGCCATGTCACTGGGTACGGGGGAGCCACGCCTACCCACTGGCCCCCCACCACCGAGCGGTCCGTCCAATCGCTGTCGGAGCGCCTCTACCGGATCGCGAATCCAGTGCCAGCCGTCCAGGACACGCCCCGGCAATCTTCCCAATGTGTTTCAGCGGTAATTTGATATAAAATTGTAGCTAATATCTTTCATTACGGCTCCGTTCGGCGGCGTCCGACTCTGCTCGGGCGTTTCGCTCCTCTAGGTGGTGGTGGCGGCGGCGGCGTCGGTGGCGTCGTCCGTGGCGTCGTCGGTTGCAGGCGAGCGAGAGATAGATAGAGAGATAGAGAGAGAGAGAGAGAGAGAGAGAGAGGGAGGGAGTGAGCGAGTAAGGGAGCTGGGGCTCAGGTCGAGGGACTCGGCTTCGCCGTGTATTTATTCGGTTAGTTTCGTAGTGGTGGGTCAGGGAGGGAGTCGAACGCGAGAGCTGGCGGCGGGCAAACCTCGTTGGAGGAGGCAGCTGGAGGGTAGCGGCGTCGGTGGTAGTGGTAACGGCGGCGGTGGCGGTGGTGGTGGTGGTGGTGGTGGCGGTGACGGAGATAGGAGGAGGGGGATAGCTGCGAGGGGGCCGATCAAGAGAGCGAAGGGTGCACTTGACGCTACGACCGTTCTTCTATTTGGTTCGCGCGCGCCAACTCGGAACAGTTCAGTCGGGCTCCTCCAGTCGGAGTGGGAGACGAGGGAGCGCCGAGCGAGACGGAGCAACAGCATCTCCGTGAATCGAGAGAGGAAGCTGCGCTGGTGGTGTCGCCGACGCTCGAGAATAGAAAGAGGGCTGATACGAGCTCGGGCCTCGCTCTCGGTATTTCTTTCTCCTTCCTCTTGCTCGTGCCTCTCCCCTCCCCTGCCCCTGCGATTTAACGAATCCCACAGCTCCGAATCCCGATCCTCCAAATCCTTGTTTCCTCTGCTCACCGCCCTGCCCCTTTCACCTTTTATAGCCGCCAGCGTCTTTCCCTTTTGTTTCAGCGATCTCCCTTCCTCGCACACCGCGCATACTCTCCCCCCACCTCGGCCCCCTTGCCGGAATCAACGTGGCCGTCTACGGGGCCGAGAGCTGCTACGAAAATACTAAAAAGCGACTGACTTTTTGCTGCAACCGTTCATCTCTCTCTCTCTCTCTCTCTCTCTCTCGTGGTGCGCGCGCGCGCGCAGTCGAAAAAGCGTATCATCGGAGTGAATCGATGCTCTTGAAAATCTATACGGATACAATAGCGAGCGTTCATCGAATTAAAAAAAGAGAAAGAAGGAGGTCGTTGGCGGTGTAGAAAAATTGTTGGACAAGTCGGTGATTGGATGTCGTTGGCGGTCGAAGCTAACTAAAGGAACGAGCTGAGCTGAAAGTAGGGAATCGCGCCCCGTAGTCGTCGGCTAGCCCGACACAATGACAAGGTCATTAGTCACATTAATAATTCGACGCGGCTGCGCGTGGACAGCAAGTCCGCGCGAATCCCCGAAAGATGACGGTCGCATTGTCAAACGCCACTGAACTACGACAACGATCTTGACCATCTGCACATACGTGACTCATGCTCCCCATTATATCGCGTTATTCATCGGCTAATGGCGAAGGTCGAGTGGAAAAGGCTCGTTCCTCATTCGCGATAACGCAGCCCAACGCTTTCGTCGGATTTCGTCGTAACGAAATGCGCTCGCGCGCATAACCGTTAGGCGATTAATAAATCGACGAGTCCGGAGGTGTTATCGCGACGGCGAGCCGCGCGCAAGGCCTACTCGGGTTCACGCAGGCGAATACGTATTTAAACAAAATGTCTGCGTATGCTAATGGAGCCGGCCAATGGTAATGGTGTTGGTTTGTTTTGTCCTATTATGTTTTTGGTTAGAAGTCGGCCGTGTGGTGTACGAGCCGCAGCCGAGGCCGATAATGATAGAGTCGTCGGAGACTCGGGCCGGCTGATGCAAAAGGGGATGGATGCATCGGTCTCATGAATGAGCAGGAGCGACGCGGCTGACTGCGGACGCCGGGACGAAATTAAATTAGCCGCGAGGCGGTGGACAAGAATGGGTAGAATTATCAGAATTAGGGCTGGCGACATCATTTAATTTGAGGGTGTCGGATCTCGCTGGACGATAGTCGCCGAGCGACAGAGAGAGAGAGAGACGGAGAGAGAGACGGGTAATGGCCTACCTTTGGCACTTACGCATGGGCGCGTGTCCCATGCACCGTCCATATGGCGCATTGTAAAATGGAGGCACGCTCCGTTGGCTCCCGGGCTGATTAACATAAAGTATCTTTTAGCACTTGGACTCGCGGTACTTTCTCGAGTCTCGGGCCCCGAGCCCCCTCGGACCTCGGAATAAGAGTAAGTGGATTGCATATCAAAGTCGGCCGAGGCGAGCCATCGATCCATTCAATTAGAAAGCGAAGCGACTACCGAGCGGACAAAGAGCCATCCTCCGATAGAATTCGATCGAGCTCGACGTTATCGCGTGGGCCGTGACAGTCCCGACGACAGCGGAGGCGTCCGCGCAAATAATAACGATCCATGCTCAAAAGCGATAGTCGGACAGTCGCCGAGGGCAGGTGAGGGAGATTTGGCGGAGGATGGGAGGTTGTGGGAGGGGGGGGTGGCGTTGTTTGGCGGAGGATGGTAGGGTGGGATGATGGGAGGGAGGACCCATCGAAGCCTGTAAGGCGACCACGTGAACGGGTTGACGCGCGGCCGGGAAGCCGCGAGCGGGAGAGCCCGAGACCGTCCTGGCGGCTGTGCGGGCCGGCGGAACAGGAGGGACAGGAGGCGGTAAGAGACACACACGCAGCTCGGCGAGGCTGGCTTTACGGCCGGGATTATTTTTTATAGCGCGCACTTATTGCGAGCTGTTATTGCTATTGTCGATTTAGCATGAGAAAGGAGGAACTTTTATTGGGACTCGCGCATACCGGCCTCGGTCTTACCTTAATTGCCTCCGCTCCTTATCCCCTCCCCCTCCCCCCTCACTCATACCGCACCGAGCCGCCCCAATACAGCCAACACCGGCGCAACTGTAGCTCCCATTTGAAAAGCAGCTGCTCTTTACACCTCTTATCGCGTGCTACTCGCTTTACCGTTCTTTTCCTCCCCGCCACGGACGAGCACAAACGCCCGACGCGTTGCGAATGACGTTGGGAATGAACTTTCGAATTAGCCGCGATCCGAGATCAGCGGGGCCCGAATATCGACAATATTCAGCCAAACTCACCTTCGCTTCTACGCGTAAACGCTCATTAGAACCCTTTTAGGTCTTAGGTTTACGCGTTAGGCGAAAACAGCGCGATTGAAGTGGTACTGTTTCCCCTCCGCGGTCGAGTTTCTCGGATTAGGGGGGGGGCGGGGATAGACTCACGAGATCTGACATTGTTAACCGGGCCCTTTTTCAAATAGGTATAAAATACATCTGTTGGCTGCCGCCCTTTTTTACTTATCCTGTTTATCATGGCCAGTCTCCGTTCCCGTAATCGCCGCTGCGGTCACAAGTCAACCGGGAACTTGGCCGGGCTCCGCGTACTTGTGCATAAGTGCACGCGGTGCATTTATGGCTCGCGCGCGGGCGCACGTGCGACTCGACTCGGTGCTGCAAAAGTGGAAACGCTCCTCCGATCATTAAATATACATGAGGGGTCGGATAGCTCTCGCTCGCTCGCTCCGAGAGAGAGAGAGAGAGAGAGAGAGAGAGAAGGGCCGAGAAGTGGACGTATCGAAATAGCCAAGTGAAAAGTACGTATTTTATGCTGCATACGTACACACATTAAGGGCGTACGTGTGGGAGCACGCGCGCACCGACTGCCACAGCTGTACGACTAGCAGTTGAATTTGAAAATCTCCTGCTTGTATCTTAAGTGCGATATTAATGTTTTGGCTTTTATGTACACATTTTCCCTTCCCGCCCCGCCGGCTACGGACTCTTTTCTCATGCTTGGAGATTGATTTGATATCCGGATTGATTTATAGCCTCTCGTTAATTAAGCAGACTGAAACTCGCTCGCGCAAATCAGCATGTACCGTATAACTTTAGCGTATTATAACTTTAATAATTATTAAGATCGTAAGCTCATGACGCCGCCTCGTCTCCTGCCGACGTGGCTGTACCAAATCTCTGTCGCATTAGCACAGGCTTCGCTCGAGGATGCTCGAGGATGCTCGAGGTTCGCTGCATATTCAAATGCGCGTTCAAGGTCCATCCGGAAGAGTCGTACTGCACTTTTACGTATCCACCGATCCCCTCCCCTCCCATCCTCATCGCCAAGGTTGATAATACATGGACAGGGGTGGGCGGGATGAAAGTTGAATTTATCATTTTTCACGGACCTAACGCAGCCTAACGCATGATATATTTGTCTGCTGAGCAGGCTAGAGGAAAGCTTAGCCACAAACAATTACGTCACGTCGTCATAGCTGAGTATTTATCGGTAATTATAATGTAATTGTAGTGGAGGAAACGATAGGTCAAATTAATGCGAATTAGCATTAAGTAGTGAAGAAAAACGCTGTATACGGTGCTTTATAGAAGGGAGGGGAAAAAATGTGCGCGAGGCAGGCCCGAGTCGGGGAAGCGAAGGGAGCCTTTTTCGGTGAGAAGGAGGGTGTGACCGATACCTGCATTGCGAGGGAGCGTAATTAGGAATCGAAGAGCCTCGAGTCCCGGCGTGGCCGCGCTACGTCCGGGAAAGAGCCGGGAAGAAAGCGAGAAGGACGGGGATACCTGGTGCGCGCCGCGGCACATGGACGCGTTACAAAGAGGGCATAAACGCCCGGGCTCGCTCGCACTTGCCACGGCGTGTACGTTGCATATTCATACGGCCGGTCATACATTACGCGGCCCACGGCTCGGAGCCGCGAGTCGATCTTAGAGATTAAGGTAAACGCCGGTTAAGTTAACGGCTAAGCTCTCCGACGGAGCCCCCCCGCGCGCATCGGTCCGCGTACGCGCGCCCCTACGTAAACGAGGTGATCGGCCACGCGGCCGGCGGATTTTCCGGGCTTTTTCTTCATTCCTCGGGCCGAGACTCGTAATCAAGCCCGAGAGGTGCAAGTCTCCGCCTTATGCTCCTCCTCCCGCGACCTTTTGTACTCATCCGTCCCTCCGCCGAGGCCGAGCGCACTCGTTATACAATTCACTACAATTATCGAGGATAATTCATTTACAAGGGAGTCGTAAGGTCGGTTACGCTCTTCGCTGCCTCTCTGTCCTCCCCCCCTCTATCCCCTCTCCCGACCACCGCCACCGCCACCGCCACCGCCACCGCCACCGCCACCGCCACCGCCACCGCGACTCCTTCTCAAGCTTTAAAGGAGAAACTCTTTTAATTTGACAGATATTATTCATTATATGATAAAATGCTAATAAGACAGCTTACGTGTTTTCGGCAGATCCTATCGCCGGTTATGCTCAAGCTCCTTTAAAATTGTTTGCTTGAATGTTAATAGCAACGGATAGGGAGATAAGGTTATTTCGTATTTACATTAAATATGAAATAAACTGAATCCCTCGCCCCATTTTGCTGCTCTACGTCCACTCGTACTCCTGGCACTACGAGGCGTTGTCGCTGCTACCGTCGCCACCGCTCATCCAGCCGAGCTCTACTTACACTCCATTTCATAAACATTCGGCTCGTTCCGTTTAATCTTCACCGACTGCATCTCGATGCAGGATTATGAAGCTAATTAAAAAGTAAGTTGCCGTGCGATTATCCATTAACGGCTCTTCTATTATGAAGTTAAGACAAAATAAGAAGAAGAAGAAGAAGAAGAAGAAGAAGAAGAAGAAGAAAAGAAGAATAAAGATAAAAAAGAGGAAAAAGATTGCAGTGATTGCGAACGCAGCGGCGACGACAGCGCCAGATATAATAACGACGAGGGAAGGGGGTCAGAATGAAGTTCAGAGGGGCAGATGGTGAGAGTGAGCGAGAGAGCGAGAGAGAGAGAGAGAGCGGGCAAGAAATTTGTTCTGTTTGGTAATCTGCCAGAGCGAGACGGGGGTTGCACTCGGGAGGGAGGGAGAGGGCATGCGCTTCCTGATTAGGATCTCGATTCCCGAATTTAATTGCCGCGCTCCTATTGGGACTGGAAGACGTTAGAAGAAGCGGAAGAGGGGGGAGGGGGTCATACGGGCCGATCAATCAATGGCAAATTATTTATTATAAATATATGCCTCGGGACGGCGCTTAGAATAAATTATTCGAAGGATGATTTATGAATCGGCCTTTTCACTCGACACTTGATCCAGTAAAAATTCTAAACCCTGTCTCATTAGCATTCAAACTCCGAGGCGACAATGTCACGACAGATCAATCGCTGAATCCCATTAGCGGCTCGAAGCCCGGCCGGATTTATTTTTAGACCCGGAGATCCGCCGTTAGTCGGCCGAGTCGCCCTGACATTATGCCCTGGGAGGACAGTTTTGTAGATCTGCGGGGAGCTCGGACGGCTCGCTCCTTAATTTGTCGACGGCTGGTTAAATGGAACGGATGGAAGGAAGGCTTCGCCGGCAAGAATTGTAAGGATAAGGATGTCGACGAGAGCGGCATAGGGCATGGGGTAGGGAGTAGCCGGCAGACGCTGTTGCGAGGAGTCCGTCGAGCTTTCGGGCGCGCATAAATGAATATCCACGAGAGCGTGGCGTTGAGCGGTCGGGGCGCGGGGCAAGGAAGGGCTGACCGGACAAAGTCAGAGAGGGGATGGCGGCGCTGGCATCGCACCATGTGCAAGGCAGCAGCCCTTTGATCGGAATCGTTATAATTATCGCTCGTTGCATCTTAAATGCCCGCGTCTAGTAGGAAATTTTTAATTTTACGTGGCCGTCGTTTACGAGGGACAGGTAGAGCGGACCGAGCGGACCGAGCCGACTGAGCGGACTGAGCGGACTTATTCGCCCTAATGAATTTCAAAAGGGAAAAAGGGAGCGCGGAGCCTGCCAAGTCCAAGAGTGGGAGGAGGAAGGAAGGCGCGCATGCACGCCAAGGATAAGTTTTCATTTTAAAAATTATTCAGGGAGATAAGTGAGTGGAAAACGCGCAGTCATTAGCTCCAACCTTACCGCTGCCTCGCCGCAACCCCCCATACGTCCCCCCACCCGACCCTCCGCACCACTGCACTCCGCCGCCGTTGCCGCGAAATTAATGCGTAACCTCGATGGCTGTGGGACGGGAGGGGAAGGGGGAGAGGGAGAGAGGGGCAGAGGGGGGGAGCTCCCAGCTTGCGCCCGCGCGAGATTGCGAGAGTCGAGTGGGTGCGCGTGTGCGTGTGTGCGTGAGGGCTCGGTTGGCGATGCGCGAGCGCGCGCGCGCGCGCGCACCTAACGCTCCCGTCTCTATCTGTCTGTACGGAAAGCCATCCGAGATCCGATCTTCTCGGCGTTTGTTATGCTAAGTGTTCATTAGGATTGTAATGCATTTTCCGCGCGGAAATTGGGCGCGAGAGTGTACGTCGAGGCGCGCGACCTCCCGCCGGAAGTATATTAGCCTATCGCTCTCTCCCATCTCTCTTTCTTACTCCCGTTTCTTTCCCTTTCTCTTTCTCTTTCTCTTTTTTATCTCGGGAGTTCCCCACCTGCCCCGTCCCGCCCCGCCTACTACGGACGTTCGCGATACGCCTGCGGACGGACGCACATTAAGAAAATAATCGATAGAAGCGGCTCATGAGTGAAATTGAGCCGACATCGTTCAATCGTTGTTCGCGCCTCTTCTTAAACAGCTCACCCCCCTCCCCCTCCCCTCTCCCTCTCTTTTGCTCAGCTAACTCCGGCCCCCCTCCCTCGTCGACGGTGATCGTTACTTTAATCTACTTCTCCTCCAAGTTCGTGTGTAATTGTTCCTCGTTTGCTTATAAAGGATAACCGAAAGCCTCCAACGGCATTGTCCACGCGCCATCAAATCTTTAACCGACTTTTCCATTTATTCATTCATTCATTCATTAGTTTATTTATTTATTTATTTATTTTATATATTTACGTGTACTCAATTGTTAAGTTGGCCCGTTGTGTACTTGCCCGTCGTTATTGGTACTCAGTTACCCAAATGCTTAATAATAATTACGCAATTCAATATGCATGCCCGGCATATGTTAATTAATTGGAATCATAAACTTTAATTTTTTAAAAGAAATTAGTTTTGCGGAAGTTATAAAACTGTTTTATAACTTCCGGTATTTGCGATATTTTCTTCAATTTCTAAAATATTAATATTTTTAGCACAATACTTTATATTAGCCTTAGAGAATAGCCGGCTATGGCAATAATATACTAATTACTCTCAGCTTAAGGAATGGCGTCTTACATTATCGACCGAAATTAGCTCTATTAAACACTAACCCCAATAACCAACTCTCCTCGATTATGTTATATTAGTTAAAAACTTAATGATATATTCTGTCGTATAATGCAGTTTTAATAAGAAATAATTTCAGATGGATCATTCAGTAAATAGATCGTTAGACAAGGGGCTCCTCTAAGCTCCCATCATCTCATCGAATGGTAAAATTATACCATCGAATTATAGCAGATAAAAGCTCTTTTTCGTCCATGACATTTACAATAAGTCTTTCAGAGATTTTCTAGTAGAGTATTTAATTTCTTTTAGAATTTGCGTATCTATTGAAACGAATATAGGGTAAGTTGTATTGAAAAAAATTTTAAATTTATAAATTTTTCTATTACAACTACACGAATTAATTCCTCCCTAAAAATAAATACTAAAATTGGGGCTTCGTTAACATAAAACAAGTATAATTAATTTAATATTAAATATACATTACAACTATACTAATTTAAATCAATTCCGATAAATTAATTTTTAATCTGCTTACTTTACTAATTTTAAGAGCACAAGTTAAATTTTACTGTTGTATTCTCGAATAGGATAATTGTGTTAAAGAGCGCTTAATTTAAAAAGTTTAATGTATCGAGGTTTCAGTTCAACGAAGTTCTAGTGTATTGATGGCTCGCGTTGATAAATAGACGAAGCTAATGTAATTGAGGGATAAATACGAGAGCAAATGGATAATCAATATTGAGCGAAGCTTTTAATAGACGTCATTCGTTCCTTATTATAATTATATTGTAACAACGGATGGGAGAATAAAGTAAAAGTAGTCGAGATAAAAATATGTTTACGTTAAATATAGAAATGCGTATGTAATGAATTTCCATTTCTTAATGACAGGAGACAATCGCAAAGTGATCGGTCATACAATAATGGCAAATTTAATGTAATTCTGAAATATAAAAGTCCTCGAAAGGTAGGGACGTAATTTAAAGAAAGGTACCGGCGACCAATAGCAGCTGGCTTACCTAAATTTAAATAAGAGAGAGAGAATAGTGACTGTAGGGGGTGTGGTTGGACGGGGTGGGGGAAGAGTTCGGGGAATTAATGGCTTTGATGAATAGGGGCTGAAGGAGAGGAATTGGCGGAGGGGATGAGGAGGAGGAGGAGGAGGAGGATGAGGAGGATGAGGAGGAGAAAGAAGGTGCTGAAACGAGAAAAGAGGAGCTCCTTGAGTTGTTTGCCTACTAAAGCGGAGGTGGCTCTCCCTCCCCGTCTCTCTCTCTCTCTCTCTCTCTCATAGGGTATTATCGGGAAAGCGAGGGCGAGCCTCTCCTGTCAACGTTCGGCCAGAGCTCGTTACAGCCGAGCGAGTACGAACGCGCAGCTTTGGCATTCGTACTCGCGCAGGCCACTAACGAGTCCGAGGTTTCCTACGAATCGATGCCGTTCTCGCCCCCGCCGAGACTTCCTCCTCCCCTCCAGCGCCAATGGCCGTTTTCTCTCACATTCTCGCTTTGCGCGGTCGCGTATCTCCGGCTGCTATCGGTAATTAGAGCGAGTTACGCCAGCCTACGCAAGGTTTCGTGTAACTAATTATACGTTTTGAGCCTCGATCGATCGATCCTCCGCGTGTACGTGTAAGCCGGACGGCCCGCCGACCGTCCCGCCGACCGTCCAGACAACCGGCCCGCCGACCGGCCCGCTAACCGGCCCGCCGAATCATGAGGAACCTGGGTCGCGCGTCCGGGGTATAGGGAGCGGGGCTGTGGGAGTCCCTTGACGCCGTTAACTCATCCGTCGGCACCGGCGATTCATCATGTATTGACGAATCATGTCTCCGCTCGAGCTCGTAGGTCTCCTACGAAACATATCGAACTCTCGATATATTCGCGAACTCGCTTCTCTGCTTCTCCGATTGTTTGGAATCATTGGTCCCGAAACGCGCGCTCGTTATAACTAAAGGTTAAATGGCTTTCTGGCCAAAGAGTCTCTCGAGTCCTTTAACTTCTTGTCCGTCCGAAAAATGAATGCTTCGCAACGTCGTCTCGCTTAAATTGAGGAAATCCATCCACGCGACGAGGTCGGGCTCGTCGAGTCGTGCTAGTCGGATAGTGTGCGTGGGAGGGGTGCGTGGATGGGGGGCTCCACGCGCATACTCGGGTAACGCGAATTACGAGGGAATTCTCCGCGAGATCGCGTTACGGCTAAGAGCCTCCATTACCGGCAATTTGCATTGATATCGCGCAGCGGTAGGAGCGAACCCTCGAAACCGATCCAAGAGCCATTTTGTTATCTTGCGCTATCGACGTCACGCGGAGCCCCGGAAGGACACGGCGATGGCTTTCTTAAACGCGCAAACTTGATCCAATGTCAAGCGGGTCTCGCCTCTATACTTTGTACGACGGCCCGATCGATAATAATTCGTATGCATTTATCGAGAGCAATTTACTCGCGATCCCCTCCCCCCCCCGTCCCTCCCCGACCCGCAACCGCGACATGTAGGCCAGAGTTCTCCTTCCCCGTAATTGCCGGACGACACGCTATTTGCAGTTAACTTTTTTCCAGACATCCGCAGCCTCTCTGCCGCTCAAGTACTTCTATTGCACTGTCCCCTTCGTCGCCCCCCCCTCTCTCTCTCTATCCCTCCCCATATCCCTCCCCCCCCCAACCAATGCACTTCCGTAAGCTGCACCATTCTCCCTTATGAGCCTCAAGACCTTAACCATTAAATACAATGATGTGAGCAAAGCGGCTCCTTAATTAAATGATCCTTTATAAGATATGCTAATGCGAGAGATCACATCGTCCCATTCTATTCCTAAAAAAGTTCCTCGTTCGACTGACAGACTTTTATCTCCGACGGAATACACGGGCTCGCCGCTCGCGGAATTATATTATTACTTATCTGCTCCGTGTCCGAGGTGAAAACATGTAACAATAGGAGAAGAAAAAAAAAATTGTATATATAAGAGTATTTAACGCAAGGATAAGCACGTAGAGCCGAAACCCTAGGGTTCGTGATAATGTTTCAAATCATTATCCCCGATCGTCGAACGTAATATCGAAGTTACAAATGAAAACGAAGTTAATATCAAAAGTATAAGTGTTATTATAACGATCATTAGCCGAATGAAAAACAATCGAAATGCTCCTAAAATTGTTCTCATAAATATTTATGTCGCCGATAAGGGATCTCAATGCCTGAATAACAATGCCACATTTAAAATATAATTTTTCAAGCTATTAGTTTAATATTGAATAGGAAAAATTGGTTGAAAAGCTTGCCGAATGTCTGAGGACGTAATGTACCTGTGCTATTACAACTGGCGCGACTCGTGATTCGTTAAACAGTCAATAAATATATCATTAGGCATTTAAAACAATGACGATCGAATGGACTGAAATGTAAGTAATGAAATACGTGTCTCGTAGATTAACGAAAGCGCGCGTGTATTTTATTATTGCTGTGCATAATGTATTAAGACTCGAAAGTTAAATGTGATCGAGAAATGAATGTCTTGATAAGACATTTTGAATAATAAAAGGGGCTGATTATTAGATGATAATATCGGGGCATTGTTGTTAGTTCGGAAGCCATTGGTCTCCCTGGTACACGGCTTAGGTATTAATGTCTAATAGAGTTCCTAAAAGAAAAGCTGATGAATAGGCAGAACAATGGAAAATTTGAGAAGCCATTTGTAGATGGTGAACGCTGCTTTTCTCCGAGCAATTAAGATAATATTTGCATTCCCGGTGGGGAAGGGGGTTGTGATTTCCTGCAGGTGTTTTCAGTCCCTCGAGGCGTGAGGGTCTCCCCCGTACCCCGTACCCCGTACCGCGTAACCCACCCGTGGAGCGCGGCCGTAAGTTTGCGGACGGAGGTTCGTCGTCGGCTCGTACGACCGGGTAAGCAAGCAGTCGAGTGGCGTGTATGACACATCGCGAGGGTCTGTCGCGCTCTCGAGTGTGCGCGAGGCGAAAGCGAGTGGTTAGACCGAATGGGAATTAGTCGAGGGGGAGAAGGTGCCGCTATTAGATCTTTCTCATGCTGATAAACCTTGTATAATGGACTTAATCGCTTCGTGGCCGGCCCTTCGGCTAAATTTTTCGTTATTTTTCATGGGTCCCTGACCGCTAGGCCCTTATCACTGCGATAAATCTCGCGTCCTGGGGCTTTCGACTACTCTACCCTCTACCCTCACCCTCTACCCGCTACCCTCTACCCTCTACCCTCTACCCTCTACCCTCTACCCTCTACCCCCTACCCACCTTCATCCTCCATCCTCCATCCTCCATCCTCCATACTCGTCCTGCTCCCCCACCGCCTCAACGTCATCATCGTGATCGTCCTTGTCTTTCTCGCTGCTACCCCCGACCCCCGACCCGCGGACCTTAACTGACCCCAGTACGCTGTTCCTTGCTCCGTTTCCTTCTTACCGCCGTTACCGCTCTCGCTGAGCCAACTTTATTTGTACACGCCGCCTTATGCGCACACAGGCACGTACTCAATGTCCGACTCAATGTGTCACAATCCTCCTTACCCTGCCCTACCCTTCCCTGCCCCGCCCCGCCCCGCCCCTCGCGCCTACATTCCCTCCCAAGTTCAGGCGAGCAGACGTACGTGTGCACAGTGTGCCGTTAAGCGTGCATTTGTTTACGAGTCATTTTTACGATTGATTCTCGCTGCTCGTCCAACTTACTAAGTCCAGCCTTCGAGTTTCTTATTTCAACTAATATTATTACGATTTTTACAATACCTGTTAATTTTATGCTTTGAGGTTTATACGAATGACCTAATTTCAAAAAATAACACGAAAATGTTGCGGCATGCTTATAACAGGCTATAAAGCTACTCAAATAAAAGATTAAATAGTCCCGAAGCGACATTTCGTACTGCATGAATTTTACATCATTGTATTAAAGGCTTAAAAAAATACGAATTAATAATTTATGAAAGGAATCAGGAGTTTGGGTTTGATCTGACATGTTGCTCTGAGTTTCCACGTGCATACTACTTACGTACATACGAATACTCGGAATGTATTGTTAACGTTAGGATCTTTACACGTTGTAGGTGATTTTTAATATTTTCGTGAACATAGGCAGCGTTTTGTGTTCAATATTCAGGATATCTTAAAAATAACAATACTTTCATAAATAGTTCATAAATAGTTCATAAATAGTGAGGATTTAATAATTACCACCGAGTAAATATTTTTTACGGGTGAAACCTAAGAATTGAATAGATTATATCAAATATATAGTTTTGCACGTAATAATTCCCTGTCAGCGAAATCATTTATATGTATTTAATATGATAAGTCATCTTACGTATTAGTTATTAGTAGATTTCAGATTAGAAGTAACTGAATCCATTAACAAATTTGGTAAGTACTTATTCACTATCGAGCGTAAGTCAAATATAGATCTCAAGGAAGCGTTATTTTCTCGGTAAACTCGTTTAATTAAAATAAAATTAGATCTTAGTAATTACAAAAGAAAATGCTACAATTGACATTTAAAATAAATGTATTCGTACATAAAAGTGTATACACACACACACACACACACGTATATATATATGTATATAGTTTACCATTTAGTGTTATTTCGGAATTATTAGTTTGTATACGTGATCGACACGAATTTAAACATTAATCCATCATGATCCTTCGATGACGTAGCCTTTCCATGGTAATAAAGCTGAGTAGCTTATTTTATTTAATTTGTAAAAGATAATATATCTCTTACGTAACCTAAATATAATATAGTTTCGTATGCTCCTATAATCTGATTATGTATCGAATCAAAAGAGAACCACCATGTAAATCGTTGAATTTTTTATTCGCTAACGTATGGCATATGTTCCGGACAGTCAGTTATGTCTTCGACTGCTTCGTTAATATACTCCATACGTTAATATTCCATGAAGGTGTTGTTTAAGGTCCTGACATCCAAGAATTATTGGTATTTGTGCGGAATTCTTGTAATTCTCTTCCCGCGTGGGATTCATCTTGTTCCGACGGTTCAGTGGGTATCGTATCAATCACTATTTATGTAAATAAAACTTTTTAAATTATTTTTCGAGCCAATGTATTCGTTGTAAAAATTTTGATATATATCTAATTATAGACAATGGCAGTACTTTCAATGAATATTTTATTTTCAAATCGATACTTCTTTCGTTCCATTAAATATTAGAGATTTTATAAGAATTATACTGTAACAAGGACAATCGAATATCGTAGGATCAATTATTATTACAAGTCTATTATAATTTACTTTTTTTATTTTTAGGATCGTATAGTATCAACAAAAAAAAAATTATATTTAAAATTGAGAAGAATTTTGTTTGCGTCTACGATTGAAGTGTATTATTAATCAGGTAATTGTAATTTATAAATTGCTCAGCGTCGCACAATTATATTTAAATAGATGATTTAAATTATCGTAAATCGTTTGTCATTTTTAAAGTAAAATGACAACGTGACCTAACATTTCAATTATCCTCAGTAACAAAGAATAAATTATGCGCTGGTAATCACGTCATATTATATGATTGATGCAAATTTTTTTAAGCTCGTAATATAAAAAGTTGAAAACATTTTAAAACGTAATTGTAATAAGAGCGTAAAATAAAAAATTCCTCGCTGTAACCACAGTACAGTGCTAATTAAATTTTCTTTTAATCTGCACTATTTCGCTTATGGTATTGTTTACGCTCGCTCTCAGGCATTCGCTGCTAAAATTTCAGAGAGAGACAGAGAGAGAGAGAGAGAGGGGGGGGAGGAGAGGGAGCACGTTCCCTCGCTCGAACCATTAATCTTTAAGTATTATATTGAATAAAATGGTATTAAAAAACTAGCAGGCTCACGTTTTAATGCGCCCTTATTTGAAATGCTCTTTTTTTTATCCAATTAGTAAGAAAAATAGTAATAAACTTTTTCCATCAGAGCGAGAAGTTTTTTGTAATTGAAGAGAGTCTCGGGATTAAAAATTATTTTCACATTTCGAGTAGGCGATGAGGCAGCTCGGAGGCTATGCAAAAGTAAAATTATAAAGTCTCGTCAACGATAAGGGCGAGGAGGGGGGTGGGAGGGCGGTTAATTTTAATCATATCGCAATAAGTAAAAGCGAGAAAGCACGCACATTAAAGCGACTTGACGCTTATTACATTATACAATCCGTGAAATGTTTATGTAATGATTATCCTGCCTGGGAATCCAATATTGCACAATATCCGCCAAGTCGACATTGTTAAATGCTTTTGAAAAGAGTCGCTTTAGCTCCGACTAAATTATTAAAAAAAAAAAACGCAACAAAGGTCCCCCGCGTATTTCAGACCAGACGATGGAAAAACCCAAGGAAATGACTAACGGTTTCTTTAAAATTTCTTAAAAATTTCGTTCGACTCCCGAACTTCTAGTTAAAAAATCCCTTCAAACCCCGACGCTTATTATCAGCAATTAAATGCTCCTTCCATTGGCTATGCTCGGCTCAAGCTCGACCGACCGAGGAAATTTCGCGAATATTTATTTAGGCGCACCCACGAGCCTCTCGCGGGAGAATTACTCGTCCGCCTACTCATTCAGGACTTCCCCTGGAAGTCTACGTTCTCCCGTCACGTAGACACAAGTTGTTACCTTCTTGTTTTATGTTTATCGTCGTCCGAAAGTCTGTGCGTAATAATTATCTAAACTCCGTGCCCGAATTTGCCTAAAAGTACTAACTCCATTCATTATTGCCTTTAATTCATTCTTGAATAAAAAAATTCTTTTCTTTGCAACAGAAAGATAATTTATTTACAGAGCTGGACAGTCAATTTTTTTCTTTTTTTTTTTTACATATAGCTAAATCTGCATTACGCCGAGTTGATTTGGATCGATAAGTTGCTGTAAAAGAGCCTTTAAATATATCTATTCATCGATTACTTATCAACTCTTAGTATTTCTTGATTACAAAGAAAAATAGAATATATGATCCAAACATTTCATAACGAATTATAAAATATGCATTCAAAAATATTGGTTATTTTTTATGTAATACGTGTAATACTGTATATGCGGCAGTAAGAGGAAAAATAATTAAAATCTTTAAACTATAAACGTTCGTGTAAATTTTATGAATAATTATAAAATGGAATTGAAATTCATTAAAAAAAAAAAAAAAAAAAAAAAAAACAAATAAAGATTATATTGTTCTTCGAAAGGATCGGAGTGAATAAAAAAATGTTACTCAATTCAATTCGAAATTTCTGATGAACGTTTAGAAAACTTTTGTTTTTTAAAAAAAAATTTGAAATGAAATAAACGCTGTAGTTTTAAACTCAATGTACCTTCCAATGTTATGCTTACGAAGTAAATGATTATATATATATATATACAAAATAAGCAAGGTATTTGTGAATGACAGCACTTGAAGAATACCAACAACGAAATGTACATTATACTTATTACTGTTTAGGTAAATAAAGAAATTTGTTGCTTGAATTTTAACCATGACATTAAAATTTATAAACGAGATAATTATTAACGTTTATGCGAGAGAGAGAGAGAGAGACAGAGACAGAGAGAGAGAGAGAGAGAGAGAGAGAGAGAGAGCAATAGAGAGCCAGAGATGTAACGAGTTTTTCGATTGCATTCTAAGAATATACATGCTTACGTAAATCTATCCCATGGTTTATGGATTTAAGTGGCAGATTAAATTGCTGGTTGTAAAAACCATGCGTCGGGCTTCTTCTTATTTAGCGAGTTGTAACTTATTACTAATGAATTAGTCGTTTTAATATACACAAATCGTTTGAAGTTAATCGCATAATATGCTTAATGCGTCTGCCTTGTGTAGACAGTTGTATTATCCACTCTTGTCGAGTGAATATTTGTAATTGGGGTTATTCAAAAGGCAATTATTCCTTGGGATTGTATTATTTCTCGCATATACTATGAATAATCTAGTAAAGCGGCAATTACGGAAATACGAAGGGAAAAAAATTTGTCAATTATCTCGAAATTGATGTAATTATAGATAACATGGAGCGTACAAATATATTTTTATTTTTTATTTTTTTTTCATATAAAACGCTTCGGTACGTTTCAGTTTATTGTTATAGTTCGCTAAAACAAACGAAAAACGAAACAAAAGTAATAAAGGACCTAGATAAAATTGATAATCCGAGGGTAATAGCGTTGAGATATTAAAAACGAGAAAAAGACAAAATTAAAGAATAAGAGTAATGATGAGTTGACGGCAAGAGGCCAGAGAAAAGGATATACGACGCAATAGAATGTTCGTATAAGTAAAAAGGACTATTTTTCAGGTTTAATAAGCATGAAGGGAAAATGCAGTGAGGGGGGGGGGTAGGGAGGGGAGGAGGAGGAGGAGGAGGAGGAGGAGGAGGCATAAATGAAGCCGAAAGAAATAATTAAGGTAATCGTCGGCTCAGAAAACGTGAGCGTTTCGATAAAAGTCGCGGGTAAGACGGCCGCATAATCGTTCCATAATGCCACCCAAGCGTTAGATACGATGATTAGCCGAGCGCGGCTCCCCCCCCCCCTCCCCCCCCGCCCCGCCCTACTCGCCCCTCACCCGCCGCGCAAAGCCGAGGGGGATCCTCGATCCACCGAGATTTCCCGATAGCCGACGGTTTGCCGTTCTTCGGTTCGCTCTGCCGTGTACTTTGTTCCACCTTAGAGAGTTATTGCCGGAGATTATCCCTTTCCCAGACGATTCGTGCGCCCCTCAACCGCATGTTCACCCTCGCCTGTCTGTGCAATATGTGCAATTTGGCAGGGCCCGTTAAGACGGTACCGGAGGAGCCTTTCGGCGCTTTTTACGTCATTTCTTTTATTTTCCTTCCATATTGCTATACTCCCACCCCTGCGCTACCGAGCCATCGATTTTAATATGCAAATAATTGTACCCACTGATCGCGAGCTACACGTTACCTTCCTCTTACGATACTTGTCTTGAACGTTATAGCCGATAATTTCATGCAATCGCCCCGTGTACTTATTACACGGTAAGAACTTGCTCTGCATTTCTTCTTCTTCTTCTTCTTCTTCTTCTTCGACTTCTTCGACTTCTTCGACTTCTCCTTTCACGTTTACATTCCTCGAGCTTATAATCGTTGCAGAGGACTCGGGTTTCCTTTCACTTACTCCTTTCTTCTTCTCCTCTTATTTTTCTCTCGTCTCCCTTTACGTACGTAGGCGATTGGTGCTCAACAACTCGCTACATAAGCTTATCAGCAGCCAATGAATGGCTATGCTATCATTCGGATACTCAAAGTATTAGAATGTAGAGTCGGTAAGACCACGTGAATAGGAAATCCTTGAAAGTCTTGAAAGCCGTCAAAGCCAAGGTAGATCGGCGTTTTGAGGATCCGGGGGTCGGCCGCGGGGTCCGCACCACCCGCGTCGGTCATTAGCATAGAAGCAGCGGTAAACTCGGCTGGGCCGCCGAGCCAACAGCGTGTAAAATAACCGCTAAGTTGGGAAGACAATGAGACTCGGCCTCGACGACAGCCCCGGTACGGGGGCAAACTCGGTTCGCGCGGCTCCGCTTCCTCGAGTTGGTCTCCTCCCGGCGCCCGGGATACTCGGCCGCTCTTGCCCCCATTGTCTTGGCGCTCCGACTTCCGGCGGGCTGCTTTACCGGCTCCTTACGTCGACTTCCACCCAGATCCGACTCGGCTTTCGAGGCCAAAGACGTCTCTCTCTCTCTCTCTCTCTCTCTCTCTCTGTCTCTCTCTCTCTGACCCTCATCCCTTTGATTCTCCCTTTACACGCTGGGCTGCGAGGACGAGGAAGCTCTCGCTATTTCGACTTGTCGACGCTCCCCCTGCCCTCGGCTTATTTACCTTTGCATTATTATCTTCCTATCCTTAAGCTCAAGGACATTGGACAATTTTTCCGCACGTATGACATCGGTCCTAAAGCCTAAAGGACAAGGAGCGGGACTTCTCTCAGGGCTTTGATGACTAACGTGGCATTTAGAAAATTCAGATTCGTACACTGGACTCCGAAGTTACGTAATTAAGCAGTAGCAGGTCGACTAAGCATTAAGTTCTTGTATGTGCGGCCCGACGCATGACACGCTACGAACAAAACGTCTTTTCCTTAATTCGTAATTCATTCGGTTGAAATTGGCTCGATCGCACCGACTGATTTCGATAATACAGTTTCGTACGATATCCTCTTGAGGTTCCGAGCCCGGTTTAAACTGCTCCGAGGCCGCATGAACTTTGAAACTTTCTAAACGCATTTCACCGATTCGCATTAAATTAATGTATAATCATTTTTTTTTATCCAGTCTGGCAGAACTCGGTTTATTACGAAACTATCCGAGGCTTGCTTACGGAGCTTTAACCGAGAAATAGAAACGATTTAAAACAGCGATTGACGATGTACGCCCTCACGCGCACACGCACGCACGCACGCACACACGGCTTTTACTGAACTTTGAGAAATAACGGAGAGGCGTTTGGTTTTTCCTTTTCACTATTAATTCCTATTAGGCAAATTTAGCGAACGAATTTATTTATAATTGCTTTGATATTTACAGCAGATAAAATATTTCTGATGAATAATGCGAAATATCTCGTGTCGTTGAAATTATGTTTAATTATGTTTAGCTTATGTTTAAATCGTAAAGGACACCGTAGCTGACACGGAGTCGGGCAGAGATTGCTATCGTCGTAATTGCTTGAAATAAAAGTCACTCTCGATTTTCTAATGATTCCTGTGAACCTGCATTTTCCTCGATCGGTTTAATTAAAGTTAATCGATGTCGCCGATGAAATGTTGTTCAATATACAGCGTCAAAACTAATAGACAAACAAGCGAAAACGCTTAGACTAGAGTAAATCGGTAAGCGCTATTGCATTAATTAATTAAAATCATGAGGTGACTTTAAAGTTTAGAATCGGTTGTTGGGGTTATTACGTGAAGCCTGTAAGCCGCTAAGATTTTCGCTCGAAATCGCCTGAAAAGTTCCTTTAATTATAAGTTTCAACTTCTTCTTGGCTCGACTTTTCTAGCTTAGCTACACTGTAAATGCATATAAGCGAAAAACAGGATATATATTATTTAAAATAATGGCGCTATGTTTTAAATTATCTTTAGCGCATCTTTTGTGCGTAATTAAACGTGATGTAAATAGAAAACGGACTCTATAGGCTGGATATATATTATTACCATTGCGTAAGCGGACTTTGTGAGTTAATTTCTCTTTAAGCGAGAGCATTGACTTTTCTCTTTTAATGGCTAATAGTGTTAAATAAAAAGAAGTTTAATAAAATTCAGGAAAAAAGTGAGGTTGAAGCACTGACGATAGATAGACTCGTGCGCACTCGAATGAAGTTTATTCTTCCTCTCGCTCTGGCTCTCGCTTTCGCTCTCTCCGTTATCTTACGTGGCTTCTCTCCCGCCCCCGACCCTCCTCCCGCTGAAATATAAAGCACGCGATCTTCTTGTTAAGAGCGTTATACTCCGTTAAAACCTACGTAATGTTACGCCGACGACGACTGGCGACTGGAGACTCGCTTGAAAATGGCTTGAAAATGGCTGGCTCATTACCTCCGAGTGCGACGCGATTGAGATAACGAAGTACTACGACTGCCGTTGCGATTGTATAGATCATAGATTGCTCAAGAAGGAAACAAAAGAAAAGAAGTATAACTCCGTGTGGACGCCGTGTGTCTAATAGCTCGGCAAAACGCACGCAAAGACCGAATTCAGTTTTATTGTATTAGGAAAAGGTTAAATGTGATAGGCGGGATGGGGTAGATCGGAGCGGGTGGGGGGGGGAGGCGGGTGTCGAAGCGAGGAGGAAGCGAGAAGGGAGCGAGAAAGTTATAAGAATAACGGGGTAGAAAATGACACCGATGGCACATTTCTTTTTTCTGCCTTTGACGAGGCTCGATGACCGGACGGCGAATCTCTCCACTAGATAGAGGCGTGCACGTTGACCGGAAATACGGAAGACCCTTTGGCTTTTCTGTCCTTTCAGTTGTTGGCAGTTCGAGGCTAAGCCCGACTCGTCGTGAATCGCGTTCACGCGACGCCGATTTCCTCCGACGATTACCGAAGCTCGGCCAAACGTATGCCAGCTTCCGTTCTCCCCCCGCCTCTCCCCGCCCACCGCCACCGCCACCGCCGCCGTCGCCGCTACCTACCAACGGCCCTCCGAACGTACGGGTCTCCCAAGCCGCCCCGGTCACCCGGTCACGTCGACGTTTTAGGCATAACGGAAGAGCCCCAATCCTGCCGACTCGCAACTGCATAAAGGAGTTGCGCAAAATATCGCAAATCGGGCAATAATGGCCACAAAAGCGCCTCCATCTGTCGTTCGGCTGTTACTTCGTTGGGCTCTCATGGATAATCACGAGAACCCGTAATCGGCGGATGGACTCACGCGGTGGTTGCCTAAAAAGCGTTAAACGCACTCCTGCCCACAAGGCGGAAAAGTTAGAAAAATTAACCGTTATACTAATGTCCTTCGCCCCTCTCCGCCTCACTCACTCTCTCTCTCTCTCTCTCTCTCTATGTCTCTCTGTCTAACTCCCTCTGTGTCTATAAAAATCTGCCTTCACTCTAAAATTGCCCTCATCCTTCGGCTCATTTGTACGAATTCAGTGATTCTTTGCGATTCCGTGACTCCGGTTTTAAAATCCGCGATTCGCGATTCGCGTAAATCAGTCGAACCGCGATTCTCCCGCGGCTCGAAAATCACTCGACTCGTGCAATGAATGCCCAATACGCTTACTTAATAATAGAAAATCCAAACGAAATGCCGCACAATAATAATAATTGTGCGGCTCCCTGGTTCTCAGGCATCCACGGCGAACTGTAAAGTGCGCGAACCCCTTAATGCGATCCGATGTAATTAACAAAACGTCATCTTAATGTATAAATCGGACGATAAAGAATATCACGATTCCGTTATTTCGCGTTACGTTTCGTGAAATTTGCATTTCAAGTGCCCGTACGGCGTCGTTAACTGCAATTGTTTCTGCCTGATTGACTACTGCATGTTGAGAAAACGTGAGAGCTTTGAATTGCCCTTAAAGTCCAAAATATAAGCGGCTCGTGCACCGGAGAGTAAGAGCGCGCGCGCGCGCGAGAGAGAGAGAGAGAGAGAGTCGAGGGTTAATAAATATATATATATATATGTATGTATATGCATGTGTATATGTATATAATGCACAGAAAAAGGCTAAGAATGAGGTATAGATGTTTAGAGGGTAAGGCCGAGCGGGCCCGTTACAGATTCCTAGAGAAACTCGAAAGAGTCATAAATCTGGATCCCATGGGCCTACGTACCATTATTATTATAAAGATTTGTAATGATAATTAGGAGGAATATGCGGTGTCGCGTCGAGCGCATCTTCTACGCAACGACTGGTATTAACGATCCTTTTTTTTTATAATAAAGCGTGTATTCCGTTCCACGAGCATTTAAAAATCCATCGGGCCCATTGAGGAGAAGAGCCCCGATGAGAAAAATGAGGCAAAACTCTGATAAATTCCGGGGAGAACGCAACCGAAGAATTTTATAATTAGTATTTAAAGGTAAGAAAAGATCGCGTAAGGCCGGATTATTATAGAAGCAATTAAATTTTATTTCCTAATTGCCTTCGCCTTTCTCATAATGCAATCCTATCATTCCGTCGTTGCAGCCTAAGGCTTCTTATTATTATTATTATTGTTATTATCATTATTATTGTTATTGTTATTGTTATTATTGTTATTGTTATTATTATTAGTATTATATTTATTGCTAAAAATTAATAGATAACGGCAAATTTCACGCCCGCCAAGCATTCCGTAATAATAATTCGGATTTATTAAAACGAAAGTCCCGAGGCCGCAACAATGGCTTCCTTGGCTTCGCATTATTTCAAGATCTTCTTCCTTTCGCGATTAGAATTTTAATTAACGAATTATGACCAGAAGAATTTAATGAATCTTCAACGGGGGGGGGGCTCACTTTTCCAAACAGTTTATTCATTATTCATTAAGTCGCGAGTGAAAGTTTTATAGATAAAGGTATCTACGGGCTTCGTCATACCTGATCAAAGCGATTCCGTATAATTGTTGTACAATCGGCATTGAGGCTCTCGAGTTTATCGCGATAAATAAGCATATCAAAAGTAGTGTGGAACGCGTGCCCTGTGGATTCGCGAATGAATAGTCGGCGAATTCGGAAACGCTCGACAATAATACAAGATCTTGTATCTGAATGCGTTTGAGGTCGCTTCGGGTGCGAGTGCGCGGGGAGAGACAAGTGTAAGTACTCGAGCCTTTTAGCGCTGCTTAAATTATAAATTCACGGTTTACGGATTGATCGACTTGTACATGAAAATGGACTCGGGGATGTAAGTTTCTTAACGACGATGAGTATCTCTGCTGGGACGAGGATGAGCCGCGGAGTGTGAAACAATAACAATTGCTGTAAAAAGTCCATTAGCGAGGGTGGGTGGAGGCGATAGGGGGAGAGAGCGGTGAGGGGGGAGAGAGTAGGTCGCGCGATCCGAGCCCCGTCTTAATTCTTAAAGGCGGTAAGCGGTAATTCCTAGAATTGAACGAGTGCCGACACTTTCAGGAGTTCAGTTTCTCCGGAGCCTTTGGTTTCCCGGAGTCATCTCACTCTCTCAGGGTTTTCGCAGTCAGTTATATTGTAAAGGCCCCTTTCACGGCGCGATAGGCTCGGTTCGCGCGGCTTCCGTCCCCGTTCCCCCTGCCGCCATTTTCGCCCGACATAATCCGACATAATTAAAGCAATTACCGCGCGCAGCAAGAGAGGCCAATTACTTTACGTAAGGCCCCGCGGATTTCCTAAAACGATAATTAACGAGTTATTAACCGGCGGATAAGTCGTCCTCGAGGGAGACTCTATCGAGAGGGCCCTGAACACCCGGACGTTTTCGTATTTTCTCTGAATTCCGTAGGCGGCTAAGCCACTTTGCTCACTTGCTCGTTCCCTCTCGTTCACTCGTTCGCTCGTTTGCTCGTTCGCTCTCGTTCGCTCTCGTTCGCTCATTTGCTCAGGCAGCTAAGGATGAAATTTAATATGGTGCTTCCGTGCCGTGGCGCTTCCTTCTTTCTTTGAAATACAAATGGCCATAAAGGCTAATCGCAAATCGAGCTTTAATACATTGTGCTTTATCGTGCGTCGAGCGAGGACTTTTATCTCTAGAGCATCGTACAATAAATACCTTTTCCCCTGGCGGAGCTCCTCCGAGCTACTCCGAGTCATTGAGCTTTACACGCTCCTTACGCTCAGAGGCCGCCTGCGAGTAATGGGAGCCGTTGCGGTGGGCCGGGGCGAAGGCAGGCAGGCAGGCAGGCAGGCAGGCAGGCATGCAGGGAGGGCGGGAGGGTAGGACGGAGGGAAAGCGCGTGCTTCAAGAAGCCCGTAGGCTCTGACAACAGGGATGGACAATAGCGTCATCCAGCCGTGTCTGGATTCACACGGGATTCTCGGACAGAGAGTAATTCGGGTGGCCCTCCCCCGATCTCTGCGCGCATGTCGAATGTACGTGTAGACGGTACATTCACACCACGTGAGCCGTACACGCGGAACGTGCGCGCGCGGACACGGTGCGTGAGATATCACGGGCGCGCACTCGATATTAGCCGTTGGCCGGGGTGTGCGATGACTACAAGAACAGGATGCAATTACACACACGGACCTCGAGGCGCGTTATCGTCAAGGCAGAAAGAGAGAGAGAGAGAGAGAGAGAGAGAGAAGAAAACAAAAAAAAGAGAGAAAAAGTAAAGGAGAAAAGGGGAAAAAAAGAAGTTAAGCACGCGGCCCTCGCGTCGAGGAGGTTCTCATCTCGCGATTCCGATCGCTTTTCTCGGAAGGCGAAAAAGGAGGAAGGCCCGAGGGGACGGAAGTGCCGATTGGCGCTGAGAGCGAGCCAACCGCGTCGCCCGTGCGAATCTTTTCGCCGAAGAAGCCGACGACACCCGTGGCCGTGGCCGGGGACGTCGCGCTCAGACGCGCTACAGGCGCAGGCCACCGGAGCCCCCCAACGTACAGACCGTCCCACCCCTCCCGAAGAAATGAAATTTATGGGGCCGAGGGAGGGCTCGGCTCTCCCAATGAACCTCACCCGCGGCCGAATAAAAATGTTACGTTGGCAAATCGCTGCGATCGTAAGGAAGATTGACCGGAGGCTGGGTACCCGATGATAAATAATTACCGAGTAGCTTGGGCTCGCATGCGCGCTCCCATAAATTTCAGGGAGCTATTTATGTCCAGCGGATTATTATCCCTTTTTACAAAATTGCACGCGTTATCGATTAAAAGCGGAGTCTGTATGTACGGCGCGCGAGGGGTGGGACCTGAGCGTAAAGGAGATTTCTCATCGATTACATTAAATACGATGTAGCTTTGTATGCGGCGGAGTCTCAAGGGCCACTCGCACATTCGTTCCGTTCCGACGGTACGCCGATTATTCATACCTCGCCCGGACTCGTTCGCGCATACACCCCGACTCACCCACTTACCTCCCCCGTATCGGGCAATAACGCGTAACGTCCTTCCTCCCCTCCAGGATCCGATCCGATCCGATCCGATCCGATCCGAGCATTAGCATAATTCTTTTTAGTGCGAACTATCTCACGAGCATAGAATCGTGACAAACGAGCCATGACTAATCCAACAAGAGTATCCTTAAAGTCAGGAGCCTTCAATTATCGAGACGTTAATGAAATTCTCAAGAAAAGGCGTGAGGGCGGAGGGGTTGGAGGGAGGGGGGGGTAGGATAAGAGCGTCGCGGTTTCCAAGAGGAATTGCACATCGGGCCCTTTGAGGATCGGGGCTGACCGAGGCTCTCCGACTGAGAGCCCCTGGTTATTGGGGATAATTAGCGTTAGGAATTACGGGCGAGGATGATTCCGCGGAAGAGTGCGGAGTGACGGGTGTGAAAGCGGCCATTATCCGATTTTCTATTCGACGTGGCGAGACAGTAGGCGAGCTTCTTGAAAAACGGCCGAAACGAAGAGGCCGTAAGAATGGGCATATTATATATGTGAGGCACGAATGTGCGACTCTTCCGCCATTTCCGGAAGCGAGCGCGCACATCGAGGCGCCTTAATTAGGGGAAATTATTCGTTATGCTTTGCCGGTATAATGGGAGGGAAATCTCATCGAAATTGAATGATCTTATCCGGCGAGTGAGAACTTATTAAATCTCATCGAAAATCAAGCGCTTAAAGTACGTTGCTGATGCTTTTCACCGAGCAGCGGCTCCTTCGAATTCGGTCGGAATAGCGCGCGCCCGGGGCGGGGTCGGGTCGGGAGCGGGCAGAGGGGGGGGGAAAGGAGAGAATCGTTGTAACCAGGGTCGGTGCGGTGGCGTCGCTCGCGGTACAGTCACCCGAGCGCGATCCGGGCGGCAGAGATCGTTCCGTAATGAAAAGATCACTCGATTGGCCAGGTACACGGCACAGAGGGAAAATGGGGCACGAGCGGGGGTCGGGGTTGGGGTGGGGGTGTGGGGGGTGATATGGTGGAAGGAAAATTGCTTGGGCTGGCTTATCGGACGGCATTCCAGGGAGCTCGGCATCGCAGCCAATGCCCTAACACTGCACTTCCATAATCTCCCTGTACATGATTGCACGTCTCGAGACTCTGGACCATCATGGCCGCTCATCGCGGCTATTGGCCCATGCGTAATCACACGTTTCCCCACCTTCACCAAGTGCAGTCTTCGGCTTCACCGCCACCGACGGTCCGTCGCTGTTATTACAAGAATGTACACCTCTTGCCGCCCCCGTCCCGTCATCACTCCACCCTCCGTCCCAGTCTCGTTCGGTCGCACTCGGACTCCGAATCTGGACCATCTTCGACCCGGCCTTCCCCGCCCCTGCCTGTACTCCGATCCCTTTAACTTTAACCAAAAACTTCGCATACGCAATAGAGCTTCTTAATAATGCACTTGTTACTTTTAACTGCTTCGTAACCGTGTCCCCCCTCCCCGCCCCGGCCACCGGCAACAATAAATCCAATGCCTGCGCGGCTCCGATATTCTATATTGTTTTCTCTAAAAGAACATTATGCCGCTAATTAAGAAGTGAAATCTCTATCACGTAATATTTTCCGCATAATCCGTAATTGGCCACCTCCATCAGATATAAAACAATACATTCCCTTTGAAACGCATTCCTCGTATATCACAGGTATTATCAATAGAAGCTCCCGACCAAAAGATACGAAAATTCTAATATTCAAACATAAATCTTTCCTTCACAATTTCATTTTAATCAAATACCATTAGCTTATATATATAGATATATTTTTTTTGTTAACTTAATTTTTTAAATCTAAATAACACATTATCTTAACATCTTGCTTACCTCACCTCGATACTTATTAACACGTAATAACAACACGTATAATATGCAAATAATAATAATCTTGATTGAAAGGATTTCAATACTTTTTAACGAATCAAGTCAAAGTGAAAAGGTTCGCAATTTTATAATGATCTTCATTAGATTCGTAAGTATTTTTTAAATTTCAAGTTTAGTTTTTCTAATTTTCTCTCATTGCACGACTAAGCTAATCTCAATAATATTATATTTTCGTTAAATTAATAATTGCAAATTTTCGTTATCTTTGCTCATAAAACTACTTACAAATGTTTAAGCATGAGTAAAAAACATATAAATTTGTAAATTTTAACCGTTTTTTAGTAATTATTTAATGAATATTTGTTTATTAATACGTAGCGTAGCATGTTTTGGGATTGTATAAATAAGAAGAGTATTGTTAATATGGAATTGTGATCTTAGTGGTTTTTAAATATTTCCTCGCATTCGTGCACGCATTTACGGAATAAATGTATTATGCTATCTGATTATTATACATTTATATGTATAAACTTGTGTACGTACTGAAACGAATATGAATATAATCTCATCGAGCCGATAGCTCCATCTTAATGAAATTTTAATATTTTTATAAATTATTTAATTAACACGATAAAGCATAAATTAAATGCTTATACATTTCATTTTTATGAAATTACTTTTGAATAATATTATAATCGTATAATATACGTATATACTAAGGCATTTAATATTATTCTTCACTTTAATACAAACTGCTTAAACACGAGATTAATGTACCACGAATATGGATGTATCAAGATCATTTTAATTGTATTATGCTAATACTGAAAGTAAAATTAATGATAATAATAATAATAGTTTAAAAAGAGCATTAGCTATGATAAAATCATTTTATGGGTAATTTATAAAAATGTAATCAGGGTGTTACGTAAAAGGGGATTAACATTAAATTTCAGATATAAAAAGAATTACATTATACGCAGTACTCATTATTTTGTATAAAGTTTCAAATTACGGAAGAATTTAAAGCATGTTTCTAGAGATCGAGGTGCTGTATAAGATATAGGATGAGAAATGAAAGCTTAACCGTAGGAAGTGCAACGCCGGCATAAAAATGCTAGAAATAAAAATATTTTCGGTCAATTGATCTTGACGGTCTTGAGGACTTTCCATGAAATGTCATGACGCGATTACTGGCCAAACGTCGTTACGTATCGAAAGGAATATTCGGAGGTGGGGATCGAGATCAGCTTTCTTCACGTAATATTGAAGTTCATGTTGAAGTTCGTAAGGGGCCACCTGAAGCCGAAGCCAATCAATTCTTAGAACGATAATTGTTCTTCTCCTCTATTCGTTCGTACGCATGAGCGCATACGCATGTGCACGTGCGCGGAATTCCTCATTGGAATGGGATGCGATACGAAAGCGAATATGCACATGAGCTTATGGGGATGGATTATAAGCCGAGGAAATAAAGAAGATTGATACGAAATAAATAGGAATTAATTTCCCTTTGATTTTTATTTTCACAACACCGAATCTCTTCTTAAAATACCTTCTGTAATATCCACTGCATAATAAATTTTCATTTAATTACTTACTTGTATGTAATTAAAAATATACGAAAATTAATAACATTCGTGGAACCTTTAGAACTTTTCGTAATTCCAGGTTTTTAAATTGATAAGCCTTACTTTTATTATTTTATTTAAGAGTTTGCTTAATGACTTTTAATTTCTTTTACGCGTTTTCAAACTGTCAGTACTATGCTGCTTTCTTATATATATATATACATACATATATTTCATGAAAACGTATTAAAATTATGTGATTTTAAGTAAAGCACAAGAATAGCCGTCAGTCTAGAAAGTTAAGATTTTAATTGTAATTTTATGCCGTATTAAATTTCCGAATCTCAACTCTTTAATAGACATTCCCGTTCTCGTTTTCGTTCTGGTTTTCGTTATCCAGCAATTCCTGCATACGTAATTTTATTAATGCCAAGTTCAAAGTACCATCAATTTTTTTTTAATATATTTAAAATACAGTACATGGGTAAGAATTTTTTATTTATACAATATCCAATAGATTTTATCTGGCCTTTTAAGAGTTAATTAATCCTTCCTTTAAGATTTTATTACATTATAACTCAATGAACTTAATGAATCGATAAAATATTGTCCTCGTTTGACAAAAAAAAAAAAAAAAAAAAATTTGTAAATGTAATTACCAAGGCTTTCATGTACAACATTTTTCAATTATTATTTATGTATAAAACAAAAACAAAAATAGCTTATAAATATGGAAGAGTTTTAAAGGCAAATGATTTTTTATTAATAAATGAAGGCGTTTTTAAAAGATTATTTGCGTTTTGGAGAATAAAAATAATATATTTTTTTACAATACTCGTGCTTAAATTATCTTGGGCGTAATTTTAAAGGTTAAATTAAAAAATATATTTTGTATCTATTTTAATTGGCACTCGATTAACTGTTCATAAAATCCTTACGTTGGTTTCTCTATGAAAATAAAAGTAAACGAATAATTTCTACTTAAAAATTCCTTGCACAGAGCACACGTGAGTTAAAAATAATTACTTGATTGCGCAAAAAATTCGATTGAATTATATGTAACTATATTGTTATTGAGTTGTGTTAAATGTCACTTTTATTATTATTATTATTATTATTCCTATTCTTACTATTATTTTAATATAAATTAAAGTATTATTCTTATATTATATCGTTTACGTTATAATTTTCAGTAATAAAAAGTCACTTTGTAGATCTCCTTATGGTAAAGCGAAAAGTTTAAAAACTTACATCTAAAAATAATACATCTGCACAAGGACAATATAAATAATGGTTTAATATATGTATTAAAGAAGTACTAGCGAAACAATGCCTAGTTTATAAAATCGAATAGCATAAAGTGTGCGGCATAAAGTAAAAGGAGCCAGAAGGCAAGAAGATCTAAACCCTCAATTATCGAATGAGTATAATCTTACGTTCTATCCCTTCCACCTTTGCTATATATATTTTGGAATACGAAGAAGAACTGCAAAGGCGAATGCGTGCGCGAACAGTAAGATGATACGGGGATAGGGAGACAGGGATGGGTAGAGAGAGAGAGAGAGAGAGAGAGAGAGAGCGGAGTGGGAGGGGAGGGAGAAGAAATAAAGAGAATTGCGGATCTATAACATTATGAGAAACGAAATGACACGGCAATGTAGATTATTTCAGGAACGACTTATTAGGTTCGTAAGTGTAGCGTAAGACACGTACGTATTCGACCGATGGACCGCAAAGAGTTGATTCCCTCGTAAAAGGACTTATGGTTAAATAACGTATAATTTTAATAATCAATTGCATGAACGTCGTTTAATTTATATAATAATCCAATATAATCTGCCCCGTCTGCCATGGGAACGAAATCGCGTCCGAGCGTCAGAATAACGCCCAACTCGCCTTTGTAATTATTGCAAATTGTAAAAGGATGAAAGTATTGATGAATATAACTTTATAGGCAGATGCGAACGTGTCATTCTTTTTATATTATTTCATACGTGCCCCCGACCCCCCCTCTCTCTCTCTCTCTCTCTCTGTCTGAATCCTGTGAGCCGAGGCTCGACGAACATTCTTAATAAATACTTAGACGTACAAAATTTATAAAAAAAACAAGAGAGATATTTTAAACATTTGATAAACAAATTTTGTATTTATCTGTTTTTAAATTAATTCTAATTCGTAGGAGGAAAGTGTGAGTTTTATTCAGCCGTTGGCTTTTCTTAATACGTAAAAATATATCCATTTTTAATTCGGAACTTTAATTACTGAATTTGATCCTCGTTAGATCTATCTATGAATAGATCAATAATAATCTTAAATATCATTGGAATGAAATTGCCTGGCTTTGATTGAAGCAGATCCTCTCGAATCCATTATAGTTTAGATAAATATTTAACACGACAACGGGACATTCTGTATAATGGCTCTAATATACAATGAGTATATTAGATAGAACATAAGAATATTTCGAATTAACGTAAAATTTCATTAGAAAAAAAGAGAACTGCTGGACATCCAAATGACCGGGAAAATTAGTCGATCAATTGTCATGAATATTATTAGTGTTGTAGAGTTGTCGAAAGGTGGCTTATCGCGGATAGCCTGGATCGATAGAGATAATGCCTCTGCAACACGAATCGAATCTCTTGGATCGTCGATCAAAAAGCGATTGGATATCGAGGTCGAAAATAGGGCGAAAGGCTTGAAATGTAAGCATAATTGGCCAAAGGCTCATAATCCATTGGGCGGTGGGACGAACTGATCGAGCTGGCTCGCCTCCCTTCTTGTCGCTCTCTCTCTCTCTCTCCTCTCTCGCTCTTCGTCGGCGAGCCTTGCTTGCTCGCTTCGTTCTTCGAAGAGCCTTTCTCCGTTCGCCACTTCGCCTTATCTAAACACCAAAATAATGACTGGCTCTTATCGCTACTCGGAGGAGGTACAACATCTAATTACGTTTGGGCCTTGAAGCCATCCTCCCACTAGAAATGGAGTATTTCGGTCCATCTATTACTCGCTCCTTCTTTTCATTGTTTTTATCTCTCACTCTTTACTCATTCGTCCTTCCATCTTTCGATATTATTAATGAAATTAATGCCCCACGTATTATAATTCATATTCATTACATGTCTGATAACAAAATGTCTAAACCTATATTATATTAATAGTTATTACATCTCGATGTAATCCACTCATCTACATCAAGGTTAAAGCAATAAACAACCGCAGGCACTTCCTCAATAATTCATTCATTGTACATTCCTACGTTTTTCCATATTAATTTTATCCCCAAGTTGATCAATCAATATTAAATTACAAATAATATGTATTACACGAGTGTTTTATTCTAATACCCCTTAATTACATTTACTCGACTGCATTATATATGCTTAATAAGCAATAAACCACGTATCGCCGTAGTTTTTATTTTACTTTTTCGTTCAATATTAATTATCATACCCGATTTGAATATTGAAAAAGAGACTGTAGCTCTATGCACATGCACGTACACAAAGATAATTTTCCATATACATTATACATGAATTCAGTATAGGTCAAGGTTAAAGATGGCGAATACGAATACGTCGATTTTTAGTATTCGCAGTCCCGATTCTCATCTGCATAGGTAAATAAAAAAAAAATTGTACCCTTAGTGCAATAATCGCGGACAAACAAGTAAGTTGAGCAATGCAAATAAATAATACTCATTACGCTGTAATTTATGGAATGCTTATTTAGAATTGAAGCGAATATATTTAAACGCTGCTCTAAAGCCTGCTTGAGACTAATAATGATACTGATAATAATAACGGCATCTGAAATGTAGAGCAACCTTCACTTATTGTCAAAGATAAAAATGATATTAAAACAAAAAACAACAAAAAAATGAAGGTATTAGGGCGAGCTGGAGATTGAAATTTTTAATGCTGTTCAATTATGTTAAATCGACTTACTCTCATTTGCGAATGCGAATAATAGAAAGAATAGGAAAAATAATAGGATATTTCTATAACATTATCTACAATTATTATTTCATTTCATGTATTATTAGACTTTCGAGATGTATGCATTGATCAGATATCTTTGTAATTATATATAATAAATGATTGGATCGTCACTTAAAAATGGGAACGCAAAGTCATAACAATCCAAATGAAAATTGGGTTAATCACCGAACATGTAAATTAAAATTATATAAATAAAGCTCAAGCAGAGGAAATTAGTTTGTACCATGATTCTTTATTCGGGAAATTAATATTATACGTAAATGTAAACATTATGCTAAGAAGAGTATCTGGTCGATTCGTTTATTTATTTTCCAGGTTTTAAGCCTTTCTACGTCGGAGACACGTAGTTTTCTTCTTTTTTTTTTTACATTTGGTAAATAAGTAGCGATCGTCGATTAATTTGAAGCTTCGAACAGTATTTTGAAGAATAAACAATTGAAAAATAAGTCAAGGGCTTGAATTCTTTCTCAGCTCTTTGTTAGTTTTCGTAGTTAGCCAACGCCATCTTCGGTTCATCTATCCCGTTTTATCCGTTGCTTAATGCAACATAAGCTAATCCGACCGATGATATATTTTTCTTTTAGCGAATTTCTCACGTTAAAAGCCAAGCAACAATGGAGACAAGTTTAAGAAACGCGGCGATTGTCAACAATCAACTTGTGGGATTCTTGCGAGGCTCAAAGCTACTCGAGCCTCGACGCTTCAAGTTTTTCTCGAAACTCGAGCGCGTTTACCTGTGCCTATTTCCAACTAAAATTGCTATTACGTATAACTAACCCTATTCCTTCTCGCTACGCGTTTACCGCAATTTTTTTTAAACTTTCCCTTTTTTTAATTTCACACTATTTCAAACTTCCTTCTAACAATCAAATTCTCATGTACACAAGTGCTGCTTTATTTTTTCTGTGAAAAGTTACATTAATTATGGATTTTCTTTTCTAATGACACCGCACTGTTGCATTATTCGAGTGAAGCGGCGATGGCATCAATAATTAAATTAAATGCTCAAATAAAATATAAGTCGAAGAAAAATATTTGTTTACATAATAAGTGCTTACGGTGTATTTTTCATAATTAATTTAATATATTCTAAAAATTCAATGACATTACTAAACGTATAAAAATGTTAAAAGTGTCTGGTAACATGTTAAGGGGCTTGAGTAATAAATTATATTCGTAAATTACGAATAGTAATTTCGTTTAATTTATTCGTAAGAATAAACGTAAATTGATTTTATAAGATCTTTTTACGCGTGCACGAGATCAATGTAAAATGAATGATTTTATATGGACAAATTAATGGCATAAAAGTATTTGTGCGGCGTAAAATAATGTTTCCATGCTCAGTTTGTTATTAAATACTGCGGTTGTATTAAAATCTCTGATGGAAGGGCGTATGAGCCCGGAATCTAGCAAATCTTTAGTACCCATTATTAACAGGAAGACGCATCTGATATGCTAGCAGAGGGAGAGAGGGAGAGAGAGAGAGAGAGAGAGAGAGAGAGAGGAGAGGGAGAGAAAAAAAGTTTTCTTCGAATAAACACTCTATCGCTTATGTGAAAATTATAGTTAATAACTCGTTACGTCCATAAGGACACAAAGGCTCCTCCCACTCTCACGACATTTCGTGAACGAGACTTTGACACTTGGCTCTCCCCAGTCAGCGGTGAACCGGGGATGGTCTCTCTCTCTCTCTCTCTCTCTCCCTCTCCTTTTTACCAGTCCCGCGACCCCCCTCTGTCGGTGATCGCCCTCTACAGCGGCGTCGGCGGCGGTCATTTCCCGAGCCGGGAGGAAAGAAAAAAATTGTTTTGCAAGTTAACATCCGTTTTGTGTGGCCCGGCGTATTGTCACACGCGGCTCGGAGGCGGTCAGCGCGGCTGGACACTCGCATACGCTTAGCAAAACAATTACCTGGGTGATATTATCGGACCGGCCGTCGGCTCGTTCACCTATGGAATCGTGAGCTTTCCGCCGCCGCCACCGCTACTCGCCCCCCCCCCACCCACCCCCGGCCTTTAGCTCGTCTCGTCGCGTCCCGTCCACCGGTGCCGACCCGAGTGACCGGAAGCCGGTCTCGAATACGAGCGCGGCAGGCCCGTGAGCTGCGGCGGGGGAGCAGGCCCCCGGAGAGAACAACCGCCACTTCCGGCGACGCTCATTAACGCCCGCGCACGGATTTCTCTCTCCCCCGTAACCCCTCATCCCCCTCAGACGGTTAATTCGATTTGACGCGCCGCTCGCGCCCACATGCGACGCCACCGCCGCCACTTCTTTAGCTCGACATCCAGTTCGCACCTGTCCCAGCCAATTTCCCGCCCACCACCCTCCATAATTGCTACGCTCCTCGTCGACACCCTCCCTCCTCTCTCTCTCTCTCTCTCTCTCTCTCTCTCTCTCTCTCTTATTCTCTCTCTCTTTACGGGTAACTCGGTACGTAGGAGCCCTCGCAGTTTCCGCGGGGCAGCGTATTCTCTTCGTTCGACATCGGCTCCCTCCGTTATCGCCGTGGCCCCGGACCCGAAGCCGAAAACCTTCCCGAGACCGTAATGGACGTCATCGTCGCGAGCGGCTCGGCTGCCGCTTGTCGGTCAACGTTAATTTATCGCTCGAAATCACAGGCTTCGGCTCTCCGGTGAATTACCTTTAAGTGGCGATACGTTCATTTTAATACGTGAGAAAGCGTTTTTTCATGTTTCCTGCTACACGTCATTATTGAATTAATAAAGCTCAGCGGTCGCACTCCGCTCTTTCATCTTTTTTCTTTTTTTCTTTTATTCCTCGCTTCGTTAATGGAATCGCGCGAGCCCATTGGCTTTATCTAATTTTACTCCCCCATCCCAATAACCCCATCCGCCACTTTTCAAATCAATGTCCAGCCGTCGAATTTATCGGCGCACCGTAATTCGAAGCCTCTTTATAAGCTCGACACAAGTTTCTCCGAGCTTGAATACCTGCGCCTAAATACCTGCGCTTAAATAACTGCGCTTAAATGACTGCGTTTTTTTATACCTGCGCTGGGCCCTCCGGACCAGCAATTTTAATCTCCTCATTAATTGAGATAATAAAATCGCCGATTCTTGTCTGTCGAAATCTGTG
Source organism: Ceratosolen fusciceps (assembly GCA_018883505.1). Classification (NCBI taxonomy): domain Eukaryota; kingdom Metazoa; phylum Arthropoda; class Insecta; order Hymenoptera; family Agaonidae; genus Ceratosolen; species Ceratosolen fusciceps. Next base: position 8,051,335 of record RCIC01000001.1, read on the forward strand.
AAAAAGCTGCGACGCCGACGAGCTGCTACTGTTGTAATCACCGGACAAAATGGCTAAAATGTTTTTAATGTTCTTGAAATACTTTACCTAAATGCTATGCTGCTTTTATAGTTATTACGGACATGCGTATAAGGGGGACAGAGACAGAGAGACAGAGAGAGAGAGAGAGAGAGAGAGAGAGAGAGAGAACCGGGCATTTAAAAGCCGATAACTAACTTAGAGATAGATAGATAGATAGATAGATAGATAAATAGATAGATAAATAGATAGATAGATAGATATAGAGAGAGGGGGGGATTATTTTATTTCAACTTTTTTTCATAAGCCGTAATGGATATAGAGAGTAAAATGCTCAGAAATGAGTATGGGATGATAATTTCTTTTCCTTGATCACGGACTAAATCGACGATTCGCATTAGTCGGCTCGAACCGTTGCTTTCTAAGCACGATAATTGTCATCAAAAGATCCTCCTTCGTTATACGAAGAAAAGAAGATACCGGATGTGATGATTTTTTACAAGAAACTGAAAAGACCGCAAAATCAAGGAATCCCCGACCCCTCTCCGCCCCGCTCTCTCTCTCTCTCTCTCACTCTCTCTATCTCATTCAAGATAGAGTCAGATAGAAAAGAAGAAGAAACAGAAGAAGAAGAGGAAAGAAAAAAGGAAAGAAAGAAAGAGAAATGTGAAAAAGAAATGAGAAAAGAGGAAGGGGTGGGCGTCTATTAAAAAACGATTTCTATCCCGAGCGCGGCCGATCAAAGTGCCACCACACGTGCGCTTCACAAAGTCACACGTACAGTCGCCTGAATCCGTGTGGCTGAAACGAAATGGAATTTTCATTAATATACTTCAATTTCCAGAGACATTGGCGCCTCGTCCCTCCTCCCCTGGCTCACTAGCCCGTTGTTGGCCTTAGCGGCCGTGGCCTCTAACGAGTCCTCTCGCCGCAGGTCCATTAGGAATTGGGGAGGGGGGTGGGAGACCGGGACCATAAAGACCGCTGAGTTCTCGCTAAACAATGAATGAACGAATGAATGAGCAAAGGATGATGAAAAATAAAAAAAAATAATAGGATTAGACGATGCCCGGAGCAATAGGCTCGAGCACGTGGCTTCCGAGGAACCGGAGAGACTCTAATTATCGAGCGATCCGAACGTTGAGAATCTTCTTTGTCAGCGCTGATGATACCCGTTCTCGATATAATAAGCGTCTGCGTGTGCGCGAGAGGGTGGGCGCACCCCCGGAGTGACGATTCTTCCGCTTCCCGGGGAATCTCTCAGTCGACAATGGCTCCGCCGGAATGTCTCGCGCGCGTCTCTCTCCCCCCTCCGCCCCTCCGGCCCAAATAACCTCTCCGCTACCGTCATTCGGTATACGTCGGTCCCCAGGAAGCAAGAGAAAACCAGCAGGACAGTTCTCGATTTGACGACAGATGGTCAGGTGTGCGTGGGTGTGTGACGCTACTGCGCTTTTTCAGCGGCCGGCCTAATTGACCTGCCACTTTGCACTCGGCCACCTATTTACCAGGCTGCAAGGGTGTGGGGGTGCGAGGGTCTGAGGGTTGCGCGCCAGATTCTATCTTTCGAGCCCCGCCGCTCCAATGGACTTTCAACGCCGGCCATTCAATCTGTTAGCACTGGCAACTGCTCTCGCCACTCGTTTACTCGCTCTCTCTCTCTCTCTCTCTCTCTCTCTCTCTATCTCTCGTGTTTCTTTTTCGTCAATTCCGTCGGCGCGGTGTGAAAGAAATTCGTGTATCGTTCAACCCTCATTTTCGTAGACCTTAAGCTCTTCTTTTGAATAATAAGGAAATTCGGTCATTTTATATGTAATATCCGGTCATAATATAAAATGTAATTTGCTACAATAATCGATGCCTGTCCCAAAAGATCTTCAGATTACAGAGTTAATGTATTAGTTGTAATGTAATAATTTCGTATAAGGGAATGATGAACTCTTTCACACATTTCACTTAGTCATTGTCTATTTGTCAGCAGGGGCATAAGTTTGGCTTTTTTTCCCTGTTTTTTTTCTTCTTTTATTAATAACGCTTTTATCGTATTAGTAATATGAGAGAGTGGGGTAAGAGAGAGAGAGAGAGAGAGAGAGAGAGAGGGGGGGGTGGGAAAACATAGTAGCGCTTATTTTATTATTAATAAAAAGTTAAACTTCAATAGAACTCGATTGAATTGAAGCGATTTAACAAGAGATTATTTTAAATTTCCCCGGCGAAAGGTGGGAAATACAAAGGTGCGAGTCATTATTTGTTTACGTTGAAATCGGAGACCCTCTAGGACACTATCATTGTTATTGTAATATAACGATGTATAGTATCCTTGAAAGGTGGTATGTACAATGTAATTAAGTGAAAAGCGAAATGTCTCAATGGCATGATACTCGCAACGTAAAACATAAGGTATTAATTTTTTCCGCTACTTAAATGTAAAAGACAAACAAGAGGCGCAGAGCATTTATTTAAGAGAGAGAGAGAGAGAGAGAGAGAGAGAGAGCAAAGAGCATTGCTACAGACAGACGTTGTGATTACAAGGGACCGAGTGGTGAGAGTTTGGTGAGGGGTTATTGCGTGGAAGGGAAGGTATTACCGTAATGCCGTGAATAAGAGTCACGTGAGCGAGGGAGTTATTATATTCCGTGACCGAGGATAATATTAATTGAAAATGCAATAGTAATCTGGAGGAGCTCGGATTCTTTATTCATGAAGCCAATGCGGTTTCAGGTCGGACGGGACGCTCGGGGCGGAATCAAAAGTGATTCCTCGGTAAGTCGCGGGGTAATTGAATTTCTGAAAGGCCACGCATGTGTCGGTGTAAAGCTCCTGGACAAACGAGCGACTCCTTGCTTTTATATATTAATGGCTAATGGCTCAGTCGATCGCTCCGCCCTGCTATTCTTATCCCCCCCCCTCTCACTCTCTCTCTCTCTCTCTCTCTCTCTCTCCCTATCTGAAAAACGCACATGCCCGCGCACTCGCTATATCTACAAGTTAACTTGTTTAGCGTATGTACCGATGTCTTTGTCGTCGTCGTCGTCGTCGTCGTCGTCGTCGTCGTCGTTGTAGTAAGGACAGCTCCATTCAAATTAATTCCAGCCCTTTAATTCCATATTTTTATACCTGCATAAGCAGCTCGTACGAGCTCGGAAAATGACATTTTCTTTCATTGTTCGGGCCAAGGCTCGCTCCTCCACTACAAACACACACCACTCGCGCTGTCATTATTTCATCGTATTATTCTATTCTCCTTCATACGCCTCCCATTATATTTATCTTACTAAATTTTTACTTCATTTCCATTGGGCTTTTTCATTAATTTCATTCGATTTCTCAACAAACTGCCTTATGCCTTATACAACGACATAACATTCGGCCCGCGCACTCAATGGCTTTTATATTTACTTTACTTTTCCTCCCGATAACCCATAATTTCTTCGGAAATATCATTTATTTATTATCATATCTTTTCATTTGTATGCCTCACACACATGCCGTCTGCCCGCCTCAACCTTCATTATGCACGTTATTCCTACGAGAATCCATATCCCGCTCATTATTCATACAATATAAATCTCCGTGGTAATTATTATTGTAAGGTAAATCATAATTTACACTCAATTAATAATTAAACTCTTTTTACTAATGAAATTATGATTACGTGCACTAAATAAATTAGACGAGCCGTCAATGTGAAAAGGAAGGGACGGGGACGCCGCCTTTACCTTACAGAAGCTTTAGAATTTTTACGAAATACCTTTAATACGCCACTCATTGCTTTTTTAACCTGTAACCAGTATCATTAAGTACAATGAGGCCCGGTAATTTATAAGGAACCATTTTCTTTTTCTTTCCTTCCTTTTTCTCCAGCAAATACTATTTGATTTATATCTGCTTTAATGACGTTATAGAAAACAAACAAAGAGTAAGCCCGTTAAAAACCTAAAATTTCGAATAAAATAAGCTATTATTTTTATGGGACTGCTTATTCTCGTAATATGCCGTGCACTAGGATTAGCGGAGCAGGAAAGTACTGTTGACTAAAAGTCTCCGATGTAGCCTATTAAATCGAGAGATAAGTCGACACGCATAAATCTTATCGAACTTGATATCTAAAATACTGCTATTACAGTTGCGTCTACTTAATTTTATAATTTTCCTTATTCGTCATTGCTAGATTCGTGTATTGCATTTGTTGTTATCGGATCGCCGATACAACAATATAAAGCGAAGTACAGTTTTAATTGATTTAAAAGAAAAATACAAATCGAAAGAGAAAGCAACAAAAGCCGAGTACGTGCACGTGCTTTGCCATAAAAAACTACTTTTCATTATATCGCTATTCGAAATAAAATCTTATTCAATGAAATTCAGCGGTAAGAGCCGGAGTTAAAGAAAAAAAAAAATTAGAAACAAGAAAAAAAGAAAAAGAAAAAAAAGTCCCATTGCCATTGGAGTTTTTAATCTTTCAGAAGATTGCCCTAAAAATTCCTATTAGTTCACATGATTAAAAGTGCAGATTGAAAGCATCGCACACAACACACGACGCACACGCGCCACACGCACACATACGCGAAATGCAAATTAATTGTAATTAGCGGATTAATTGTAAAGAATACAAAGTCCAATTAATAAAGTGAAAGAGTGGTAATTTAAATTTTGCCATTGGTGAGAGGATTTCAGGTTCGTAATTATAATTATTAAAATTAATAAGCCCATTCATTATATTTTAAATCGAAGCGTCTAATGAAATCTTTATGCTGGAAAGGCATGTGCGCCAGTTTATGTCGATATAGAGGCGCACGGGGGCAAGTAATTGATGGCTGAATTGATGGTACGATATATCTTTGAAATCAGCATGTGATTAAGAAAATCTGACGTTAATGTCGCTCGATAAACATGTTTCGCTCGCCGTATTCAAAGTAAGGCGCGGAAACACTGCCAATACACACGAATAACATTAGTTAGCGGACTCGCAGTCAGTCGCGCTCTTACCAGACCATTATAATTAAGATGCTATTTAAATTCACTGCCCGTGTTATAATTCATTGCGGAATATTTATTTGCAGAAGCGGGAGCTTAGGGAGTTTGAATATTTATGGTTTGGTATTGAAGGGAGCGTGGCTTGAGGAAGCGTCGGCTGCTTAATCGATAAGATTTAAGGAGGGGGCGCGGTAATACAGTTAGTGAGTTCGGCAGGTGAGATAAAGTCGTCGGTGAGCTTTCAAGTATCGGCATCGGTGACCCTCCCCCCCCCCCCCGACAATCTATAAAAGCTTAAATCGCGGCAAAGTGTTAAATTGTCTCGTGGGAAGGTAAGTCGCACGAGAATGAGGGATTAACGACAGGAGAGGAAGAAAAGGTTATGCGGTCGATCGTTAAAAAATTAATAACCGGAGAGGGCTGTTGGAGAGCCGAGGCCAGTTAGCCAATCGAGTTAACGGCTCTCGATCCTCTGCACAACTGCGTTACAATCGACAAAATAAAGAAAAAATAAAACGAAATGAAATAAGGCTGAGCGCAACAATACCTACGCCCTGCCCACACATACGGTTCTCTCTCTCTCTCTCTCTCTCTCTCTCTCTCTCTCTCTCTCACTACGCATGCACGTAGACGGTGGTTATTGGAGGCAAGCAGTTACCCGAGCCGAATCAATGAGCAGCGTTCACAAAGCGCGACTATAAGGTCGTTGTGGTATACATACATATATATATATATATAGGGTATATACCACAAGTGGAAGATCCGGAATGAATCGTTAACTTTTCTCTCCGTTGACGAATACACGGCCCATATGCCCTAACCAACTCCTACAAAGCTACTCTTACCTACGACCTACCTCACCACCACCACCATCACCACCACCACCACCACCATACCAACTTCCCTTTCCGTTTTTTCAGCGGACCGCCTCAAACACGAAATCGTAGGCGAAACCCCATGTATTTTCAACAAGCCCGTCCACCTGACCGTAATTTCTATTTCGTAATTTCCTCTCCCGCGCACGCGCGCCCACTCTATTGTTGTTGTATTTGCCGAGTTAATCCTATTAAAACGATGCCCCCGTTGTTCTTTTTTTCGTCGGCACAACTTATTTCATATCGCATAACTAAGCGAATTTTTATCCAATTACTCTTCATAATTCAGTCTCGGTTTCTGTATGTCTCTCTCTCTCTCTCTCTCCGCTCTCTCGCTCGCTCGCTCGCTCGCTCGCTCGTATCGCCCGTAATCATTAAGCCTTTCGTAATTAATGCTCGTTTGCGGAGGAACGATCGTAATAGCTTAATTATTAAAAGAGAAAGTAAATTTGACGCGGGTGTCTATAAATACTGTTGAAAAATTGTTGTAGATAGCAGTCGAGGTTCTTATAGCCGGTCATTAGCAAGGCAAATACTATTAAAGGGAATAGAGTGCGGTCAGGGAATATTTTCTTTCGTGCAGCGGCAAAAAAATTCAGCTCCTGCGCTGAATAAACATTTTTATTAGGTATGAAAATAACGGAGTTATAATTTGCTTACCAATTGCGCGCAATAAAATTTAGCTTTGAATAAATTTCCTATAAACGTAAAACACTTCCTTAATAAAGTGGTAAAATGATAGGGCGACAGAACAACGAAAAATTTGCATAATTCGAAAGTATTTTTCGAGAGCGCACGCAGTGCTTCCATAATAAATAAATAAATCGAAGCCTTTAATATATATATATATATATATATAAGAGAGAGAGTGAGAGGGAGAGAGAGAGAGAGAGAGAGAATAATCGAGCGATAAACATTTAATTGACTTTCAGTGTTTTCGTCTTAAGGCAGCTAAAGCAGCTAAATTCTTCTTATCAGGCCGGGTACGGTGTAAGTAGCATAAAGTAGGCATACACCAATCAACGATCCCCCGGCGAAGATCCGTACAGTCGAGAGCGATGGACAGTGTCTCTGGTTGTATACAGCCGAGGCCGATCGGCATCAATCTCTGTACTCATTAATGGCGAAGACAGAGAGGCTCCGGGTAATAAATGACAAGCAAAATAATAAATAACGAGCCCGCCCTCGTCAAATGAACTGCCGCAACTGAATAATACGACCGGCCGATCACCGACTGCCCCTCGCACTCCCCTTACCACCGCCCCCTCTACCCGTCATCTCGCACGTTTTCTTTGGCCGCCGTTTCCCCCTACGCCTCGGCTGTGCCGCCCGTGTCACTCCGAATGTACGACTGGTTGCCGATGATCGGGGCAGATCAGTAGACGACAGCGCGAGATCGTAAACAGGAGAATTATCGGGGAAGGGGTTACCGTGCTAGCCGAACCGAGTAACCCAGTACCGCGATTCCGGACTGACAAACCGTCACCGTTAATGGCAAACGGGTAAATGAAGGTTTAAGAAGTGAAACACGAAACGACGTTGACCGGACTCGGCTCTATTTCCATTTCTCAAACAAATAATACGGATAATTGTTAGGTGCGCGGAAGGTGCGCGTCCTATCGTGAGTCGGGCCACGGGTATAGCATACACGCGCGCGGCTTTCCGCTTCCCCGACTCCGTGGCCCGCACGCAGAGATACCTATATGGGTGTTTGCATGTGTGTGCGGGAAGGACAGTGGCCCGTCTCTCGTCTTTATTATACCTGGCGCTGAGAGTCGAGCGGCTCGGTGGAATGAGCGACGCTGACGACGACGCTGACGACGACGCTGACGACGACGACGACGACGACGACGACGACGACTATGGGGCCGGCGACCAGTCCCGCCAAGGGCGCGTAAGTAGGGATGATCGATGCGGCCCGCTTATCGGCGACATGGACGATTCCAGCGAGGTATGGGGACCCGCGCGGAGAACCCGACCAAGTGAGCGACGGCCGAGTCTCGGTGAGCGAGGTGAGAGACACAGGGAGAGAGGGAGAGAGGGAGGGGTGAGGGAGGGAATGAGTCGGGGCTCCGAGAGCCACCTTTCTCATTACCGCGACACGAAATGCTCATATTATCGTTATTTTTATTAAACACCGCTGCGCGCCTCCGCGCACCCATCTCACCATCGTCCGTACACTGTATGAACGCACCCATACACATACTTTGTTAAACTTGGAAGCGAGTATTTTTAGCGCGCGAAAAAAGCCAAGCGGATGCGGCATCCCCGGGACTCTACCCCTTCACCGACATGCTCCGTGCCCCGAACAAGGAGTGGGTATGTAGGCCTTTTTTGGGTATAAGAGGCTCGGAGGATGGGGAAGGGTGGAGTGAGAGGGAGAGAGGGGGGGGGAAGAGGAACAGAGCGCGAACGATGCTAAGGCCGGTTAGAGACGAGTTTTTAATATACGCTCCTCGGAGTCTCGGTCGCGCGATCCCCTCGAAATTATCATTATTATAAGTGGCTCGGTCGCGTGATATCGCCCCAAAGTTCCTTTGACGTACGGGAATATACGCCATGTGTAATAAGCATTCTTACCCTGACTGATAAGTACAAAGTTCGAAGGCGCTCAAGTTGAAGGCCTGACGGCTTATCTCTGGGACTTTCCAGCCATTATCCGTTTTTACACATTGTCCTGAAATAAATGGCGCCGCTTTAATAATGATGGCCCGATAAAGTCGAGCGAAGGTGGAGGGAAGGTGGTGGGAAGGAGGAGGGAAGGAGCGAGCGAGCGAGCGCTCCTTTCGCGATTATCAATAATATTTTCTCCGCTGTGTGGTGGGGTGGGGTGGGTTGGGGTGGGGGGAGCAAGAGCCAGGAGACTTGTACCGGCTCGTATCAATTCTTACGCAAAATTAGCCGATTCGAGCTTTCGCCCGGATAAAGAATACCCTGTCCTCCTCTTATCTAATACCAAGCAATAAAATTGATTATTTGTGAATTTCGTGGCTAATTTTATGTACCGTCGCCGAATTTCTTGGCCGGCACTTTGGACCGAAGGCAGGAGAACGGAGGGAATGTGGAACGAGTGTGAGCGGAGTGAGGAGAGCGGAGAGTGGGGGGGGGGAGCGGAGAGCAGAGTCCAGTCAAATGTGCCGGGAAAACGTTTACTCAGGCTAAACAAATTTCGAGCGATTAAAACATCGTAAAAGAGGTGCCAGAGAATCACGGACGTCCTTACACGGTTATCCTCTTAAAACTGAGACGATAATAACCCGACGGAGATCTAAATAGAGTCATGATTAGGTGGGCGAGTCGGACGGGGACTCCGAGGGGCAGAGCGGAAGGAGCGAAGAAAAAAACTACTAGGGACTGTCTCCCACTCTCCTCTCTCTCTCTCTCTCTCTCTCTCTCTCTCTCTCTCTCTCTCTCTGTTAAGATAAGCCAAGTGCCCATACTAATTGTGACCAGTCAAAAGGTAGAACATTTTAGTCTCCGCGGCATCTTTTTTCCGCCTCGAGGATGCCGTATATAAAATGGATAAAATATTCCCTGCAGAGATATTCCGCTAGACGGAATATAAAATTTCTTAGCTAAGCTCCCATTTGTCTCCGCTTTGTTTTCCATTTATCTTCATTTGTATATCGCGAGCCACTTCGGAATACCCTCGATCCCCGTACAATCGCATCTCCAAAATCTCTAATGATTTATTTATTAAGGCGAGCGGCCGACTCGATCTATGATCCAGCCGCGGATCCAGCCTCGGGTCCAGCCTCGGGTCCAGCCTCCGGTCCAGCATCCGATCCAGCCTCGGATCCATTCATATTCCGCAAGGGAACGCGTTTAGCCACGCGCGCCCGATGACGCCGCTGACCGATTATCTCCTCGATTATCTTATATTCGGCCAGTATTTGATTTCAATAATCTTCGATGGCCTTGTTATTTCAAAGAGGCGCATTAAGCATAAGTGGAAACGTCTTTCAAAGCCGAATAAATGTCCAGCGCTCGGCCGTTAACCGTGCCAGCCGAATCTTCGTCCCGATGCATTAAATCCGCCAAATTAGCATAAATTGGCTGAAAATGGTTATTTAATTTTTTTTCAACCACGAGCTCTCTTGCTATTCTTGCTATTCGATCGAAGTAAACACAGGCTTTTTCTCTGTAATACGGGTCAATCGGCCTTATGAACGGGCGTTTTTCAGACGATGGGCGACCGTAATGCATTTAGAATAAGAATTTTGAAACGGATCTTCGCGTCCTGGTGATCGTCGAGCACTCGCTAAGGATCCGACACATCGGGTATCGAGAGCGGATTATTAGGTGAGCGGATTCGGCCGACGGGTAGGTAAATAGTTTTGTAGGAAGACGTCAGGAAATTACGGTATAATCGTGTATCACGACGCGCTCTAATGGATAGCAGCGATAAAACTCAAAGCCCGATAAAATAAAAGGAAGATATTATACAACATAGTGAGGAAAAATGTAAGAGCTCGGAATGTTTAAGCGAGAGGAGATAAGTTTGCCGGGCAGGGCCACGTATATGCCTGCATTGTTTAAAATATAAACGCTTTCACAGATTGTGAAAAAGGGTTTAGCCGATAGGGGCAGGCGTCTCGCGCGACATCTCCGAGAACTTTTCGATAAAGTGCAAAAATAAAGGAGGAAAATAAAGAAAGCCGCCTGTCTTTCGGCCGGAATAACGTAGACGACGAAATAAAATGGAAAGAGACGAGAAGTTATTGGGTTCTCGGTTCTCAGTCCGTGTAGCCTCGATCACAATCGTACTGATCACACAATATACCAAGCTAAACGAAACGAAACGAAACGAAACGAAACGAAACGAAACGAAACGAAGCTAAACTGCAATAACACTTAATATTCCGTATACGTGTCCCTTTAAAATTATTATAAACAGTTAGCGAAACATTTAGAGTACAAAATCCTCCGAAGTTTATGGCTCCCATTAGAGATATGGTAATAATCCGTGACGGACGGTGCAATAATCATTAAGTCCTTTTCTCTCCTTAATCATACATTATAAAAATAAAGTTAAAACGTTACGTCGCCTGACCTCTTATCCTCAGCCAACCAGCCAGTTTCCCTTATCTACTTTATACCCTATGCCTTATAATATTTTTTCCACTTTAGTCATTTAAAGGCTCGAGCAAAAGAGTCTTAAAAAGCATTCGAGTCACTTTTTATCAAATAACTTACGTATTTATAGATATTATCGGCATTTCGGAGGTGATCGATGTACCTCGTAACGGACCATCCGCCGAACGTTTTACAATTACGTTACGTCCTGCGCGATATGTACGCGATATAGGCTCCGAGATCAATAAGAACGAAGAGAGTCTCGTTATCGTCGCATTTAACCCCTTTCCCAAAAATTTATAAGCACCAGCTGAGGATAACAATCACCGAGCGCAACTCACTCGTGTTATTTTTATTAATCGGTAAACAATAGGGATTGAAGGCTAATTCGATATTCATGGGGTTAATATATTGATTACTACGGGAGTTCTTGACGACGATGGAGATGGTACGAAATGTAAAGGTGGTGATTCGGTAGAATACAAAGTAAATTGTAGAAGAGGACGATTAGATGATATTAGGCCGGGAAATATTTGTGGAGTCTAAATTTGCGAGAAGATTCGTGAGGCGACGGCAAGACGAAGAAGATTTGTTTGCCGAGCGTCCGATGGCTCTGCGAGAGGAGCAGGCGCTCCGCAGAGTGAGAGGTAAACAGAGGAAAGAGGAGGATGGATAGATATCGTGTCGGTGTTAAGGAAGCGAATCGTTTAAACGGACCCGACTAATGCTAATGACTAAATGGCTTTTATTCTTATTTATTTATTTATTTATTTATTTATTTATTTATTTATGTATGTATATATATATATATATATATATTTATTTATTTATTTCTTCTTATTTAGAGTGTGAATTCGGCGGAGAGGCCGGGAGGATCGGCATTGTTCGGCTTTGTGTGGCATTGTGTAGGGCAGGGCACGGTCAAGCCAAGAAATGATTTTAAAAGGCTACGGCCGGAATATATTATAATGACAAGCGAATGACGAGCGCTCGGTAGAAATAGCAGGAGCCGAATAATCGGGGAATCATCTTAATAGCAGCCAATTTCAAGCGGCCCTCTAAGTGCTCTTAATTCCACGATAATTGCGCGTACTCCCGGAATCCGAGGTTCGCCGGGCCCCCGAGTCGTCCCCTGGAATTAATGGGAGAGCTCCTGGTGCAGGCGTGCATCCACTGTCCCCGTGGCGGGCTAGCGCCGCCACGACGATACGAGCCCGGGCCGGCTTGACGGGAGGGGCAGGGGCAGGGGCAGGGAGGGACAGGTGGTGCAGTCCGCCGCGTCCGCTGTCTGTGATTTTGCGTGACTCCGCGACATCGTCGGCCGACTCGGACGTACTCGCCGAGTACTGCGTATAAGTGGGTGCACCGATGCCGAGGCCACGCGCTCGCCCACTGGGAATACGCCGCTCGCTGGGACATCGTCGGCAGAACGGGAGAATGTGTGTGAGAGTGAGAGTGAGAGAGAGAGAGAGAAACGAGGATCGAGGCCACGAGGGGACAGGTGAGTACGTAAGCGCGGTTGACCGCTGCCCGCAATGCTAATGCAGGTAATTACATCCTCGCTCGGCTCATGCCAACGAGGGAGGATTCCCCCTGCCCCTTTTACGGCTACGATTTTATAATTTATCCTCCCCAGCCCTCGTTCCACGACCTCGTAAGGACAAATCGCTCCGGCAATGGCAGTTTATAAGAAATGCGCTTTATCTAGCGAGACAAGTGCACGCGAATACTGAGCCAAGCGGCCTCAAGGATATTGGGACTCCTTAGGGAGGGAGGGAGGGAGGGGGGTACGAGGAGACAATTTTGAGGAAACGGCATAAAGAATAAGGCTATTTGTCGAATGAGGAGGAAGGGGAGCGGCAATTTAAAAAGGAAAGGAAAAATTGAAAAGCAAAAACGTAGGAAGAATGAAAGGAGAAGGAGATTTTTCGAATAAACACAATGAGGTATTATTGTGAGTTGCGTCCTTTTGTGGAATTAGCCATTAAAGTACACTTGGCCTGTATTGCAAGTGAAATCCATGCAGCGAGGATTTCGCGTTATTGAAATGAGCGGAACGGGGAGCGTGAGGAGTCAGGCAGACAGGCAGGCAGGCAAGCAGGGTGGCAGGCGGGCAGGCGGGCAGGCGGGCAATCGGGCGGGCAGGAGGAGGAACAATGGTATAAGGAGTGTGTCGAGGCGTACGTAGATCCCGAGTCCGACAAAAGATGACGGTAATTACGGCTGGGACAGTTCGCGTGCTACCGTTACATTTTTAAAGGATCCGTCGGTAGATCGTGGCGGCGGCGGTGGCGGCGGTGGCGGAGGCAGGAGGAGGAGGTAATGTTAGCAGTTGGCTAGATGGTCGTCATCGGCTTGTGGTCATTGAACGTTATTTGTATTCGAATATTTCAGTGGGGCAATACAGAGCATTGATGGCGGCAACAACAACAACAACAACAACAACAACAACAACAACAGCAGCAGCAGCAGCAGCAGCAGCAAGCAGCAGCAGCAGAAGCAGTAGCAGTAGCAGGAGCAGGAGCAGGAGCGAGGGGCAATGAAACTATGGCCGGGCGCATATGTCGTCCTGGTGAAATCGTCGCAGTGGATCTTGGATGTTCGCCGTTGCGGTCCCCGGACAAGGAAACGCGGAGGCAAAAAAGGAGGAAATCTGTTAGCCGAGGAAGGGCTGGGCTCGGGGAGGAGATGGGCGGCACGCGCGATGTCCCGCCGTAGGCAACAGCTGCTACGGAGGACTCCGCCGATCCCGCCGATCCCGCCGACGACGACGACGACGACGACGACGACGACGACGACGACGACGACGAGAGGAGGAGGAGGAGGAGGAGGAGGAGGGAGAGGAGGAGGAGGTGGTGGAAGGGGTGCGTGATGAAAAGACATTTCGCGGGCAACGTATAGTTATCGTGGCGATCACGAGCGCGGACAAGATCATTGCGGGATCGCGATCTATTCTCTAGCCCCTACGTATCCCTGTGGCCGCTTCTACGTCCGCGTGTCAATGCGACGCGAGGAGGCGGCCGACAACCGACTCCCGACTCGACAGAATTCGTTTAGAATTTTGGCCTTAGCGCTCTCGAGGGCGAATAATTCCCTCTCGAGGGTAAATAGTCAAGAAATAGTTTGGAGCTCTCCTCGAAATTATACGGCTCGGCCGTAGCTCGGCCACCTCGGAGAACCCAAAAGCCACTTGGCACATTAGAGCAATTTCCGTTCCCAGCAATTACTCTCCTGTTTATACTTTTGTAGCGCGATATAGTCCCCCGGTGGTCGAATACCTAATGCCCATTCTCCAAGAGGAGGAGGAGGAGGAGGAGGAGGAGGTACGGCCGCTGTCTCTGCTGCACGTCATTCACAAGATTTTCATCCTCTTTCAATGGGGCCTAAATGCTTTTTCGGAGCTTCCTAACAAAGCCTGCGAAATAAGCTCCTTATTATTAAATGCAATTGAATTCATTGCACTCGAGGCAGCTATTGATTTCGAGAAAATTGTTTCTAAATCTTATGGCACCTCCTCCTCCTCCTCCTCCTCCTCCCCCCCCCCCCCCAATAACCTCCCTCCCATTGTCTCACCTAGCCGGCTCAAACTTACCAGGCATTTTGAAAGAAAAGTTTTTACAGCGGGACGCTTTTTTATTTCTTCTTTAGAACTTTAGAACGTCATTTCGCGTTAACTGATCTTTTAATCGATCGATCGGCTTCATTACGATCGTCAGCCCCGAAGCGATTTGTCGGACTTTAGCCATTTCATTCTTAATACTTTATATTATTCAGATAATCATCACTCGAACATTCGCTTTTAATAATCGAAAAACTTACGAGTTACATTGACATTTATTTCTCTCGTTTTCCTTACATTTTCTACGGAAAATAACAATATTTCTTACAAATACATTTAATTATCAGTCTCTATAAAAGTACATTTATAAACGTTTATTCTCGATTACTAAAAGACATTAAAAAATAATAATTAATTACAACAAGCTGTACTCTTTATATTTTTGGGTGCCTTTTTTGCGTTTATTACGAATTATTTTAAATATATCACCTCGTCTGAGAATAATTTCTGCGTACTGTGCATACCGGTGCTTCATATTAACGATTCCGATCCATAATTTATTTTAATTATCAACGTAATGTTATCGATGTTAGTTTTTAAACAAGATTACCTTTTACGCGTACGTAAACAAAATGATTTATGTCTGTATGATTTAATTATAGAAGTATCTGTACGCAAAAGCAATAGGTTTATAGATTATGTATTTTTAGAAAGATTATTCCAACAACAATGAATATTTATTTAATTTTTTATTAACAAAGTGTGGCGCGTTGATTGGGGAAAGAATTTTCTCAATATTGCTTTTTGTATTGTAATTAAACAAATAGTATTAGTGCGGGGAATATAACTATTGTTATTGAAGCATGTTTTCAATAGAAGAGGTAATCAATGTCGATGTTATGAAGGATAAAGGAGGGGATCGCTGATCGAAAAAGAGTTTCTGTCATCATGTAAATTCCTCGACTAGAAATATGAGTTGAAAAGTTTTAAAGGAGATAATGAGGCTGCATTATAGTTACTTACAAAGTCGTGGTAGTCAGTTGCAGTTTCTAGTCGAGGAGTAGAGCTCTACGTATCTATCTCTAGGTAGAAAGAGACCAGGTTAATATGAAATTTATGTCCAGCTTTTGATTTTGTTATTCAGCTCGCTTACATGATTTGATAAACATAAAGAAGACGTGTAGAGAGAGAGAGAGAGAGATAATTTATTCTGGATGCCGAGTGACGGAGGCGACCGGAGGGGGATGGGTTTGGCGGGAGCGGTAGGATGTAGATAAGTTTCGAATGCAAGGACGATGGAGCCGGGAGGATGGGCAGGGGGGGGGAGAGATCCTGACTTGGCCCGGACCTTGATGTTACATTTCGCAAGACGCGCCGAGTTCGATACGTCCCCCGGGTAAAGCCCAGAAACGGATCCGTCGGGGCTTTATGCTTCCGGAGAGTTATGGTAATCTATTCATCAATCGAGATCATTCGTAGGATTCGGCTTCGGGCAACAACGAGTCTCTTTTCACCAAAAGTAAAATATGGATGCTGAGCTAGTGGCGGTCGCGACGGCGGCGGCGGTGGCGGCGGAGGGGAGTAGAGGGCAGATATTGAAATTGGCTGGAAGTCTCGCAAGTCTCAGGCCATGAATACGATGAGTGACCGAGACCGTCATCATCGGACACAAAGTAAACCACGTTACCGAGCCGCTTTGTCGATGGCGCGCTTTATTATTATTACTATTACTATTACTATTACTATTACTATTACTTTACTATTATTACTATTACTATTATTATTATTATTATTATTATTACTTACTATTACTACTATTACTATTACTACTACTATTGTTAATGTTGTTGTTGTTGTTGTTGTTGTTGTTGTTGTTATTATATCAGAGTCCGGAGCGCGGGTGTCCCGCGGGAGGTGGGGGACGTGGATTCGCTGACATGTCGTCGGAAGGATCGGGAAGAGCCGGGAAGAGCCGGGACTCGCTCTATTTCTTCGGCTGGGCTTCGTCTCGCTCGAGTCCTACGGCGTCATGCAAATTATCCCATCAGTTTCTTTTTTACCCGGGATAAATATCAAGCGGACGAGATTTATTCGGTGAAACTGATGGAGAAGAAGGTCGCGGTAGGGGCCGGATTCCTCGGAGGACTTGAAAAGCTCTCTAGGATCCGTACGAGCACGTGCGCAGTCCATGATACGCGAGCTCGGAACATAATCTCCCTCCCGAGGCACGCAAGACCGGATAATATTTAAAAAAAAGTAAAAAAGAAGCCTCCACGGCTACGGTGCATCATCGAAGGAAAAGGCCGTTTTTTAAGAGCCGCATCTCATTCGTAAATTCGTAAAGGACTCGGAGCTTCGAAGGTGATTGATTCTGTTACAAAATGGAGTCGGAGGTGATGGAGTGATGGCGCGAGAGGGGAGGAGATGAGATGAGATGAGCGGAGAGGAGAGGAGAGGAGAGGAGAGGAGAGGAGGGGAGAGGTGAGGAGAGGAGGGGAGAGGAGAGGAGAGGTGCACCGCCGATTACAGAAACGAAGGTCCGAATGAGGGGGGAGAGAAAGCTCGGGGCGGCGATCGATAAGCTCCTTTCTCCCCGGGAGCTTTAAAGGGAAGAACGGCACCGACGTCATGACATCGTAAATCCACGCTCATTGTGGCCGGGCAATCGTCGAGGACAATGGAAAACGCTGAATCGTTCCTTGGGCCGGGCGGATAGGACGAAAATCAGGGTGTGCGCGGATTCACAGTGAACTCGCGTTCAATTCTAGATCACCGACGCCCTTTCTTCGCTCTCTCTCTCTCTCTCTCTCGCTCTCTGTCTCTCTGTCTCTCTGTCTCTCTCTCTCTGTCTCTGCCTCTGTCTCTCTCGCATAAACTCGTGAATCCGGTGTTCGTCGGTGCTCCCGATTCGCTTTGGTATTCGTCGGTTCGAGGGGCGGGGAGACACCAGTCACTTTACCCATTTCTCGACCGTACGCGTCAATGGGCTGCATTGAATCTTATAAATGACGAAGAACGATGTCGCCTCGTATCGCGTAGCGTCTATGACTAATCTATCGCCGACGACTTTGGCGATGATTTTGCCGAGCCAGGAAGGACACTTTAAAGTCAATATTAAACGATAATTATTCAAAATTGTCAAAGCCGAGCTCGGCTCATGGCTCATGGCTCATGGCTCCGTGGCTTTCAAACTGGGTCAATAAACCTTAAAGACAGTAAAAACATTATTCCTCAATTTCCATGCGGAATTGCTTAGATCCTCGGATGCTTGAATTTTAATAGCGATGGCATTCGGTTCCATTAGTAATAAAAGTATCCTGACACTATAAAAGTAGCGTCACAGTCATAACAGCATCGCGGGAGTATTAACTTAACCTATCAACTTAGCAATAAACGAGGAGAAATCATTAGAAAAGGTTTTGAAAAATGTTCTCCCCCCCTGCCCCCTCCGCCCCTCCCGCAACGTTACGATAACGATCGATGTGCTCGAGGGAAGGAAGCGGCGTTCGCTTGAAGAAATTGTTGTGCCAGAAGTATCACCGAGACCGCGTCATTACGTTAATACGGAAAGTAAGAAAATATCGGACGTAAATAATGAAAAATACGAGTAATTAACGATCGGGATTATGTTTATTTATCGCGAGTGCGCGTCTCGCGCGGTGGAATCTCGTTTATTACTCTTTTCTCGTGGTGGTTAAGCCCGGCACGGGGATAAAATTCTTTATCGCCGATACAAGTTACGCAAACGTATCGAGTTTGGTCGCGTTACGGCGAGGACCCGTGGATCAGTGGATCCGTGGACCTGTGGATCCGCGAACCCGCGAACCCGAGGACCGGATACTCGACGATGCGTATCGCGAATCCTCTGAATCTGCAATCTAAATGGAAAATTTATGTCGGATAATAGATTTCAGTTAAATTTGGCGGCGGGGTGGGGGGGTTGGAGGAGGAAGAAGGATTAAAAGGGTAAATAAAATTATTTTTGGCAGTTGGTAGTGGGGCCGAGGCTCGCTCGTACTACATTAATTAGCGGAATTTCTCCGTTTCCCCGGGGCGTTAGAAATACGCGGTGGTATCGAGAAAAGGCATCTCGGAAATGCGAGTAAAAAACTTGGCGACACGTGATAAGAGGAGCTGTCGACTGATTGATTTCGACGGGCTACTCGGGATGTATGAGAAATGCGGGTCCCGGTGAGTTACAGAAGGCGAGGAGGAGATAAGCTCGAATCGCTCAAAGTATCGGAGCCAGGCTAAGTACGATGTTATTTATGATTTCGCAACTGATTTTTCATCACTTACGGCAATTACCGGCTAACAGTCGGAGATTCCGTTTCTTTTTCTTCTTCTTCTTCTTCTTCTTCTTCTTCTTCTTCTTCTCTATTTTACGACCGAAATCTCGGACGTAATGACCCCGAGCTCGGCCGTAATGCAAAAATTGCTTACATTCTTTGTTCCGTTTGGTTTTCATTTGTTATCCCCATTCCTCCCTCCCTCCCCCATCTACGCCTCTTATAGATAATATACTATGTTAATAATTCCATTAAAGGTCTCATTTCCTCGAAAGTTAAAGACTTTGATGCGCTCTTCGCTACAGGAACTTTTAAGCAGATTCGTATTGAATAAAAAAAAAAAAAAAAAAATTGCTGTCATTACGGTTTCATTGGAATTAAAAAACTTTCCTTCACAATTGCTCTAGAAAAATCATAAAAACGACCGATGGTAATTAAGGGCTGGATTATTTATAGCTAAAGCTTCAACGTTATCAGTAGTTACCTTCTTTTTTTACTTTTAGCTCTGCTCTTAAAGCTAATGCAGATTCCTCTATCGTTCGAGAAACTTGGAGTGCGCGTCGTCGACGTTGAGCGACTTTAGCAAATTATCGTAATTACATACCACTTGGCTTAATTAAAAATTGCTAACTAACTTCAGTGGGAAATGATGTATTGGGTATATTGTAAAGTTATAACTGTCAGCTTGGCGTAAAAAAAAAGAAGAAAAAGAAAAAGAAAAAAAAATGTAACTTTCTAACTGGGCGCGTTAGTGTTGAAAAGTACAAGCACAAGGGAACGGGATAATGATGTATAACAGGTATTTTTAGTTGGAAATCTACGTGCACCGAAAGGTGGAAATAAGTTTCCCAGGTGGTGGAAGCTTGGCTCGAAGCTAAGAGCTGCCTAAGAGGGTAGGGTGCGACAATAGGTGTAGGCGCACGCCTCGGTAAATATGGCTTGTCCCTAAGGTGAAAAGAGATTTTAATCGAGAAAGCCGCAGAGAGCTTAATTCGACCGAAAGCTCGAGTTAAAGCAGAGTCGAGGAAGCCAACGAACTCATTAGCCGCTCGCATAAAATTCCGGACTGCGGGACAATGTGATGTCAGCGAGCGGGGTTATTGGGGTTATTGGCGGGAGGGAGGGAGGGTAGTGGGTACGCACAAAATGAACGAATAAAGCCACACGTCGTAAAGTCCAGGCGTATTCATTGTCTTGTAGTGTACGGCCATTTGTTTCCAGCCATAAAAGCGGGAGAGGAGCAACGTCGGAGCTTACAGCTCATCATTAAGCTAAGATTTCGGATTTCGACAGATAGACAATGGCTCGCCTCGGAAAATTTCAATTTCATTAGCGAAGCCGCTCGTTAATCCCGTTTCACCGAATGTAAAAACCTTAATAATATTAATAACAATATCAACAATCACAATATCAACAACCGCAACAACAAACACCAACGATAATGATAATAACGGGCAATAATTAGGATTTAAGTAAATATTCTGGGGACAGATGGTGCGTTGGGCTCACGCCGCCATTCGATATCGATCGCCGCGCGTATCCTGAGGTATTGTTCACGGTATCGATGAGGGAGCACTTTTTCTCGACGACTTATCGATAGCAGAACACAATGATCGACAACGATCGCATGTCCGTTCCCTTGCGATAACGAACGTTTATAAATAATCCATTAGTCCGCCGGAGCTTCCGCTGCTCCTTGGGGCTCCTGTGGGGGCTGGATCCATCGAATCCTCGCGTATAATTTATGAAAAGCGTCAATACGGAATATTGCCGGGGCAACGGGACACCTTCGGGCAGATTCATGCAGAAATGGTTCGCCTCGTCCTTAAACAATCGGTCGGTATAAATAACCAAGGACTTGGTTACAGGGGCGCGAGTTAACGCTAATCGGAAAGAAGCGTTGCGACGGAACTGCGCCGGAATTGAAATCTAAAGATTTTTAGTTGACAATGGGCACACTTAGCTCATCAATTTACAGGGAGCCCGTGTCGAAAGAGTCGTCTCTTTGCTCAATTGTGGGCATGGGCCGCGTAGGGCGAGGCGGCCGTGAGGGGGGGGGGGGGTAGGTGTACCGCCTCGTCCCTCCTCTCTCTCTCTCTCTCTCTCTCTCTCTCTCTCTGTCTCTTTCCGTCGATGAGGAAGGTGTGCAGGGCAAATAAATCGACGAGGCGATACGTCGCGTTACGCCGGCTACCTACGCACGCACTTTGGCCACGTGCTGTCACGTGACCGCAGCCCCGCATTTTGTCCATACATCTGTGGATTCGCATTCGCGCACTCCCGACGACGACGGGCACACACACGCGCGCGGGGACTTTGTGTCACGCTCGATGCTTCTTGTTTCTTCGAGCTGCCTATCATGTCGCTCAAATCGTAGCGAACGAGCCAGTCGATTCTCCCGTCGATGCATCGAGTGCGTGAAGCGCGTTACACGCTTTCACGTGATTAATGGCGTGTTCTTTCTTCTTCGGCCGCTGTTGCTGTTGCCGCTGCTCACGCTCCTACTTCTTTTAACTTTTTTTTTTTTTTTTTTTTTTTTTTTTTTTATTTTTCCTTTCTTTTTCCTCACACAGGCGCGTCGCCTTTCTCCGTTCTCGCGTTCATTGTGCCCGTAAAGGGCAATTAACCGTGGAAATTCATCTTGAGCGATTTTTCCCCTCTCCCCTTGACGCCCATAATGTATTTCCAATGCCCGTCGGCCTTTAAGCTATCAAATAATACTTTAGCGGATCTCTATTCTGAAAAATTGAAATTCCACTTTCGAATCGTTTTTTTTTTTTTTTTTTTTTTTTTTTTTTTTTATACATTTTTTTGTTTTGTTCTCCCTCTCCCCTCCCCGGCCCAAATGAAATATAAATCGGTAAGCTTTAGTAACGCGGAGGCCGCTTTTATCTGAAATAATATTCTCTTGTAGCAAGTATTGTATTTTCAAAAGCATTTAAGACTGTTTATATGTTGGAATAGGGAATCGTGATACCCGGGCAATAATAGCCTCTCACTTCTTCTTCGATATGTATTGTGAAAGGGTCCGGCGGGAACGGAAGACTCTTGAAGGCCTGTAATATCTCGGGATCCGAGTAATATCAATTATTAGCCTATTCGTTTAAAGTAGAAATGCGAGAATCGTAGAAATTGAAAAAAGAGGCGATAATAGTCGGGGCAGTTTGTATTCGGCTCGTATTGGCTGAATGCCAAGTGAAAATGTAATTTCTTGAAGGGCGAAAAGATCGAGAGCGGAATCGTTATTGTTGTTCGGCTAACAATAATCGCATTATTTCTTGGGTCGAATGAAGCCGAGCGCATGGAATCAATGTTCAAGTAGACATTAAAGTGTTCTTGTTTGGAGGCACAACATGAAGAGTAGTCGTTCGAGAGAGGTAAAGATAGAGAGAGAGTGAGAGGGGGATGGCGGAGGCGGAGGCGGAGGAGGGGAGAGAGATGATTGTCCGTTCAATGGCGAAAAGAGCAAACGCCATATTTCGTGTGGTCCGAACGATCGGTGCGAGAGTAGCGCTGCTCTCCACTCACCCCCTCGCTTTCTCTCTTTTACTCGCGCGAATCATCATTGTAACGCAGCAGGGGCGGGGGAGAGCTGCGGTCTGTTCGTTTCGCAGGTTTCTTTACCTCTTGGCAATTTCGTAACAAAAAAACAAAAAAAAAAAGAAGAAAAAAAGAAAGAAAAAAAGTCTCCCTTCAGGGCTCGTCGAGTGCCGCTACCAGTTGCACTCTCGAGGGCTCGACAAGAGTCAAGCACTCGCTCCTCGACTCGGCCGCCGACGGCTCCCTTCTTGCTCTAGGTGGCATTAACAAGCGCGCCTTCGGGTATTTTGGCATTGCCTTCGGTTCATAGGGGCGCGCATGCGCCAGCCGCTACTGCTCCCCTAACATCCCTATAACCACGTAGCGTGGCCCGAGGTAACACAAAGCCGCGGAGCTAGAGAGCGGGCGGGGTCGTCGTAGTCGTCGTCGTCGTCGTCGTCGTCGTCGTCGTCGTCGCGTGGTCGCTGGCTGGATGACCGGCTGGATGGCTGGATGGCTGGATGGTTGGCTGGATAAGAGGATAAGATGGCGGAAGGGGAGGGACGAGCTGGAGATGAGATTTCTGTTATTATTCCTGAAACCGGGTGGTCTGTTTTCTTATGTATTATGCGGCATCTTCGTGACGCGCTGAAACGGGAAAATAATGGATTGCGGAAAAGGAAGCTCGGGCTCGGGAGGATCGATAAAAGACTACATAAAGAGATGAAACGAGGACAATGGGATGCGCCGCTCTCGAAAAATAGAGTCCGTAATTGAGACAGGAGCGGCCGTCGTTGAGCGGCTAGAGGTGAGTCGTGAAAACAGTCGGACCATTTTACTCCCTCCCACCCTCCCACCCTCGCAGATTTGATTAATGATCGACTCGATCCCTTTTGGCCTCTCGCCTCCGTCAATCTACGCCTCATTGATACGCTTATTGAAAATCTTATCACCCCGAGCTCCCCCGCCCTTCCTCGACCAAGAGTCGGCCAAGCATCGGATTAAATTTAATTTCCTCGTAAAATAAAAAAAAAAAAAAAAAAAAAAAAAAAAAAACCGCAAGCTGCAGCTAAATACGAGATTACGAAAGAGGAGTCGTTTCTTTCACAATCGATAGTGGGTCGGTTTTTTTTTTTTTTTTTTTATTAAAAACGACCTCGCTCACCGTCAATAAATAAGTCCCGAGCACAAATAACGTAAAAGAGCGTAGTTGCGATGCAGTGGGGTATGGCGGCGGGGAGGGGGTGGGGGTGGACGAGGACTGCAATTAAAGTTGCTCTGGAGATTGCTTAAATTATGTAAAGAGAGCAGCGCGTGACGTAATTTAGGAAGAAGATTATTTTGAGGCCGCTCTGGGAGAGTTGATACTGCGTACCAAGTTGTGCCAAGTTCAGCAGGAGCTTAATGTCTACAAGGCTTTAAGCGATAATTCAACTGGCTGGTTACAACGCGTGTAGAGGAGCGTAAGAAAAAAGGTTGATAAAGCTCGGAGTCCCGATTGTTTAGGAAGGACGATGCGGGAGGATCTATTTTTTTTTTGTTTTTTTTTTTTTTTTTTTTTTTTTTTCATACACTGAGCGAAGTCTGGCTGTGGCGACGGGTGGTTGGCGGGGGGGTTGGCGGGGGTTGTCGGAGGAACGGACGGCAGTTGGGGCTCTTCGCGGGAGCCTGATTAATGCAGTCGAGCACCTAAATCACGGCCGCTTTCGTTTTGAAGTGCGCATTCGCTTCTGCTCGGGCTTGGGGATCCTTCCGCGACCGGTGGGACGGTGAAGTGGGACGGTGAGGTGGGACGGTGAGGTGGGACGAGACGGGACGACAACGACAACGACAACGACAACGACAACGACAACGACAACGACAACGACGACGACGACGACGACGACGACGACGACGACTTTAAAATTTCCAGAGCCGCTTTACTGGATGCGCTCCCGGCTTTTCTTTCCTTTCCGTAGCACGTCCCAGGCATACATCACGGTCAAACGCACACGACTTAGTTATTATTGCACATATCGAAAATATAGGGTGTATAAATTTTTTGGCTCGATTAACGTTAAAAATGGCTCTTTCATTGGCTATATCTCGTTTGCTTTATGAAGAATGACAGAATGTTCTGATTGGAGTGTCAAATTTCCATGAAATCCCTCCCGTCCTCTCGCCTATTCCCCCTCTCCACCTCGGCCGTATCGCCGCTAAAGCGTGCATAAATCGATTGGACGGGTCATCCGTGTGACGTGTGATCATCTGGCGACGTCCTCCCAAATTCCATCCTTCCTTATCTACCCATAAAGCGATTCGCTGTCAGTTCATTGGCTGGCCATTAGCCTATGTATGATGCCGGGCCCGTTAATTACTCTCACCTGCGTCAGCCGAATACGTTCGTAACGGAAATTCGCTGCTCCTCCCCGTCCCACCGCCGAAATTTTATGCACGATCCAGGCTTGATTTTCGATTTCTCTGAACTTCCTGCGCTCCTCGTTTGCGTTAAGCTAGAAAATATCTTCGAATCCGTTGGAATTGAACGTAAGGAAAAGCAAATTATCAATTGGGTATAACTTCTCAGCGGGTATGGCAAACAAAATATTCTTACGTTAGCGAATCGTCGAATCGAAAATCAACTTAATTTCCATATCGTATTTAATAATCATCAATCAACACGAGAATACGTGAGAACACGTGGACAAAGAAAACCTATTATTGTTACATTCTGTAAAACGATCTCGAGTATCAATAACAATGCGAGGAATCAGACAAAGTAAAGAATTAATTAGTTTCTTTTTTCTTTTTATTAATTTTAGCTATGACGTGTCGGTGAAATTAAGTGTAACTTGAACGCGTCAAAGGTGAACCGAGGCTTTGACAATCATCTATGTATCTTTAAATGAAATAAGTTAAGTAAAAAGTAATACGAACCGGATGTTCAGTTATTAAATAAAATAAATAAAATAAATTAGTCTCGGAGTCTCGTATTCATATATAACAGAAAGTGAAAAAATAATTCTTTAAAAGGATTTCATTTATAATTTATGCTAAATACATGAAATCCATAATCTCTATTTCATAATTATGAATTCACAATCACTTTACTCAAATACACGTATTTGACTTTTTTTATACATTTTATTCTTTTTCTCTCTTAAGAAAAGATAAAATATAGTAAAAGAAGCCTTTCGGGCGGAAAAATGATTTTTTCATATCAATATAATTATAGAAAGAACATAAAATTCATGAATTCGTATCGTCTCGATAAAACTAGTTTTCAAGACGTCACGTTTACTAACTCGTACACCCATACAATTCCCGTTCCTTGTGCAGTCGCGTGATTTATTATCAAAATAAATTTTATAACATTATTTACAAGCCAAACAATCTTTCAAGTATTAGAGATTTAATTTACCTTTCGTCCGTCTTTTTTTTATTACGCTACGAAATAACAAATTGTATACATACGTGTATGTTTACAATGTGTAAACACACGCATATATATATATATATATATGTGTGTGTGTGTACGCGCAGGTATATATTGTTGAGACGCAATAGTTGTAGGGAATGAAGCGAATTGTTATAAAGAATGATTAATGGAAAAACTAATCGGACATTGTACGTATGGTGAAAATATATGGTTTACGTGTAAAATTTCAGTTGTCGGCTATTGAAAACGACGAGATAGCAGCGAGAAGAAGCGGAGGTAATCAATTGTTCCTTACGTTGGCTTACAGGATAAATAATTTTTCGCTCAATCATTCAATACAATAACGGTTAAGATATTTCCCGGAGGAAACAAGAAGAGTATGCTGTAATAATAACTGCATTGAGAAATACAACGAATCACGTTTGAGAAATATTCCTTTCAACATGCCATGTACGCTAATTTGTTTACAGCGAATTGATTTTTGAATACATAATGGTCTTTTTTTATTCTTCTTTTTGTTTTATGCATATACATGTATATATATATATATATATATATATGCATACACGTATAGAGGTATGCGCCCGTGTTCTTTACGAGCTAGGATGGCTTTAAATGCATTTGAAATGTAAGCGTGTACGTCGAGCTGGATATTAGATTAAATAAGAAAAATTACGTTTCCAGCCCGGTTGAATATATACCCTATGTACGTGTACGTATATATATATATATATATGCAGATGTAGATGTGAGGCCGAAGGAGAGACGAAAGTGAAATATAAAGAGAAGAGCGAGAGAGAGAGAGAGAGAGAGAGAGAGAGAGAGAGATAGCAGAAGCAGCCTGCGAGTCTGGATGGATCGAGGAATATGTAAGGTATCGTGTAATAAATTTGATACACGAATACTTTGTTTCGGCGTGCAATGAATCGGCTCACTTATCGCCGAGATTACAGAATTATACAAACGAGCGAGCGTTTGGTAAGGGGGCGGGCTGTGGTAGAAGGCTGGTCGATTCCTCGACTCCACTAAAAGAGGCGTATAATTACGAGGACTCCTAATAGAATTAACGGAAAATCTTTATTCTCTCTCTATCTATCTATCTCTCTCCCTCTACATCTCCCTCTCCTCGGAGAGGGTACATCCGTCCCGCGGTCAAGCCAGTCCTTTGTCCCATAGATTATATGGGGAGGCCGATATAAATGATTCGGGAGGAAGGCGCTTGTGCCGAAAAAGAGAGCCTTTCCACACATTATCCCGACAAACGAGCTCTGCGGTTCCGCTTCCTTCCCCGGTAGCCAAAAAATCCCGTATCTCTTGCTTACGAGTATTATAGTAAGCAACTCATTTCCCTTTTGCTCGCGCGCCCGCTATTTGTACTTTTATTGGCAATACGAGGCTGGAAGGGGGTAGATGGCGCGGGTTTAATCGAATCGCCGCGACCCCCCGGGACCGGGCTCTAGCTCGTGATTTTCAGATTAGCCGCAGCTTGAGTGGATGCTGTTAGCCGTAGTTACGAGTCGGCTGGTCAGACTCCCCGCGTCCCTCGCACCGTCGAATCCTCGCACCCTCGCACCCTCGCACCCTCGCCGCGGCAACGACCGCCAGCCATTGCTATGCATGGGCTGGGATTCGAGCGTCTCCGGTGCTCCCTCCCGTGGCCGAACGCGCTGGGAAATTACGGAAGGCACTGCTCGGGCCAATGCCGAGGGCCGGCGGACCTGGTGATACCTCTCGCCTCTGGGAACGAGCGCGTCGCCCTATTTCCATTCGAGGATAGAAATCGCTCTTGCCAACCACCCTCCCCCGCTCCCTTCATCTTCCGTCCTTTGCATACTTCACCTCCGCTCCCTTCATACGTTCCTTCTACCCCCGACCCCCATCCATCCCTCCTCCCTACCCCTCCCCCACGTTCCCTCCCAGCCGCCGACGTATTGTCGCTTGAAGCGACCCGACTTCCTCCTGCTCTTTCTCCCGCCCCGCTAACCCCCCTCGTCCCCCCAAACCTAGTCACACAGCCCTGTCATGCCTAAGCCGTGGTTTACACATTGCAACGTGATAATCCCCCACGCTCTATCTTCTATTTCTTTCCTTCCTTTTTCTTGTTTGGCCCTGCCCCCCTGGCCGCCCGTCTCGCCCCTTTCCGCTCCCCCCCTCTCTTGCCTTTTCGCTGTGCCGGCGCGGCGCGTTCTGCTCGTTCCGCTCTTTCGCCCTGGTCCCCGCTTGCGGTGTGACCCGCTTGCTGGCTCAATTCTCCTCCTTGTGGCCCCTCTTTCGCGGCCCCATGCTCGGGGTCCTCCTTTGGAGTGCCCGGAGCTGTTGGGGGTGAAATAATATGTTTTTTTTTTTTTTTTTTTTTTTTTTTTTTTTTTTATTTTTTTTGGTGATGAGAAAGAACAAGAGAAGGGGGAGAGAGAGAGAGAGAGAGAGAGAGGTCGGTGACGGGATACAAATAATGGCCAAGGTCGTAAATAAAAAGCGATTAAAAAGGCGCGTACGCGGGGTGGCGAGCATTAGACACGGATTACTGGGGAGTGGAGTGCGGCAGTTGGGAGGCCACACGCGCATCCCCGAGAGCAAACAAACGAGGTTGGCGGGCGCGTATCGAATCCTTTAAAAGACTGGCGGGCCTCGGCTCTCCTGGCCTCTTCTGGCCTATCCTGGCTGCGAGAACGTACGGGAGAGCAACAGAGACCGACGCGGACCGCGGAAGCGGAGATGCGGCGGGACCGCCCGCGGTTTTCATTTGCACACATTCGACGACCCTCGAGATGCTGCTGGTGCTGCGACCGGGCTTCCCTCGGGTCCTTCAGAGACAGAAACAGAGGCGGAGAGAGAGAGAGAGAGAGAGAGAGAGAGAGAGAGAGAGAGAGTGACCGCGAAAGTTGATCGTTACCCGGTTGACGAGTGGCGGGCTGGGAGGGGAGTGCAAGGGGGGTGGGTGAGGATGAAATACTAGCAAATAATCACCCAGCTTGTATGTAAATGTATCGAGGTCGGGCTCGAGCCCTTCGCCGGCCCTTCCATGCCAGCAAACACTCAAGGGCTTGACTTTGCTCGGCAATCAAGTGGATCCACACTCTCTCTCTCTCTCTCTCTCTCTCTCTCTCTGTCTCTCTCTCTCCCCTTCTCTTTCACTAGCGGCCGGGAGCGAAGGGCCGCGCGAGTTTACGGCGAGTTTCGCCCTCGCGTGAGAACTCGGAAGCTCTACACCTCCACGGGGAGCAATGCTCAATGCAGTACAATGCATCCGCAAATCTTACCAAAGCGTTTGTACAGTTCCTGGGGGCCACTGCCCCGATCGCCCGCCTCTCAGTGGACGTCGAGAACGAATGTCAGAATCGAAGGTCAATCCTCCGAACGACATTTATTAGCAGCGTAAATTCATTAGAGTCAGTTGCCCATCGCGCCCGCCCCCCTCCCCCCAACTGCTACTTGTAGAGACGAGCCCCAGCCAATGTACGTTAGGGTACGTGGATTGCGATGTCGGAGACGTGCTCGAGGAGTCTGTAATGTAGTCTACCGGTGAAAGTGAGGATGCCGGTAATGAAGTGTCGAAAGAAGCTGTCGAAAGTTCGACAGCTCGGCAGCGAGGGGAATGGGTTCGCTTAGCCAGGGCATGGAGGAGGGTAATGGGAGTCGATGCCCATGAAAAAAAGAAAAGAAACCGGAAAGAAAAAGAAAGAAAAAAAAAAGATCGTAATGTAGTCTACCGGTGAAAGTGAGGATGCCGGTAATGAAGTGTCGAAAGAAGCTGTCGAAAGTTCGACAGCTCGGCAGCGAGGGGAATGGGTTCGCTTAGCCAGGGCATGGAGGAGGGTAATGGGAGTCGATGCCCATGAGAATGAGGGTAGCGCTCGAGTGGCAAGCGCTCTAGAGGACGTTCCGGGCGCCGAGGCTGGGGCAATACTCCAATAACAAAGCCGAGCGGTGTGGGACCGGAATATATCGAGGAGCTAACGAAGGACGTACTCGAGATTGCTCACTTGACCTCTTCTCCGCGGCTGGGAACCCGCCCCGAGAGCCCCGTAGGCCCGAACACTTGGCCGCCGCCGGGCTCTCGATCGAGAACTCCAAACCGCGTGCTTAATCCGTCCTTAATCGAGGGCCGTAACTCGCCCTTCGCGCTCTTTAAGGCCTTTTTAATTAAGAACCGCTTGAGCGACCCTTCCTTCCACCCTCTCACCGACAGATGCCGACCCTCCCTCCGTTCCCAAATCCTATGCGAACCCTAACCTCTAAGTTATCGAATCCTAAGCTTTTAATTTCTCGGATCCCGGGCAGCCTACTCCGCACTCGGGAGTATCGACAACGGGATACTAGGATCCCAGCTGGGCGGGACGGTCGGCTGGCCGCCGGAGGGATGGATGGTGGATGGCTGGAGGGTGGGGGGGGGAGAGGATGGCTCGCAAGCCAGCGAAAGCCGCGGAGATATTTATTGCCCCGGATGCGCAAATACGGCAAGACTTGCGAGCCTTCCGGTTTGGCGACAAACTTTTCTCCTCGGCTGTGGTTATTGGGGGCGGGGCAGGGGCTGGGGCAGGGTACGGCTCCTTTTTCCTCCGAGGACGGTTCGGCTGCTCCTTCTTATAATATTGCTCGGGCAACAGACGGAGCAGAGGGGCTGCGCCACGTCAAGTAGATGCAGCTTAATTCTCCTTCTCAGCCTCAGCCTCGATTACTTGGACATTCCAACGTCCCCGTCAAACTCGTGTCCGACAATGTTTTATGGGCCTTTCCATCATACTCCGTCTCCCAGTCAGGTGATTTAAGTTCTCACTATCTAATACTCTTGGTAATTCAATGCCCGTCGAATTATCGCCTTATTTAGCCGAATAATAAGAATCGCTGTAAATTCTTAACCGTCCTCGAGCGGTTTTTTAACTTCGAGTCGTCTCGAGGCTCCGTAACCGAGGAGTCAAGTACGACGAGTAGAAGTAGGAGCAGGAGCAGGAGCAGGAGGTAGAGAGAGAGAGAGAGAGGGAGGGAGAGAGAATTGGTGGGGATTATTGGGGTTATTGGGGTTATTGGGGATGTCCTTGGCGTATGTGCGCTTCTTACGTGGATTATTGATGCTCGAGGTTGTGAATGCGCTCGGAGCCCGGGGCCATAACAACATAATTACGTGAGCGCGTTGACAAATTGAATCGATCCGAATTTATTCTTTTCATAACGGGGAATCTTTCCGTCCGCCTCTCTGTCCGGCGGCCATTAATATTTCACGGCCTCGGCCTATGTTTTTTTGTAAGGAAGGTCGCCGGAGACGGGAACAAGCGGTCCGAGCCCGGAAATCTGTATAGAAAGGGGGCGCGGGGTTGAGGGGGTTGTGGGGATGGGGTGTGGGGGGGAAGGGGCGGAGAAGGGGGGACTTTGTTGTAAGGGAGTGAGGGGAGTGGGAGCACCGAACGATAATCTCTCATCAATCAGAATCAGGGAGTTAAGGAGATGTTTATTGGCCGCTCGCGTGCACGACGGGAAAATATTTTTTAAGGAAGAACGAACGGCCCCGCCGATCCTGGATTACGGCTAACTAAACTTCACGTTGGTCGAGCTCAAAGGGATGAAGCTGACGATGACACCGACGCGTACGTTGACGCTGATGCTTCCGCCAACCGTGGCCAATTCCTATCCCCACCCCACTCTTTATCGTCGACAATACCTAAATAATTTCCTAGCAAGGATTTACACTTTGATGCGGATCTTACGGGGATGTGAGGCTCAGACAAAAGGATCCAGCGACGGGCTGCCCGCCATTCCGTCATCTCCGTTCTCAACGAAATCGTTACATTTATCATCTGTCGTATCGTATGCCTCGCTCGCGGGTCTTCTACGTCCCACCGGATTCGTCCCCACGTCTTTAACGATAAGATTTCTCCTTTTATATTGTTTCTTCTTTTGTCGAATACCCGGGAAGAATTTGCAGGGCGGAAAAGCGGCTCGAGAGGACGCGAAAAGCCCTAATCTAAAGATGATGGGCGTGAAGGTTAAAGGGCTAGACGTTCGAAACGGCAGTGTTTAAAATCAGCTAAAATCAGGGGAGGCATGGCGTCGCCGTGGCTTTCCGTATTCCCCAGCTGTCCGACAAATCCGATCGTATTTTCATCGACGCCAAATTGGCAATATCCTCGCGGCCGACGATTCCTGAATTATGCATCAGTTCCACTCCCCCCCCCCACCCGCCGCCTTCCCCTCCGAGAACGACCGAGTTTATCCGTCGCGCTCCCGACCCCGGCGTGATCGCGCGTGCGCGCACCCTATCACGCGCACCGAGACACAGTCGAGCGCATCCCCGGCCTCGATTAGAAATTTCGGTATTTCCTTGGAAATATATTAAGACTTTTCGACGATTCCGTTAACTCGCTCGGGCCCATTGCAGCCGCGTATCCTCAATCTGTCGAGTATCGAGCCTCTTTCGTACTTACCGACAATCTTTGCACATACAGAGATTACAGGAGCCTGACATTTAACTAAAAATCTAAGCGAGATTCATACATAAGTATCGTCGGGAGGAGCAATAAATACGATATACGGAAAATCATTTGGAAAATTTGCGCTCAGCTTAATCATCATCGCTGCTTTGCAAAATAGATATGCTGGAAGCTGTAATCTTTAATGCAAAACTTGTCGGCGAGGACGTGACAAATGAAAACGTTGTTCTGTACGTGCGTATTTATACATCAGAGGCTGATATATCGTAACGTAATTAGGGCTTATTAAATATGGTTGAAGTAAATGAACGGCCGTGGGGGGGCAATAGCGTCGACTCGTGGTAAATGTGGGCATGGGAGTCTGCTCTCGGGACGTTGCCCGAGTCGGAGGAGGCCCGAATAGCTTTACGGACTAACGAGTTAGTTCAAAGGGCGGCGGCGACGGCTACGACGGCTCGCGAGCGCCGGGAGTACGGATAAGGATATGTTGAGAGGGAGGCTGGGAGGCGAGGTGGGGAGGAGCTGAGAAATCGGATAATTGAATTAAGCGTTTGTAAATGACCCTCGAGAAGGCAAACGGCGAACCGCAAACGGCAAACGACCCCTCCCCCCAACCCTCCCTCATACCCTCTCAAAACCTTAAACCCCCGTCCCCTTCGCAGCCCCGCGTCCTTACCCTTCACGACGTAACTGCTTCCTCCATTTCTATGGCTCGCAAGCCGAGAGCACCGCTGGCTTTTCTTTCCCCTCCCGCTAGTTCGTAGACGAATGGCGGCATTATTATTAAGGAGCCGACGCGGACGTTTCATTCGAGCGGAGCAGCCTTTACGACCGAGATTATACACGAGATACGGCATGATCGTCGTCGTCGTCGTCGTCGTCGTCGTCGTCGTCATCGTCATCGTCTTCGTCGTCGTCGTCGTCTCTTTTTCGCTTCTTTTAGCTACGTTGTTTTTACTTGTTACGTAAAATCACCGGCTTATGCAATTAATGCATTAACTAGTTGCGGGGGAGGGGCGGGGGGGGGAGTGGGATTAATAATGAAGAAGAGACGAGTTTGACGCAATGTTGCTTATATGTATGCCTTTATTATTGTACGTATAAATTTTATAATAAAAAATTCCCGTCCCGTTTAAAAAGAAAATAATAATTTCAACTTCTCACGGACTTGTCCAAATGTGTTTCCTTACATATAAATAATTTGTGCAATTCGATGCTGGAGTATGGCCAGAAAGTGTTAAACAGTAAAACCAATTAATTAAAGACTGGATAAAATTTAGAAATATTTAGTGAGATTTTTTTTTTTTTTTGTAAGAAATGTACCGAAACGATAATCGAATCGGTTCGATGGTAAAGTAGAACGAGATATGGCTTTAACGTAGTGTACGTATACAGTAATTATGTGTATATATATATATATATATATATATATTTTCTTTTTTCTTTCTTCATCCATATTCAATATTTATTCGAGCCGAGCTTCCCTTCTGGTCTCGTGACTGCTCGCTTCCTCGTTCGGCAAGTCGGTCGCGCGTCTCCGGATGCTGTGTCCCCATGATCACCGGGCGAATTCTCATTTATCCGACGATTGCGATGCGCCGAGTTTTCTTTCTTTCTTTTTTTTTTTTTTTTCGGCTTCTCTGGCTCGGGCCTCGCCGACGGAAGGGGTATACGCGTACCGCGATAAATCCCCACGTGATTTGTTGGAGGAGTCGGGCACGGTATCCTCTGCACCGGGTTAGGGAGGGGGACGGCGGGCGACGGGGAACGGGGGTGGAGGTTTCTTTCTTTTTCCTTTTTTTTTTCCCTCCTCTTTTCTCCTTTTTTCTCGTTTTTTCTCTTACTTTTCGTTAATATCAGCTTGGATATTTTTGAATATTGCCTCTTTCATCGACAATGTTACGTTATACCTTTGTTTTTTTTCTTTATCCGACCATTGCTTCACCCCGCATTGGTCATTTAATAAAAAAAGTTACGCCTTTTTTTTTTTTTCTTTTTCCTTTGTTCTTTTTTCTTTTTTCTTCGTTATTCGATTAATACGTCGGCATGCTCATTATTATATTTTCCAAGTCATTATAGATTCAAAATATCCGTATAACTCCCGCCGATTGAACTTACCCGATTTGAAGGAATACTTATTCGAATTTTCTTAACTTGAGCTGCTTAATACATGAATTTAAATAAAAATTTTTTTGCTATAATCAAATAAACTATTCGCTCTTCAAA
The DNA here is from genome assembly GCA_018883505.1 of Ceratosolen fusciceps. Taxonomy (NCBI): domain Eukaryota; kingdom Metazoa; phylum Arthropoda; class Insecta; order Hymenoptera; family Agaonidae; genus Ceratosolen; species Ceratosolen fusciceps. Next base: position 8,085,717 of record RCIC01000001.1, read on the forward strand.
TAAAGTAATTTCGTTCAGACAGCCGGGCTCCGTAGTCAAGAGTCAGTCCTCACTCTTTGTCTCATCGGATGGCTGATAGGTTACACGCATAAATAAGTGTTAGGCGCACCAAGGTAACGGTAATATCGTCTGCCCTTTTCGTCTTATCCATGTTTTGATCTGATTGATGACTACTGCCAATTTTCGTCCCGGAAATCTGTACCTACAATGCTCTCGATTGACCAAGCACGTAACCGATCGTCACTTTCATTGTGATTCACGCAAATAGAATACATTCCTTTGCGCTCTTGACGACAAAGACTCTTCGCGTCAGATTTACATTTAGAGTGCTGAGCCGGTCGATTGTCGAGTGCAGATACAACGTATCGGGTGGTATCGGGAGGTATGAGGAGGCAGCAGAGCCTCGAGTCCCGATGAATTAGGTAGAGTCGTCTTTATCTGTGGGAGAAATGACCAAATGCCAGGTTAAAGAAATCACAAGAACGTCACGCATGACTAGCTTAAGAAGCATCCGCACGTTACGGTTTTTTTTTTTGCTTCTCTTCACAAAAAGCCTCGCGAATCAATTAAAAATCTTATTTGTAATTATTATATCACGTTGTTGGCCCGCGCGCGTCTCTACGCCGTAGTTTCGGGGCTTGGCTTAGGATTCTAGTTCCGGAGCCAAGTTACAACTTATTACAAGTAGGTAATTGAAAAAAAAAATATATATATATATATATATATATGTATGAAAAACTTACCTTTTTGGTAATAATGGACATGTAAACCTCCAAGGGCAGAAAAAGACGTTTTTTTTATAATTTTTGTCTGTATTTATGGCTCGACGATTGTATGGCACTTGGCAGACGAGGGAGATATTGAACGTTTCGACTTGTTTTGCTCGCTATTTTTCTTGACCATTGCTCCTCAATTGTACGGTCCTTCCTCCTTAAAAGCACAAAATTAATACCAGCCACTGTAATTTCGGTTTTGCGCTCAAAGTTCCGCTTTCTTTAAGTATTTTTTAATTATTCGTGAAAAGGTGTTCTCTCTCTCTCTCTCTCTCTCTCTCTCTCTCTCTCTTTTCAAGATGTCGATTTATTTAAATTAACAAGAAGATGTAAATTACGTTAAGGAGTACCTTCATGGTTTCTCAGGAATCTTCTGTATCTAGAACTTTTGTCATACATCGAATAATTAGCAGACTTGCGATTTATTAGATAACGCGGTCGACGATCTCTCGATACATGGGATGTGTTTTTATAATAAGTCGACTGTCGGCGCGTAATCTTTTTCCATAATGGATTCTTTTTGCACAACGAAGTAAAGATTGATGAAAGCCCACTAGATTTATTTTTATTTTCATTCTCCTTGGGTATCGTAGCTTTCTGTTGATATGGTGCCGTGAACTGTCCGCACTGAATTCATTCGAGTGGAATTATAATAAAAAGAAATTTTACAAATGTACGATTATATCTGCAATGCCATGAATAAACGTGAAATTATTAATTGCTACGTAAATGGAATTTTGCGTAATATTTGTTTTAAATTATTCGTGAAGATCGAATTCGTGATGAGTTTATGTAAGAGTCTGATAGGTAAGCGATTTAGTAATAGATTGCTTACCCTTAGTGGTACGCAGGCGGGGACTGGATCCGGCGGCGGACAATCTGGTGATTGCGTGAGAGCTGGTCTGACGGATCCTTGCTTTCGTGGACAGGGTGGACAGGGCGGAGGGCATGGACAAGGACAAGGACACGGCGGTGGGCAGGGTGGCGGGCATCTAGGGGGACATGGAGGTGGGCATCTTGGGGGACATGGGGGTGGGCATCTTGGGGGACATGGGGGTGGGCATCTTGGACATGGGGGTGGGCATGGAGGTGGGCATGGAGGCGGGCATGGAGGCGGGCATGGACAAGGACATCGCGGTGGCGGGCACCTAGGTGGGCAGGGACAGGGGCAGGGGCAGGGGCCAGGGCACGGCGGTGGACATGGTGGACATGCTGGACAAGGACACCTCGGGGGCGGACAAGGTGGCGGGCATCTAGGACACGAGGGCGCGCATTTTACCATGCAAGATGTTGAACCTCCAGCGGCACTACTTGTTGGACAAGGAGGTGGACACGGAGGTGGGCAGGGAGGTGGACAGGGAGGTGGGCACGAAGATGGTGAACCAGAACCGCTGTTCTTTGGCGAACCCGAAGCGTTCTTGTTTGGCGGACACGGTGGTGGGCAAGGAGGTGGACAAGGAGGTGGGCAAGGAGGTGGTGGGCAAGGAGGTGGTGGACAAGGAGGGGCACATTTTGGTGGGCATGGTGGTGGGCAAGGAGGTGGGCAAGGAGGTGGGCAAGGAGGTGGGCAAGGTGGTGGTGGGCAAGGAGGGGCACATTTTGGCGGACATGGAGGTGGGCAAGGGGGTGGGCAAGGGGGTGGACAAGGAGGCGGTGGGCAAGGAGCTGGCGGACATGGGGGTGCACATTTTGGAGGACAAGGTGGTGGGCAAGGAGGTGGACAAGGAGGCGGTGGGCATGGAGGTGGTGGACATGGAGGGGCACACTTTGGTGGACACGGAGGCACACATTGTGGCGGAGGAGGAGGCGGACAAGGAGGCGGTGGGCAAGGAGGTGGCGGACATGCACGGGGAGTCTTTGGTTTACCCGGAGCGACACATTTTGGCGGGCAAGGTGGCGGAGGACAAGGGGGTGGGAAGGGGCGAGTACACTTTGGTGTGCTCGGAGGGACGCACTTCGGCGGGCACGGAGGTGGGCATGGAGGTGGGCATGGAGGTGGAGGACATGGAGGGGTACATTTTGGAGGGGTAGGGACGCACTGTGGCGGACAAGGTGGCGGTGGGCATGGACATATGCATGAGCAAGGAGGTGGGCACGGAGGTGGGCACGGAGGTGGGCAAGGAGGTGGGCAAGGAGGTGGGCAAGGAGGTGGGCAAGGAGGTGGGCACGATGGGCAAGGTGGTGGGCACGTTGGGCACGATGGGCATGGAGCTGCAGTTTTTGGCGGACACGGTGGTGGACACGGTGGTGGTGGGCAAGGAGGTGGTGGGCAAGGAGGTGGTGGGCAAGGACATGGTGGGCAAGGAGCCGCTAATTTTGGCGGGCAAGGCGGTGGGCATGGAGGTGGAAAAGGCGGGCAAGGGGGACTAAGAGGCGGTGGACAAGGACCAGCCGTTTTCGATGGACACGGGGGAGGCGGACAGGGTGGTGGACAAGGAGGTGGTGGGCATGGAGGTGGCGGGCAAGGGGCTGCTGCTTTCGCGGCTGGGCATGGAGGTGGCGGGCAAGGGGCTGCTGCTTTCGCGGCTGGGCAGGAGGATGGACTCGGAGCCAGTTTTTTCGACGGACGCGGGGGAGGTGGGCAAGGAGGTGGGCAAGGAGGTGGGCAGGAAGCTGCTTTTTTTGATTCACTCTTTTGCTTGCCTTTTGAGCGAGGCGGGGGTGGACATTTCGCGCGAGCCTTAGGTGCGGCTTTCACTGCAACCGGTGGTGGGCACACAGAGCTGCCAGAGGACGAGCTCTTTGACTCCTTTTGCTTCTCGGATTTCGGGGGAGGCTCGCATTTCTTTGTCGACTTTGCGGAAGACTTGCACTTTTTCTTGTATTTCGTCGGGGGTGGGCACTTAGCTTCGGATTTTGGCGGGGGCGCGCATTTCGGGGGACACGGCGGGAACTCCGACGGGCAGGGCGGAGGACCGGTTGGGCACGGGGGGGGGCACGGGGGTGGGCACGGGGGTGGGCACGGGGTGGGGCGGACACGTTGGGCAGGGTGGTGGGGGTGGACATGGTGGGGGACAGGGCGGGGGACAGGGCGGGGGACAGGGCGGGGGACAGGGCGGGGGCGGGCATTTCTTTTTCTTCTTCTTAGCCTCGAGCGGAGCTTTGGAATTCAGATCTCCAATTTTTTTCTTGCCCAAAGCATAAGTTAAATTATGTCCAGCTGGCGCGTTCCCAGAGCCAGGACAATTAAAGGACTTTGATGAATAGAGCATCGTTTGCGAAGCATTTCTAATGTTGCCGTTAAGGGTACAGTTGGCATATAGATGAAATTTGTCAAAATTTTGTGGCTAGAGAAAAATATAAGATAAAATAATCAGTATAAAAAGGATGGAAAGCCGCCTCCTCCTCTGCAGTTATATTTTGAGTTATGAAATATCTGAGCTACCTTACGCAGCAGCAAAAATGCACGTTACACGAATTCAAGACAAGATTTATGAGAATATGAGAATGTATTTATGTAAAAATAATAAAGTTTAAAAATTCAACGGAACTATAGTTGAAAGCAGCATTTGAAAAAAAAACTGAATTTAAAGTTTGTCAAAAATTTATAATTTTTTGCATATTGATAAAGGGTTGACGTAATTGATATAATTGAAGACGTTACACGTTAATAAGTCCTAAGATTATTATATTTACATGAACAATACACGAAGATAGAAAACTTTTATGTTTAAAGCATGGAAATCGTTCGTTCGGTACATTCATAAATTTATTTATTATAATCATTGTAAATACAAAATTATTAATGTCAATAAAGTTAATATAAATAAATTTATATGAAAAATTCAATGAAATTCTGAAGAGATAAGAGGTAAGAGATAAGAGATAAGAGATAAGAGAGAGAGAGAGAGAGAGAGAGAGTGAGAGAGTACATTAGCATATAGTTTTTAGGATGATGTAGAATAATGAAAATCGCAGCAGCGAATGCTGCTTATGAATTAAGTAATTAATCGTAAATTATCAATCCAGTGATCTACGTAGGACGGCATCGACTCCCCTCCCCCTTTACCCGACGGACATTAGTTATTTATTATTTGCTTATTTATATATTTATTTATATATTTATTTATTTATCTATTTATGTATTAATGCTATGGTCGTGCCGTCTTGGCTCGAGTCCCTTGAAATTTATATATTTGAAGGGGCCCGAAGACCTAGGGCTCGGCTCCCTTCCTTGGACTTGTAGAGCTTGGCTTGAAAGGGTTTTTCGGCACACGCTTGACGACGATGAGCTTGGGCCCGATATCTGGTCCCCCGAGCGGTACGGATTTCGTTGGCCCTTCCATAGGCTTCATCGGCTGATTCTCCTCCCGGCCAATTGAATTACCCGCTCGTTTCGACATCCTCTAATGAACGAATGAGCCATTTTTCTTTCTATTCTATCTCTGTGCTCCAAGGCCATGACAATACCGGTCCCAAATAGCTCTCTATCCAATAATCCCAAGCTCATCCATCGATTCATAACTCGAGGCCCCACACACCCACCCACCTACCCAACTACTACGATACCACGATACCACGATACGACGATACCACGATACGACGATACTACTACGACGACGACGACTACGATACCACGATACCACGATACCACGATACCACGATACCACGATACCACGATACTACGATACTGCAACAGCTATAGAGTTAAGGAAAAGCTGCCTGTTGAGGTGCACGTGCATGTAGGAGAGCGCTCGGGGCGCATGCCGGAGCCCTCGCACACAGGGGACGACGAAGAGGAAGCGTGGGATGAAACGTGGGATGAAACGTGGGAGGAAGCGAGGGAGGAAGCGAGGGAGGGATCACGTAGCTAAGCGGAGGCAGAGACATATTGAAACGATGGTCCACAGACTTACTTTGAAGGATGCCGAGATCTTGGCTTTGCTCAAGCTCGTCGTTCCGAATCCGTGGGACTGAAATGAAAATTTATCCTAACTATCCTTTTATACTTTAGCAATTACATAATACTCGTACCTCTCGGTCATCTTTATTTTATTAAAATATAACTCAAGGAGACATTAGTTACGACAATCGACAGTCAGACACAGTTTAGTTAGACTCTTACATTTTATCGACGCGCGCACTTATATTAATGCACATGCACGTGCATACGTATATATTTATATATATTTATATATATATATATATATATATGTGCGTGTGAGTGAGTGAGTGTGTATATATATATATATATATACATATATATGCGTGTGTGGGTTTGCTTGAGTGCGTGTACGTATAACTCAGCTAATGAAGGTAGAAATTTATTAAGAATAAATTCGGCAGAGGCGTTATTTCGAACGGGTACACGTTCAAAGACTTCATTTATTTTCCTTGATCGCGGGCTTGGAATCCTTCGAATCCTTCATCTCCTTCCCCTTACCCATATCCTTAACCTTATCCTTATCCTTAGCCTTAGCCTTAGCCTTAGCCTTAGCCTCATTCTTATTATCCTTATTATCCTTATTATCCTTATTATCCTTATTATTCCTTTGATTGCTTCTCGCCGAGGAGGCTTTAGTTAGACTTTTTGACAAGTCGTCCGTGTTACCCTGGAGCTCGTCTATCCTCTTTTTGACTCTTTTAGCCTTCTGCTCGGTGTTATCGTCCTTCATAATCGAGGTCCCCAGCGCCGATATTTTCTGTCTCAGCTCATCCGCTTTTTTCTTTAGCTCCCGGATCGCATCTATTTCCTTCGATTTCTTGTCGACGTTACTTTTCACCGTCGACGCGATCGTACCGATTTTCCTCACCAGCTCTTCCGCCTTCCGCCTCAGCCCAGCCAATTTCTCTTTATTAGCCTGATTTTTCAATATATTACTTATAATCTCCATCGTCTTCTTCCCGTGAGTATCCTTCGTTTCCTTAAGCTTCTCATTAACCTTCTTCATCATATTTTTAAGCCTCATCTTCATTTCCTCGACTGCCTCCTTACGGTCTATGAAAACAGCACGTTCATTAAGAACAATTATATTAGGAAAAGAAAAAAACGTTACGCTTTCCATGATATGGGAAACCCTAACTTCAGATTCACCGTTACTAAGTCTCTGATTTAAAAGTAAGTTAGGCAGTTCCTCTACTGCTCCTACGACTCTCCAATCGAAGTATAAAAACTTTTTCATGATTGCTGAGCGATAATAGTCTCTTGTCGATGGATCTGACCAGTTAACCAGGAGTTGGACGCTCTTCGGTAAATATTCAGCGACTCGGTCTACCGCCTACGGACAGACGTAGAGCTGCTGTGAAGAGCTTCTCTAACTCTTCACGGGCGAGCGCATTTAAAGCATTCCTCACGTCCAGCATTTTATATATATTTATATATATATATATGTACATATATATTTATATATATATATATATATATATATATCGCCATAGAAAGCTTAGCTCAAATTAAAAGACGATTTCTTTTGAAAACTCTGTCGCATTCGAACGGCAACCAAAACAATCGTATTCTTTATTTTATTTTATTTTATTTTATTTTACACTTTCTTTATCATCACCTTACGACAAATGGACATTTATTAATCTTCAAGGTCAAGGTGTAGATAAGTGTAGATAAGTGAAGATAAGTGAAGATAAGTGAAGATAAGCGGAGGTAGGATTATAATAGGAGAGAAGAAGGTTGGTCGACTTGAGCGGATGCGAAAAATGTAAGAGTCTAGTTAATGCTGATGATGTTTGCTACTCACGCCAAGGATTTGCAGGCCTCCTTCGGAACCGAAGACCTCACTGATCCGCGTCCCGCAGCCCGGCGTCAACGTGTCCCCCTCCACGTACGTTCTCGCTGTCATCTAAGAAAGATAATAAAAATATTATTAAGAGATTCGCTGGATTCGGGATTAATCGAACGAGGCTGCCCCCTGTTCGGCATGCTCTTGTCTTCCTCGCATCCGCTACATCGATTCCCTACTATCCTCTAAGGATTTACGGATTTACGTTAATGATCAATTATTTAGAAAGTCCCTTACGTTTTGGAATTTAATATTTTTAAATGGCAAAATGTCATCGATACTGGAATTGAATTTCGAATTGTGTTGCATGAGATTCGGTATTAGATAATCGACCTTCCCACTATATTCAATGACGGTCTGTAAACAAATAAATTTCAAATTAGCTCATTCAATAATTAATTCCACGAACATAAAAGTAATTTATTCAGTAAATCAAAAAAAAAAAAAATAAATAAATAATAAAGAATTGTCCTAGTGCCGAGCTTCGGGAATAAATACTTCCAAGGCTCATTACAGGGCTTACATCACTTATACTTATTATTTATACTATGCATATTACTATGCTAATTAAATATTCTATACGCGTGCATACCTGATAATTATTTTTTCTGACATGATGAGTATTTTGTCGTAATGTTTGAAAGACTGATTTTGTGACTCGAGAAAACATAATAATGAGTTTGGTGTTAAAACTTCAAATTTTTAAACGTCTAAGCCATACGTTCAATATTTCCAAACTGAATGAACAAGGCAAACTCGTTGCCAATCAACAACTATTTTGAAAATTGCGCGAATTCGATTGTTTATTTTTTTTTAACAGTAGAATCAAGTTCAAACAAATAACCAATGATTTTCTAATTACGTAGTAGCATATTAGTATGTAGTTTATTTGTAATTCATATTCATATCGAGATAATTTATGATTCATCGTATAAATCCTTAAAAATCGTAATTAACAAACTGGCGACATCTGGAAGTCAATGCATGAACCATAAGTAAGTTTCCCTCAGTCGGTAAAGTAAATCTTCTTCTTGGCAATAGATGTTGTCTATCAAGCATTACAAACAATAATAAATAATAATCTAACGCAATGTTCTTCCGGATATACGTTAAATTTATTTTATATGTTTCATCTGTTTGTAAGTACGATATCATCTTTCGTATGTAAAATAGAATTCAAAACTTATGTATCAAATAAAACTTAGAAGTTTTCCCGATAGATGGCACCTTAGATCATGTATTGTTAAAGGGTTATAAGGAAAATAAAATTCATAATAAAGGTGTTTTTTTTTTTTTTGTTATTATTATTATCAGGTAAAAAAGGTAGATTACATTACAAAAGTAATTAATGAGAGATTAAATTTATATAAGAATTCTTGATATTAAAAAGACATGAATTTATTACATCAATAATTTTATTATGAACATGGGTTTAAATGGTAATACAGCATCATTTCGATTAGATAGAAAAAACGATTCGGTAATAAACAAGATTAAATTGAAAGACGTAATTTAATAAATGGTGTGTCGTGCAAAAATTTTTAAAGAAATTTAGTATCCATCGTCTGACCAGGTGATTTTATAGTTTTCGTACTTTTTCTTCAGAATACTGACGCTCAGTGCGTGATTAGCCTTTCCGAATCCCTGAAAAAAAGAAAAATTAAAGAATATATATTCAATTGCTATGAATATCCTGGCATAATAATCTAAATACCCGAAAATCAAGCTATAAAATGAATAAAATAACTTCTGCATAGATGATTGTAGTATAGTACCTTTTCTTTTTTGTTTTTTTTTGTTTTTGTCATACATTACTTTAATTTGTAATAAAAATCGGCAGTTTATTTTTACGAGCTCTAGTCTTTCTCTGACTTTGCGCGCAGAATACGGAGGCAGAATAACGGCAGGCAATGCTAAAAACTATAATTAGTAAGTCGTGTAACGTAGAAGAGGATTTCGTAATATATCCGGACTACCGAAATATAAAATAATTTTAAGGCTACTTAATGAGGTAACGAGATAATTAATTATACATTTAAATGTGGGCGCGAAGAGACGGCTCGTGGCTAACTAATTGCGCACTTAGCAGAGCAACGTATGTCGTATGCCGTAGGACGAGTGTGTGGATCGTGAAAATTCTGGCAGAGCAAGGCAAGAGGCGTCATAGGCTAAATAGACCGATCGCCAGAAATCAGAATGCTGGCATCGACCTACATATTATCTAATACGCGGTAATCGGTGTTCCCTTGCTCGGTACTCGGTGCTTAAAGGAATACCGATCTCTGACACTCTATAATCTACTCTACCCACCCATACGACCATTGAACAATAATCGTATATAACTTAGAATAATATCATTAGCCTCTCAGGAATTCCACTCGAAATGGATACCAACTACAAAAGCAGATACAACGATCAAAATAAATTAAAAAATTAGCAATCCCCAGTACATTACGTATAATCCATCATGGATCATCTATCTGTTTGAATACTCTTCATCGATCTCAGTAAGAAATACATAAGTATTATTTACATTATTTTCCAAACATCCTTTTAATTGTCCTTTTTCTGGAAATATGCTGGGTAACTTAACAAGGGACTTTCTCCCACCCGAATAAACTTATCACAATTCTATTAATCACTACGTAATCTCGATCTCTATCCCACACGCATTAATGAATTTTGCAATTTAATCTATTTGTTAAGTAAGGTATATGATTACGTCGAAAAAAATCAATAAAAGTTTTAATTAGGCAGAGATATAATTTAAAAAATATCAAATGCAACAACATTACGTATTTGACATCGTGTTAAATTATTCATATATTCACGTGTGCGCGCGTGTGTATACGATTTAATATATAATAAATATAACATTGAGTAAATTTTTTTTTAAATAAAAATCCTTTTATAATATAAAATCGGGAATATATTTTTAAAAATTTTTTTTTTATACGCGAATGTCATCTAATATAGAAATTTTTAAAATCTTTTGTCACAAAGGGATTTTTATTGGGCTTAAATTTCTTATGGAGTATGAAAATTTTTAAGCTCATTTCCTTGAAATAGTTTTATAAACATTTTGCCTTAATTTTTGTATTGTTTTTTTACCGAAAATGTTTGGAAATTTTCTATAATTAAATTATTTAAACTTGGCCGTACGAACTTTCTCTTACGGTTTTCGTATTAAAAAGTTATAAGACTCTAATTTTCATCTTCAGATAAGATATGCGTATATATATGTATACATATATATATATATATATATATATATACACGTACAAGTGTGAAATTTAATTAAAAAACAAAATTCAATAGCTATATATGCAAATATTGTAAAAAACAGAAGTATTAGGTCTCGAAACGTATTATCGAAAAATCTCTAATTAATACAAAGTTAATGAAATACTGTTTAAACGTCGTGTATATTAATTTTAATTGATTTTGTAATAATGTACGTTTTTCTTTTTTTTTTTTTTTTTAATAAAAATGTGTTATCAATAATCGAAAAAATATATATTACTTGAAATAGAAATTACTTTTGATTCGATAAAAATTAATCGTTATTACAAAATTTTATTACTACGTACATATGCTTACTTGATATTCTATGTAAATGGGCAGTAAATTAATCATAAAAAAGAAAATAAGAAGAGCGAGGAGAAGAAATAGGAAGAAATTGATGTAAGGAAACATAAATAATAATGGCCATTGTACTTTTTAACTTAAAATCACTTGTTTGTTACTCTTGTTCCAATATCTTTCAATCCGCGGATGAAGTTTTTCATAGAAAACCGTTAGAGAGCCGTTAGAAGTTATGAGTTCTGCTCTATTGCTCTTACAGGCTTTATATTTGTATCGCGACCCTTCTTATTAGTACTTATTTTTTTACCATTCTGACTGCCGAGTCCGCAGTATAATAAGATGTGGCAGTTTACAGTCGCGTCTACGCAGTTGAAAAAGATTTATATCGATATTTCCCGTAGCGTAGGTTTAATGGTAATGTAGTAGCGATGCATAAGTCATAATACAATGCACACAAGATGTAAGCCAAAATAAAGTGTTATTGCTTTATGAATAAGAAATATTTTTTCCCTTGCTTACATTAAATGCTCAATGTGATAAGAAGGCATAATAATGCAAAATATTACATATATATTTCATTCTTAAGTCCAAGATAATTCGAGTACGCAGAGTCTAGTGAAACTATCATTGTTCTTTTCTCTAGCTTTTATGCATGTTAATAATTAATCAAGTAATAAAGCCGTTCCTTTTTTTATACGTTTTCATTAAAATTAATCTACTCGAAGCAGTTGTAAGTTTTAGTGGTATCGTAAAACACTTATGGCTCTATATGCTTGCTGGTATTAGTATATACCAGCAAGATACGAAAAAACAAAAAACAAAAACAAAAAAAAAAAAATAAATAAATGAATAAAAACGTAGAAAATGTTTAGGTTAAGTAATTAATTTATAGACTGTTTATCTGAATAAGCACGATATTTTAGTAAATCCTTCTTATTTAAAAGAAAATTCGTCGTAATAAATGAAATTTCGACGTTATAATTTTTACTACAAGAATTGCAATAAGTGAGGAGTTAAGTATATTTTAGTGCATTTTTGTCATCAAATACAAATACAGAGTAAGAAAAGCGAGATTACTTATTCTCGAGCTAAGACGTAGTCGTCTAATGGTCGTCGAATATCCTCATTTTACCCCTCGATTACATATACAAAGGCTAATACGGAGCCTCGCAATATCAAAATGCTATTACATCCACTTATTCACAATGCCCATAACAGATCAGCGGTACTCTTGCGAGTTTTAATTAGTAGCGACAAGTAGTTACAGGATTTTTAGGAAGGCAATTTATATGTAAATACGGAGTCTTCCTTAGTCATGATACCAATGGCGTAAATAATTTATTATATTAAAGCAATACCTAGAGATAATAAGGACTTGCACTACTACCACGCTTATTATGAAGTTTATTGTAACGTTACAAGTGTAGCGCTACTACTCACTCAGTCTCTCAACATCGTTTTATTAATTTACACACACTATATTCCTATTTTATCCTCATACTATAATTAAGCTAATAAATACTTTGATAAACTAAAAATATTAAGTCCCGGTACGAGAAATTTCATTAAAGGGGTATTAAAATCAAATATCAATTTCAATTACTTTGCGCTTATTTCTAAAAAGTATTGAAAACGAGTTTGTATATTAGCGATTGCTGACTTATTAACGTAATTGTATTTACTTAAAAAAAAAAAAATTATTTTTACATTAGGCTTACTTAGTTTACATAAAAAATAAAAATAAAAAAAAAATAGAAGGTGCGTTAATTACAATATTTTTCAATTCTTGATGTTAAGGTATGATCGATTATGGAGTACCGGTTTTATTCATCCACGATCAAATGATTTAATTTTATTTTTAATTTCCAACGTACTCGATATGACGTAATTACTATGGGATGGATGCGATATCGAGAAATCAATGCCATTTTAAATAATGTAATGAGTATAATTATCCTTTAAGAAAAGAAATGTATGAATCAGCGTATTTCGTGTGGAATCGTTACGAAATTAAGTATTAATAACGAAGGATTAAATGCAAAGTTCATAGTAATTATGGAAAGGTGCATCTGATTACATTATTAATTTGATGTTGTTGTTGTTGTTGTTGTTGTTGTTGTTGTTGTTGTTACGTTCGATACACGTGCTTGCAGGTTGTACCGGCGCTGAAGAATATAATGCAATGAATGCTTAATCAGAAATTTTGCATAAAATCGAGAGGAGCTTAAAAATAAGGTAATTTAATACCTCGGTAAGCCGTAGTTATAAAGTAATAGCCGTAAAGGTACGAATCGGGCATCGGCAAAATCATTTTAAATTAATTTGATTTTACGTACTCTTAGCTTTAGAGTGCTCGTGCTTATGCGTCTGATTGGTTTCAAGACAATGAAGTGATTTGCACATTTGTATATACCGCGCATGTGAGATACCCTGGGAGTAGATAATCTTTCACCGCATGGGGTACGAACAATGGCCGAATACAAGGTCATTCGCTGCCGATCCTCGGTAATATAAACATCCATCTATATTCCTTTCATATAAAACTCATTTGTTTATGCGGTGCTCTAGGACTTTTGATCGGTGAATTCATTTTCTCTTTAATGCTCGGGTCCCATCCTCCCAATTCGTTGGATCGTTCGGGCTCGATAGATCAATGAAGAACAACCGTTGAATGAAATGAAAAACATCGGTATACTTATTGCGAGCAATTTCTCACGAAATGCCTGGAATTCGTTTAAAACGACCCATGTAATGGCTAAATGCATATTTATTTGCAAATTTAGATTGGCTGTTTGACTACTTTCTTCTGCGAAAATTCAGCTCCTCGTTTCTTTTATTTATCCTACGCGGAATAAGGTTTACTCCGCCTCTCGCTTATAAAAATTCTTATTTTTCTATTTTTTCCCCTCACGATATCGCATGTTTCTATCCATCCGGAACCATAAAATATATTGATATCAGGAGTGTAAGTTTATTGAATTTATTAACATTTAGATCAACCTTTTATTATTTTACTCTTCGAGCTGGAAAATCAATCAATTTATTGACTAGATCAATAACCGAATTCTTCTTGTTACTCTAAACTAACGCATTTAGCGCAACACTTATCACAATAAACATTCTCCATTTTATTATCAATATTACGTAATTGTTTATTATTAATGAATCATTTGTCGTTATCTCAGTCAATATATTTAACGAATTCGAATAATTATTTTTTATTACACGTCTATCGAAAATCTGTTTCAGTACTTCAAGTTTCTTTTAATCTTTACTTTACACACTTCATTTTAAAACATTTAGTATATTCCTCAATATTTTTTTTATCCATATTAGGAATAGAATTTATTATAACAACCTACGTTTAATACTGATTAGTATTTTATTATTACCCTTAGCGTTTATTCAATTAAAAAGTTATTAACGCATGAAATATACAAATTTACTGCATACTAATATTGTATTTATTTTATTTATTTACTGTAGTAATACAATTTACTTACTCTACTAATATAATTAATTTACTGCATATAAATTATATCGTAAAAACTTAAAAAAAAAAAATCATTAATTATTTTAAGTACATTGATTTTTTCAAATGAAAGAACTCACTATTCTATAAAGGATTTAAATATTTAGATTAAAAACTTAATTCTCATTCGGTATAACGTAATTATTACAAAGAGTTTGGAGATTCATTGATTTAATATAACCTCCCCGCCAAAAAAAAAAAAACAATTTTTTAGTTTACAATTACAAAAAACAATTTCATAAATTTATATAAAGGTTTTGATTATGAGTATTAAATAATAATAGAATCGTTTATTTAAATAAAATTCTTCGCTCATCTAAATATATATGGAAAGTACTTTTACATTACCTGTTGAATATAATAAGTAAAATGCATGTGAAAACATGATGTTCTTCAATGAACATAAAGTTTTTTTTAAAAAATTTAATACCATTATAATCATAAAATGAAGATTTTATTGACAAAGTTATTTTTTTATGCTTTTCCTTGTTCAATTTATTGAAATGTTCACGAAATTTCAAATATTAGAAAGTAATAAATATCAGGAAAGAAAAATAAATAGTTACGGTTAAGGTAAGCCGATGGAAGAAAAAGGTGTTTACATATTTATACTTTAAAGGTAAAACATGTTAGCAATAGAAAATATCCCTTTTCTATTTTTGAAAATGTTTAAAAAAAAAGTTGGATACATTTTTTTTTCCTGATATTTTAAGCAACGGAATGGCATAAAAATTTTTCGTATTTTCCATGGGACTTTATGAAGCTATTATTCTCATAAGGAAAAGTGTTAGTATTTAGGAATTGCGATCCGGATAAAACTATGTTTCTGTATCGACGAATGAATTTAAAGAACTTAATTTAATTCTCGTTAATGCAAAAAACACTGCATTTTCCTCGAGATAAAATATCACGTAATATTGAAAATTCTAGAAGAGAAGTTCTTCAACTAAAATTTGTTATCGTAGAGGAACGGCCGAAGAAAAAGGCACTTTCATATTTACTTGCCATATTCAAAGAAGGCTATTATTAATAAAAGTACTTTAAATAATTTGAGGCATATTAAAAGAATTTATGTACAACATTTTTTATTTTATTTTTTTTTTTTTTTTTTTGCAATTTCCAGATATGGAAAAACGTAAAAATTTTCTATATTTTGAATGTGGCTTTATGATCTCAGTTTTGTTAAGGAACCATGTAATAAAAATGATTTATGACTGCAATAAAAAAGGTATTAAATATAAAATACTGTTTTCTTCTTATATCAATGTTTACACTTGTCATTAAAAAACAATAGAGAGTTAGTCATGCAATTATAATGTATTAAGATTACGAGACTATAGCTTTTGTTATAAACAATACAGAAATTCAGCATTATAATAAGTATATATATATATATATATATATGTATGTATGTATGTATGTATGTATGTATGTATGTATGTATGTATGTATGTATGTATATATACCTTATATCAACAAGAATCGAATTATCTTAGGACATTGCGTTTTGCACGCAGACAATTTCATGTCATTTGCAACGTTATTTTATATTTTGATACTATCCTTTCGATAAAAACGTAATTATAGACCAGTTTTAAATATCTATTTTATAATGCGATGGATATCTTAAATAACTTCTCGATGTAAAGAATAATATTGAAGCTTATACTTTTAATAATGAATAGCAGTCGATAATTTAACGTTAATATTAATTCTGAAGGAAGAATGAATTTCGCGAAAATCATACCTCACCACACATACACGATTACCCATAATCTTGATATCCGAGGGACTAACTAATAATAAATGCCAAAAAAAAAAAAAAATTGCGGGAGGACTGGGTGGATTAGGATAATATTATAACAGGTTAAAAACGTTATTTATTAAAAAATGACAATTAATAATGACATCGACATTTTAGAGAAAGATATTGTTTTTGTTGATAATATTGTTAATCCAGAGCGTAAACACGTAATTAACGAAATTCAATTATTATGTTATTCAGAATATTCGATTAATTGCATTAGGTTTAATTTGAAAAGCCGTTTAATCGCTTTCATTGTTCTCGTTACGAGGCACAATTTTATTCTCTAACTTTAGGGTAAAGCATTAGAGTTAGGTATAAAGTTAATTAAGTCAATAATCGGCGACTCACAACAGCTATTGAATTAACCCTTCCATCCGTTAGCTCAGCTCAGCATGCTTATTTTCTTCCTTAACAATATTAATAATTAACAACTTAATTACAATATCTTCATTTTCAAGTATTTAAGATGATTTCCCCCCCCCCATCATTTTTATAGGATACCATAGTTTCATCCGTAACTTTGATTCATAGCTCCTGAATGTTTATTTATTCATAAATCATTCGTCGTAATTGCATATGTAAATTGCCAGTTTGATTTTCAATATAGCTTTTTACAAAATACTATATCTCGGGCGACTCAATGTTTCAGAAAATAATAATGTAAGAGTTAACCCAAAGTAATGTATAATAAAATTCGGATTTTCAGAAATAGGTTTCGCGCACAATTAATCTACGTGATTGTATCTACTTTTAATTTGGCCATTATTTAACAAAGACATAAATCATTTGTAACGCTAATCGCATTTTAAACATTAATTGTTTATTATAAAAGAGGCGTCGTAATTTTTTTTTTTTTTTTATTATTGATCGTTAAATGTATATATACGTATTTAGTGAAATATTAAAAGTACTGGATCGGAATGAAAAGATCATAACGAAACAACGTTTTTACGTGGACATTTGACCGGCTTAAGCATCAGAAATCTTTACATACGACGGACTGGCGAATTAAATAAATTTGTATGAAAACGAATTCGAAAAGTCCGAAAAAGGACACATGACTTTAATTTTAATAGAATGTTTTTTACGAATTAGCAGGGATGAAGTCGGGCAAGTCCGTTAATAACATTGCTGAAATAAATTTATTGCTCGGTAAATAAATTAATACAATAAAACTGCTATAAATCTTTATTTTTTTCATTATTAATTGTTTGGCTTTATTATTTCTAAAGCCTCATTATGCTTGAATTTATCAATGGCCGGAGGATTAACTTGTGGCGATATTGCAGCGACGTATAATAACGTACGAATTTTATATTCGTCTTTGTTTTTTCATTTGAAATACTTGACGCAAGTACGTCTTTACGCGTATTTTTTATATTAAAGTATAAATATTTTATTTTAAAAATGTATTAATGCTGAAAATAGAGTATGCGATTACGTGTTGGTTTTCAAGAAAAGCATCTCGACGGAGTCGAGTAGACAGGAAATATATGTAATTAATAATAGAATTATTGCGGTCTGGGAGAGAAAAAAAATCTCATTACACGGAGCCAATCGTTCCCAATATCTTTATTATAGAGTAAAAGATTTAAATTTTTCTCAAGAAATTCAAAGCCCAACGAATGCGCTCATGAGCTTTGAAAAAAAAAAAAAAAAATCAGTACAATAAATTTCAATTCCAATTTGTATTCGTTGGGGATTATTTGACAGGAGCAAGAAATAAGGGATCGCAGCCGAGGATTCGACAAAAGATTAAAATCTCTTGATATCGATAAGTGAACGGTCCAGTGCTTACAACGCAATAAATAATTATTGGTATTCTCGACGAGCGATTAAAATTCTGAGAAGGCTCTTGCGTTTTTTGACTCGAGCATGGCGCGTTTCACGAGCAGCGACTTCAATGAAAACTTTGTATATTTCGCACCAACTTTTCTTTGCCACTGCTGATATAGAAAATAATGCTTCTGTTTAAGAGTACTTTTTAAAACTTTCGTGACAATGTGCCGCAATACGCTCGTTCCCATTTTTCTTAAGCTACACGTGCGGTCGCTGCCACCACGTAAAGCCACCGCGGCTGCAAATAATCTTAGTTAATCCATACTCGTATCGATGTATTATTTTTCCCATCGAGTCCCTCCTCTCTCCCCCTCCCCCGCCCCCTCTGTCTCCTCCACTTTTTCGAGAGCCATAAAAAATGCTTGGTCGCGAACAGGTGTCTCGGGGATCAGGATCCGCTGAACTTTCGTCTACCCGTGCCTTGGCGATGCTACTTATCTCCAGGCCATGAGAAGGACATGCTCGCCTCCTCGCACGTCGAGTCTAAAGGACGTTTTTCGCCAAAGATTTTAAGTGGACAGATAGCATTCGCTTTAGTTATTCTTCTCGACTCAAGGCTGTCTTGATCTTTTGTCTTGTTTACGGATTTCAAGTGCATAAGAGGGAAAAACTTTTATATTTATGTACGTATGTATGTATGTATGTATTTATTTATTTATTTATTTATATGAATAATGCATTTTGATACTCGAAAGGGTATTAAATTCTTATCTACGAAGGAAAAAAAATCAACTGTAAGAGTCTAAGTAGTATAAAAGGCCGCTATTCCGCCAATTAATATATACGTCATTGAGTATCAGCTGGAAACGTTGGGCAAATATAATTCCTTCTTTTATTTAACGGATATACGTGAAATACAAATACCGCGCAAGTCACTTGTTAATTTAGTCTGCTCTTAAAGACATACACAACGTATCAAATTATTTGTTTAAGAAACTTGTTAAGTCAACATTTTAAAAGGAAGGGAAAAAAGGAAAAGAGTAGAACTAAAATATAAATAGAAACTTCTGTTGCAGCATAATATGCTGATAAAAGTCTGAAAGAATATTCTCCACCGCAAGTCTATTTAAAATAAAGAAATCCGAAACAAAGTTAAATTTAAACTCTTCAAAAATTAAAGCACGAACTTAATGTTGTTTCATTTAAATAAAAAAACCTTGTCTAATAAAAACACCGTAGAAAAATAATTAAAATAGTTAATTAAATTGAAATTCTATATTTTGTAAAAGTAAGTTTTACACGATCTTTCAGATATGATGGATATTGAATATAAGTACATAAGCGAAATCAGAAAAGAAACATTCACCCGATCTTCGTAATATTATTCCGTGAACAGGAGACATGGATGACCAGATAAATAATCGAATACCAACGTAGTAATCGAATCCTTTAATTTGTAACATTAAAATGAATATCATATTACAATTTGCAAATAAAACACGAAAATTAATAGAATATAGAATATAGAATATAGAATATAGAATATAGAATATAGAATATAGAATATAGAATATAGAATATAGAATATAGAATATAGAATATAGAATATAGAATATAGAATGAATATAGAATATAGAATATAGAATATAGAATATAGAATATAGAATGTAGTATAAATGGCGGAGAAACGAAAATGACTTAAAGTTAAAAGGGATTTAATGAACGAACCGAACGATCGATACTCATTCCAATTCACTTACATGCATGAATTTTTATTAGCGGAAAAATGAACAATAGTAATAATATGAAAGGAATTTGAATATAATTAGCAATGCTTGCAGCGTAGACTAAATGTAGATCTAAATTGACGAAAATCGTTGAAAGCTACTGAAATACTATTTGTTTTCAAAGTAATAATTACAAAAGCGTTAAATAAAACGAATGTCTTGCTGAAGTGGATCGTATGCGCCGATTCCTTTTGTTCGGATAAAATAAAATAAAAGCATATTATAACGTAAAATTTGATATACTTATACGTACGTACGTACGTACGCAAATGCATACGTATACATATACATGCACATATAAATATATACATGCATGAAATACAATTTTTTAAATGGAAAGAAATTTCTATGTAAATAAAAACTTTAGCGAAAACATATTTACAATAAAATAGTTCGTAAAAAGCTTCGTTGGAGTGAAGTCGTCGGGAGTAATAAATTTTTAATAAAACGTAAAATTAAAAGATACGCATAGAAAAATTTCTCCAAGGCTTGACTTTCGATTGGCTTTAGTGTAAAAACAAAACAAAAAAACAAAAAAAAGAATAGAAAGAAAAAAAGAAGGCAAAGGAACCGATTAACAACAACAGCAGCAGCAGCAACAGCAGCAACAACAACAACAACAATATTTTATTTTGTATACCATATATTTTTATATAAGCTTTTAAATATTACGGGAAATCTTTTTTTTTTTTTCTCGGTATCGAAATCGAACGGACGGACAGATGCTCCGTAAGCTCTTCTGTCGGTCGGCGCGTAAATGGAAAAAACGGAAAAAACGGGAAAAACGGGAAAAACTGGAAGATTATTAAACAATTCATTTACCTGAGAGTATCCATAGACTTTGATTTTTTTATTCTCCCCATCGTGGTTGATTCTCCCGCCGCCCAGGCATTTAGCTTTCAATTTGGTGCTGAGCTTTTTCAAAGCTGCTTCCGTTTCGTCGAAAATATCAACTGCAACGCACAAATGAAATTAAACAGTTTTATTTTAAAGCATAGCAGCCTGTACATTTATAACCTTCGCGTTATTGTGTTAGTTTTCTTTTTTTTTTCTTCTTTTTTTTTGTGGTTCTCAGACCGGGCTCGTCACGTCCTGTCCGTCAGTTTCTTAAGTCGCTAACTTGTGCACTTGATCCTTAAATGAGAGTGAATGAAAGGGTGCATGTTGCATGCATGGGTGCATGGCCGTCAAGTTGATAAATTTCTGTAAAAAGTATATTTCACTCGGCCGAGCGAAGGTTCAGAGGCCGTGCGAACGTAGCGGACGTAGCGAACGTAGCGAACGTAATGGGGATAAAAAAGGTCGGGGTTTCATTAAACGTCAGACTGTCGGTGTCCAGCTTGTATTAAGGATTATTAAGGGGGTGGGCCGTTGAATAGCCGATTCGGATGCAAAGCGAGAGAGTACGACGTGACTTGAGGCGATGAGGAACGGGCGGGGCAGGGGAGGGGGGAGAGACTCGCTTCAGGGGCTATGCGAAGGAATGACGTGATGGTTGATGGTCGGCGATTGAACGGGCCCACCACATGGATCAACCTGACCATGGGGTTGGGGGGGGGGGGTGGTCGAAGTCGCGGTCCGCGCAAGCGCATACACATTTACATGTGTGTGTATATATATATATATATATATATGGGAAGCGCGTGTGCGTGGATCGCGCGAATGTCCCGTCGTTTATTTACGGGGAAGATGTCGAGACGCGAACACACGCACGCACACGGTGGGAGCCTCGGGAGGTAATAAAAACGTTGTCTAGGCGCATAGGAGTGCGCGGCACCGATGCGCGCGGCCAAGTTGTTGTCGGAGGTTCGCCGCAGTTGTTTTATTGCTGTCGGAGCGGAAAAATGAAAGGGCTCCCGGTCGGCCCTCGCGAAGTCGCCCCTACCCCCTAACCCCTAACCCCTATCCCCTACCCCCTACCCGCCAATCCACGCCCGGCTTTGAATTTATACGTAGGAGCATATCTCCCGTTACAATGCCGTAAAAAAGAAAAGCAATCCTCGTGTAAAGCATCGCCATTGTCTGAGCGGGCTCGAGTAAAATTTTCACTCCGCAATGAATAAATGCCGCTATTACGCACATCCTTGTTTCCCGGGGCTCCACTTCCCAACCCTGAAATCCAATGCCTGGAATTTCTATTCAATCTAATTCAACTTTCATTCCTCGTTTCACTCGAGATTTTTATACTTTTCGAGTGCCGAGCTTTCCCGAAATTTTCTTCCTCAAAATTACTTACTTACAAACTCTTCTTCTCCTTCGTCCACCTTCGCTCTCCCTCCTCCCCCCCGTCTCTCTCTCTCTCTCTCTCTCTCTACCACCCCCTTTCTCTTTCCTTCTTTTCAGTCAATAAACCACTTCCCTTCGCTTCGCCTTCATTTTATTTGATACATATTAGATTTTACCATATATTTAACGAATAACCTACGTGCCCAATGAATCCTACATCGGAGTATAATACTTCTTTTTTTCTTTATTTTGTTTCAAGGACGCGCAGAAATAATTAATCAAGAGGTATTATTCAAAATTTTATCTTCTTACAACCACGTCATTGGCGTATTCTTACTCCTGCTCAGCACAATTCGCTCCGAACAAATAGTCTAATGGTTGTTAATACGGATATTAATATCGATCGACATCGATCCTAATAACCTACAAAGATATCGCCATTTCCCTGAATGAAAAATGCATTTCGAACTATGCGAACGCTCACGCTTAGGTTACAGTGTAATTAATGAATTGTTAATGTTATTAAAATTCCTCGTCTATCCTTTACTTTTATTCTTTGGGGACAATTTAATGATAATACGGTGACGGCTCGAGTTCCCTCATCTCAACGTACAATCTTATAACCATAACATTGAATCCATTTAATCCATTATAAAGGGAATTTATAAGAAGAATTTTCAGCTCCGGGTTATTATGATCGATTGAGAATTTTATGAATAAATACCCCCAAACTATCCCGAGTCCCCCAATTAAAATTAGGTAAAAGGATTAGCGGTGTAACGTTAATTGGACGGAGAGGCTGCGAGGGTGGGAAAAAATTGAATTGAAAATCCGACATTTTGAGCGATTGAAATTAATGGTGAAATCCCCGGGCGCGATAGGGTCGATTATGTTTCGTTACCATATAGATCGAGCATCGAATAATAATTAATCTCGATCCGGTTCGGCTTATCGTGGCAAGATGAGAGCTAAGCTCCTGATAAACTTCCCTTCCACGCGAGCTAACTTAATAAAGGAAAGGCACCGCTCAGCTATCTCGATGATGGCGGGAGGGGGTTCCGAAGGAAAAATAGAAAATAAATAAAGAGAGAGAGAGAGAGAGAGAGAGAGAGGGAGAGAGAGAATACAAAAAAAAAATACATGGAGTCTCTTCGGAGAAAGGGAAGTGCAGGGCGCAATTTGACGGCACGCGAGCGCAAGTGCGATCTATCGATCAGCGATGCGCGTCAGCGCGCATACCAAGTCCCCTGTGTTATCTTTACGAGCGGCGCACTTTCTTCCAGATTTTTACGAGGACTTTGTTCCCCGGCGCTTAGCTTCACCGGTTCCCCGGTCGTCGGCGTTACCTTAGCCCGAGTAATCGCATGCGATGCCCAGTTTCGTGTTCCCCGGAAGCTCCTTCGATGCCCCCACTCAATTCCGCTATACCTTAAACGCTCGCCCCCCACCTCCCCACACACACACACCTCCCGTCCGCCCTTGTAGGACTGGAATGAGAGCCACTGGCGACCGTGCAGAGTAACTCATCGTACGGCCAGGGACTTGTATTTCTCAAGCTAATACCTTGCTTTGCTATTTCGTTATTCTCTTTCGTCTATGTTAATAGCTTTAGAATACCTTACACGCTCTCTTATTACCTCCCTGCCCTTCCCCTCATTTCCCTCATTTTTATATATCCATACATATATGTAATAAATACGCAGTGAGTCTAATTATTATATTAAGTGATTTCTATAGGGTAGAGAGGGGCTCGATAGTAACGTACAATAAATATCGTGTTATATATGATGCCAATAGGCGAATAGTAAGGGAAAGAGCGGCGAGCTAATGAATGCGGCGACTTAATTTAACACCTTCTCCTCTTCCGAGCAATTAAAAGTTCGAAATTACAGAATTTTATCCGCCTTTCTGGCGCTTAGTTTGTAAAAAAAAAAAAAAAAAAAAAATCCGAAAATCATATTCCTTCGGGGACTTAACGACCTCTCTCTCTCCTTTGTGAATTTGAATTTCATTTTGAGGTCAATTTATACTTTAAAGCCCCCGTCCCCTTCCCCGCCCCACGTCCCGACCCTGTTAAACAGTCCTTTCATGTATAAAGCGCGTGGCGACCTCAGTCCGGGAGCGTAAAAATATTATTGTCTTGAAGAATATTAAAGGTCGTCTCGAACAGGCTCCACGAGTCGGAGGGTCGCGGGCGAACAGACACTCTTAACGATTGAGATGCGATTCGGCCGCTCGACAACGTAATTAACGAAATTCATAATTGCAATGAACAATAGGCCAATGAATGTTCGCTCGCTGCTCGAGCAATTGTTGCGCTATTCCGAATATGTCGGCGTAATTTATAAAGCTCGTATTCTGAAAGAGGCGTTATAAATAGAAAAGTTTGCGAGATATAGAAATATTCATTTTTCTTGAAGACATAAAAGGATATACATGGATTTATATGTATATAAATCCGCGGACGTAAAATTAAATATTTGATTTCTGAAAATATAAATTCTATTGAGATTCAGTGCTCATTAAAACTTCTAATCAAAATATGGAAAACTTATAGCCCTTATCGTTTAAAATGATTTATTGTAAAGATATTCCGGACAAAGTTTATTCTTACCCTATATAATATGCATATAAATGTACAAGCTGTATAATATTTTAAATGTCTTTCTTGAAATTAACGATATCGCGAAAATAATAAAAGGCAATCCGAAACGTAAAAACCGAGCATCATGGAATATTTTACGAATTTTAACAAGAACAATTATGTTTCAACATTATCGAGTAATATTATTCATATTTAAAATGACTTGTTAATAAAATTAAAACTGACATCGTATTATGTATTTAAGTTAAGTTATATATATATACATAATAATAATATTAATAATAACATATTAAAACCCTGATGTTTTAAAAAGGAATGATTTTATGAAAAAACGATTTATAAATAAAAGGTCGGCGGCCATATTTATAGCGAATAGCGAGTCCGTATAATAAAAATGGGCTTGCGAAATGGAGTGACTTGGCAAGCTTTTAGTAATGAAGGCGAATCCATTAATTCTAATGAAATAGAGGAAGATTGTGCAATGTTCAAAGAAATTTATGAATACTGCCATTTAATTTTATAAATTAAATTGTAACTATAATTTTTGCATTCACTTTACACGCGAATAAATATATTATACCCTGTGAAGAAAAATAAACGGATAATTCATTGAAATTCATTGAAATCCATTGAAATCCATTGAAATCCATTGAATTGATAATGTATTTGAGCAAGAATGCGAAAAGTTATATAATAATAATAATAATATTAATAATAATAATAGTAATAACAATAATAATAATAATGATAATGATAATGATAATAATGAATGGCTCCGTAGTAGATCTTAGCTGTGTATTAAATTTATATTTAAATCTTACATTTATTTGAGAAATTTCAGATTTAATTGGCCAACTTTGAGCCCCCGCCCCCAACCCCCCCCCTCACTCGCTTGCTTGTAAAATAAAGTTGCTTGGGCGCTCAGTTGTGAGCTGTGATTGCGATACGAAGATAACTCGAAGAGGGAAGTTTACAAACATCGGGAGTTCAGGTGGAAACAGCGTATCCTAGGCGATAATTCCTTGGTCGATAATTGGAAGTTATGCTTAAGGAATTACTCGTTCATTCCGTTGCTTAATCTCACTCGATAGTTAATCGTTATTTTCAAGCGTTAGAAAAATAATTATGAGGAGCGAGCGTCGTCCCCAACTAAGGGCTATTCGCAACGATAGGATTGGCGACGAAATGTAAATAAGAAGATGGAATCAGTCGGTAACTACTGCGGCGCCCATTCGATCCATTTCATTTAATGTAAGATGTAATCGATAGATCCGACTCTCGAACGTATCCGAAGCCCGACTCCAAGGGAATGGCTTCGTCTAGCCTATTGACCTACTCACGCGCACCTCTACGACAGACCAACCGGCCATCTAATTTTATATAAGACTAAGCCGTCGTCCGTCCATCTCCGTGAGTCCATCTCCCCCCCCCCACCCCTACCCACCCCCCTTACGAGCCTACCTTAACACTTGGGTCCCTCGATATTATGCGGGACGCGCAACCACTAGCCCGAAGCGATTAAAGTAATCCAGGAAGGACGGTTACGCGCAGAGTAAGCCAAACTTACTGAAATAATAAGCTCAAGCTGTCTCGCGGGCCTCGCTTACTACCCCTTCGCCGAAATTATTATAATATTTGGATCTATATTATTAGCAACGAAGTGGCCGTGGTCTCATCAGAATAAGAGCCAATCAATGGAGCCTCGTTTAGATGTCCTTAAACAGCGTATGGGCCAGCCTTGTGAAACGCCTCGCTGCTTGTAAAGTGTGTGTGCGCGCGCGTGATTTTCAGGCTGTGGATAGAAAATGAAATTGCCGACGTCACGTGAAAAGACGCGACGCGCAGTAGTAGTTTATGCTACTCGAAGGCAAAGTCTCGCTTATTGACTCGGTAAATAAGAG
This sequence comes from Ceratosolen fusciceps, assembly GCA_018883505.1. Classification (NCBI taxonomy): domain Eukaryota; kingdom Metazoa; phylum Arthropoda; class Insecta; order Hymenoptera; family Agaonidae; genus Ceratosolen; species Ceratosolen fusciceps. The sequence continues at coordinate 8,112,446 of RCIC01000001.1, forward strand.
TCGGGGCGGTTGACAACCTTTCAGCCTCCAAGCTTTCGCGGTTTCATGGTGAAGGCGCCGAGGTAGGCAGTCGCGGCTGAATTATTATTTCGATTTCATTGGTACATATACAATGGATTGAAAAGAGCCGAGAGGATAGGCGGCTTAAGGATCGCCTGGCACGGGCGCGGACACGGGCGCGGACACGGGCGCGGGCACAGGTGCTCCCGACAATACTTATCCGGCCCGGACGAGATGCCCGACCGTAGGAGGACGTTCGACCGCTCGATCTAACGGTGGGTTGGTTGCGTTCAATTCCAGAGAGGGACAGACAAATGTAAATAACTCTTCGATGTCTGCAGGAGCCCCGACGCGCCAACCCATGCAAAATTATATTTTACGCTTAGGCTTTCGTCTACGCGGTTAGACGGCGAGGCGGGGACTCCGAATATAGTTTAATTTAAAAAGAATCCTATGCGGGGCAACGAAAATCTCTACAAATATTTAATCGGGATCAATATTCAATGTACGCCGAGATATTTTTACTGTCGAAAAATGCTAGAACGCCTGGGAAAAAGGTCTATTGGATATTCGTTAGTGGCAATTAAATTACCCTTTTGCCTGACGATTATTTAGAGGGAACCGGATGAACCGGGTAAGCTTTCTTTTTATCAACTAATGAGTCAGATTTGCGAATATACGGACTCGGGGACGAGGGACGATGTCGGCACGCGATATGCGCGCGGAATGCGTTGAATATTTTCAATAATTTATTTATTATTAACAAGGAATTGTCGTTCCATCGGCAATCGGTATCTCCAGTTAATATTGCGCACAAGGCTGTAAGAGCCAACAGGTACAGGCGAATAGATGGTGATGGGGATGGTGATGGGTATGGGGATGGGGGTGGGGGTGGGCTGTGGACCGCGAAGCTACGAAATCAATATAAGTGAACCGGATGACGATAACGATGACGATGACGATGACGATGACGATGACGAAATAAAAACACCGGCTCTCAGAACAAAGGAATGATTAAGGGAATTCGGGAAACGGGACAGGCATTCGTATCGTGGCCATCATCTACGTAGCAACGAGAGCCGTTAAATTCTGTTTACTTAAATGCTATTTATACGCTAATGATTCAATTAATGGCTAATAAAATTTACGATTAAAGAAACAGTCGTGCCAGGGCTCGAATAAAATACCGATTTACACTATTTTCTATTTGACTCGAGCACACCTCATAATTTCTCATAATACGTCAAATAATTTTCTTATTCATTTCGTAAATTTTACCTAAGCAAGTGCTATTTATAAATTGAGCATTAAATATAGCAGGCGCGCGCGTACAAGTACAGTATCAGCGCTTTAAGAGGATTTGCGGGCTCAAATATTTAAACGAGATGAGTAAAATGTAAAATTACATTCAAATTTAAGCGCTAATTTATATTTAAGGCTGATATTAATAACGGGCAAATATACAATTTTATTATATTACGTCCATCAAGCTCAAATCTACGCGCCCTCGTAAAGCGTTAATTTTTTACCCCCTTCTTTATCCCCATTCCTTTTATTCTCCATCGAATCGAAAAATGAAGAAAAAAATAACCTTACTTTACACGTCGAGCAATCCTTTTAATGATCTTTATTGGCGTAAAAAAAAAAAAAAAAAAAAAAAAACCCCTCCCCCGACATTTAATTTTAGAAGCTTGCGATAGGTTCTATTAGCTCTTGAAATCTAATTATTTTTATAAATAATAACCAGGATATTGGTTATTATTAAAATATTAAAATACGCGACTGTATTTTAATTACGATTAAAGACTTTTAATGGAGCGACGGCAGCATAATCCTATAATACAAGATTTAAAATGATTGTACTGAAGCTACATAAACAAAGGAATACAATAAATTCTGACGTATATCCGATAAAGGGTGAGAAAATGGTATTGATATTCTTTTGAATAATTTCATTTCTGTAATATGAAGAAAGGATTATTGTAATAAGCCATTTACATACAGATATAGCGAGTTTTATGATTCATAATAAACATAAGTTATCGTATTAAGCAGTATTTTTCATGGGGAGGAGAATTTTTAAAATTAATCATCTCCATGAGGAGGAGAGGAGGAGGAGGAGGGGAACGAGGTTTGCGAGTACTGGAATATTGAATATTTCAAGGAAGCGCGCAAACGTCAGGTCGTCCGAATACAAGTTTGGCCGAGATTAAAAAAGATCGATTCAATCGACATCACGTGCTACGTCCCACCTGGGCGATCGGCCCTGGTAACCTACGCTCTCGGCTGATGATGATTTGTAGCCTCGTAGCCTCGACGCACTCGTGCTTCGCAAATGTCAAGGGCTACTTCGACCTCTCCTCCCCCCGTCCCGTCCCCCCGCCCTCACCCTCACCCTCCAATAACCCATCCTCCGCCCCTTCATCAAAACAAGTGTCGCACTCTTTTCGCGCTTCCTCCCCAAGCGCCGAGGAGAAAAAGGACACAAATAACTGGCACTCCCACGGATTTTGAATGCTCCTCTCCCTTTCTCAGCCCGACTCCCCCTCCCCCTCTTTTTCTTTCGATTACTTCTATTCCACGGCCCTTCCCATTCTGGCTCCATTTTCCAGATAAGCCGGCTCCGGCATTCCTGACAAATACGAGTCCCCTCTCCCTAACCACCACCCCCCACCCTCACCCACACTCCCTACAGCCGCCCCGCGCCACGTCCTCCTGTCGTATATTTGCGAGCATGTCTTCACGGAATCCGAACAATCTCCTAAAGGGTTATTGATTTTATAATACTCGGGGCCGCGAGTACATTTAAGTTTTCAAAAGGATATTGGCATTTCTAAATATCTACCGCCCACCACTTCTTCTACCCATGACATGTATACGTACCGACGACCACCATTGATTTATCGCTCGTAATAATAGCGAATTTTCTATTAGCCGGCATGAAGTTAGGGAAACCCGTTCTTTGCCCGTAGCTTTATCTCACGTTGAAAATGTCCGTCGAGCAAGGGCGGACATTTTTTCCCCCTTTTTGTCCCTCGCGCTTTCGTTTCGCAAAAGCGATAAAGCCGAGGTAGCGAAAGTCGCGCAGGAAAGCTTTTGAAAAACATTTAAATAGCATTCGGCATCGGGTTCAGCAAATGGATAATCTTACCGCTGAAGAACATTATTGGAAATGTGCCATTCACAGACAAAAGCCTCTCGACTACATTTTGACGAAATTTTTATTTAAGTCAATAAATTTAAAAAAAAAAAAAAAAAAAAACAAAACAAAACAAACAAACGAAAAACAATGGCGCTCGATACAACCCCGGGCTCATTATCTCCCTACCTTCGTTGTCTGATTCCCAATCCCACCCCTCCCGTCGCCACAGCCGCTCCGCCGCCGCCCCATTAGAACACTCGGACGATCTTTAAATAAAAACGCATCGTCGTTTAATCGCAAGACGAGGACACGATAACAAACACTCCCGTGCAATGTTCCTTAATACTTAAAATGCATTTTATTTCAATATTCATGGGCTTAATTATTCTGTACGAGACCGGCAGTCTTTTACGCATAAATCCTATACATAGCAGAGAAAAAGGAATAGAAAATACTTTGCAATCTGATATTACGTGCTGTTTCGTCTTATTTTTGGGAGGGAGCTTTTTTTGCCAGAAAAATTGGAGCCAAGCAACTAATTATAAGCCCGCGTACTCCCTCTTACTCCCCGCGGCCTTTACGCGTATAAAGTCATTAACGATAAGATGCGCTATAATTTAACTTGATTATCTACGCGGTCGTATCCGGTTACGATTTCAGACCTCCCAGCGATTACGTTATTAAATCATGCGACATTACCTTTCGTTTATAAATATTTTCTCAAACACTGCACGCTATTCGCGATTGATTTTCAATTTTATCTCCCATCCAATTCAATTCAGTACAGAGGCATTTTTTTTTATAATTACTGTAGAACAGGATAATGGCGTTCTTAAGATTAAGCGAAATAAACTTTGCATTACGATTATTAAATACGTGTAGGATAGGTGTATAGACTATATAAAATATACACGTACATACAATCTTTGAGGCTATTGAATTCCATTCAATAATAAATCCTCCTACCCATTATGCCGAAATATGTGAGTCAAATTGACCGACCTATCATTGACGTCAATTTGAATTACAATTTTCATTCGCTTTGATGAAATAATATTTATTCCAGAGGAACAAATATTATTAAAGGACAAAAAATTTCTGATCCCATAAGCCGTGAAAAGTACATGCGAACGATCATTTTTATCCCTTTTTTTATTAAATTAAATATTTTTATTTAAATTAAACTGTAATCCGTCGACTATCAAGGAAATAAGCAACAATGCCTTTGTTATTCTTGGCCTAATGAAATTTCGATAATTACATTAAGTTTTATTATAGAATAATCTCCATCTTCTTGGATTTTGTATTGTATTGGTGGTATGGGTCCGTTGTAGCCATTCATTTAACTCATTGGTTCAAGTAATTCAAACTTACACAGTATCATAACTAAACCAGTATAAAATGTTACGAAAGTTTTACTCTAACGATCAAATAAATTTTAATTACAGAATTTTTTAAAATTTTAAAGTTAACTTACAAGAGCTTTCTTTCAATGTACTTTTACGAGTCGTTATGTTATAAGGATGTTGTTGTTATTGTTAAAATTATTTCACCAATGCCTTTACGACGATATTGATTGTTTTCAAACAAACTCAAGAGAATATGCGTCTGCATGTCTGGATGTATAAGTATTGCAACGCTACGACTGATAATGAATTTCTTACATTTTTTTTTCATCGCGACTTTAAATTGAATTTTATAAATGATAAATGTAATTCCGATTCAGTATAAATTTCATAAGGGACTGTGATCGAATACGCATTATTTTCATTAAAAGTTTCAAATTCTATTCCGTCGAATTATTAAGTCAAATTGATGTAAAAATTTCTTCGATCAATTAGCGTCAGAACACCTTTACTTATTATGTTTATTATGTTGAGTGTATTAAATAGATGATAAATTATTAGCCATTAGAGTCCCGATGCTCTTTATTATATAATGTTAACGTATTTCTTGAAAATAAAAAAAATTAATTAAAAATTAATATTATTGCAATAAATTTCAAACTACTTAATCACAAGCCAGTAATGACGTTTATATTAAAAATGAAACCATAAAGTTAATACGAACATCTTCATTACAATTTTTAACACTAATTGCCTCTAAAGTTCAAAATTTTTAATCATATTTCATATTACTGCAAATTAATATGTCTATATAGAGCGAGTGCAATATAAATCCTTAATGATAATTTTACTAAAATATTAATGCCGCGCTCGGAAAATATTAAATCACATTTATGTTAAGTAATAAATTTTATTCAATTTAGCAAAATACTCTGCTTTACTATTTTCTGATACTATTAATTATATAATTATTGCTGCTCGCCCGTACGGATATATTAGGGTCCGTTGCAGGTGGCCGCAAAATCAAATTAATAAAACACATGAAAATATACGGCGTTTGCGAATCCGCGTGAGCGTAAACATTTTTACACTTAGTACGAGTATCATTATAATTATAGGCATAATTAAGGAAGTATCGGATCTCATTTACGCGTTTAGATCTTAAACTAAAGCTATACGTATTTCAATTTTTTAAATAAACACAGATAATCTACGGAATTTAATGTGCAATTGACAAAATTACGATTCCGCTCTCTATTCTATTCGAGCACGTAAACAATAAATCATTATGTATTAACTATAATAAATTCATAGTAATTATTTTATGAGCGTTATCTAGAAGCTTCGAAGCACATAATGTATTAACCTCGGAAATAGTAAAAAGGACGTGGGAGTACATGAAAAAGGAGCGCATTACCAAGGCTGAAAAATTACTTAACATTCACGTTCAATTTCATTAAAAAATTATAATAGAATTTTCCTGCATATTATTTCTTTGAAGATTTATTCGAGATTACAAAATTTGATATTTACGCTTAAATAGCCGACGAGGAAAGTATCGAGATAATTTATTAGCATGCTGCTCAAGTACAAAAATATAATCCATCGTGAAATTAAAAAGTCGCGTGCATGCAAAAGTACAAATATCACATATATACAGTTTTATTCGAGTATAAACGGTAATTCTGATTAATAGATGCTTAGCTATCTTTCCTATAAGATTTCCTTTTATTAAAGAAAAAAGTGGGAAAAAAATTGATTTATCGACAGACTGATAAAGAGTAGCGGCGGGAGAGGGGGCGGGACCGAGGCGCAAATGAGCTTGGTACGCACTAATAAAGTAGCTGGTATAATACTTCATCGGATCAATTGTCCGTAGTGGATGTATTGTACGAGACGTAGGATTTAAGATTTCGTAAACATTAGCAGGAAAATCAACCGAGTCCGACTTTTTTATATTCATTCGCAATGCCATTTTTAATATTGTTTTAGTTTGCTTTTACATTAAAATTATGATTAATAAGCCAATTTATAAGTTAGTACTTTCATTTCTATGTAGAAGTTTCTTTCTGAACTTCGTTTTTAAGCATTGATAAAGAATCTTTTGAATAAGAAAAATGAAGAAAATTGAAGAAAGTCAATGAAGAAAAGCAGTTATACAGATTTTCTTTTGAAGTAAGATGAAAGCTCGATATCTTTATTAACTTTATAAAAATCATTTTCCTCGACAAATCCTTCATTCATACATCAAGTGTAAAAAAGTGTAATAATCGAGAAAAAAACATTCAATTGCCATTTTCACGATAATTATTTTAAATGGTACGTCGAAACGAGTCAGCCCGTATTTTAGGAAGGTTTTTCACAGTTGATAAGGAGTAAAAGCAAATACAAATTATCATTATTGATTTCTATTTTTAATTGACAAATGAATTAAGCGAATACATATATATATATATATATACATACATATACATAAGTTTTATCTATATCTTGAAGTGAATAATACATTTACGTCAATTTCATTTTATAATTAATGCCAATTTTTATATTTTTAATTATTTTGAATGGTAAATTATATAAACAAGTGTTCCTAGATAATAGATTGTGTATTATAGATGTAAAGCAATTCCCATTAAAAACGCATTGCACCCATGCCCATACATTTAATTGGGATTTTAGGGAGAATATCATGTATTTCCAGTATAAAATATAAAATTGCCTTTCAATCAAGCGTGAACATTATAAAATATTCTAAAATTCATCTCTCAACTAAAAATATTTCTTATAGTAAATACTTAATTTAACTTATAATTTATTGTACTAACGATTATTGTATGAAATTTCAATTAGGATACGATAAAGAATAATTGCTTAATTAGTAATTTCAGCATCAACAGCCATTTAAAAGGAAGCACCAGAGAACTTGTATAGATATAATATTTATAATATTTAAATTAAATAAGAGAAAAAATATTTAAAATAAAATATTCAATCCATCAAAACAAGTAAAAAATTAATACTAATAACGAAATTTAAATATAGAAAATCATGCAAATGCATTTTAAGTAGATGAGAATAAATTTAAGAATGTAAATACTTAAAATTTATTCAAACTTTCCGTTCCGATAATAAGTATTAATGTATTATAAAGTTAGAAATTTTAGAAGTTTCAAATGTACTAGTTTATTTTATTAAAAAATTTATATTTAAAGAGAAATTTCTTCTTTAGAAATATTTTGATATAAATTTTAAAAGTATTTTAAATTACAAAATCATAATTAATTGCTTATGAATCAATTGCTTTTCATTATGAAAAGCAATACTAATTCTCTTCGGCATGAAACCGAATCTACGTGATTTATTTACAACTAAATTATAGATAACCGAGTATTTATAATCGCAAACTGAAAATCTATGCGGTCAACTACTTCCCTCACTTGAAAATATATTGTAGGATCTTTTACCGTTGTATCTTAATTGATGCATCTGCCAATACTTATAACCCCATAAGAACATCTGCTATTACGTTCTTTAAGCTGTACATGGAAAATTAAACTCTTTCAACGAGAATTTAAATTATTATTAATAAAAATAAATATTTGCGTATCAATCATCCACACAAATTACATAGAATTTATTACTCTATTGAAAGGCATAAAGAGTATAAAGAAAATTGTCTAAAATGCGCTTCCTTCGGCATTAATTGTAAAATTTTAAAAATCTATAATTCATTATTTTAATCATTGACTAGGATGTGAAATATTTACGTTCAATGCGAATGATCGATATAATAAATTTATTTATCAACAGACGATTATGTAAAATGTTTGGTGATTTCTACGACGACATCGCTCTCCTATTTTTCACGTATTTTTATATAATATATTCTTATTATTTCCTGAAGCTTATCAATTACATTTTAATATTTTATTTTAATATTTTAATATATCAAAAAGAGTACAATTAAGAAAAAAACTAGAATATTATTAACCTTTTTTTTAAATAAATTCAAATTTTAAATATTTCTTCCCTATGATATTACAATAAATCTTTCAATTTATTTAATTTTATAGAATCTATTTAATGACAAGAGAGGACACTTGAATAATATTAAATGATTAGTAGTAAATATTATATATATATATATATATGTATGTATGTACGTATAAATAGGTAGATGATTGACAGTCAAATGTCATTGTTACCATAAGCGTAAGCATTAAGTAAGATTATTATTTTCGAAACATTCGTATTAATTAAATTGAAGCTAATGTATTGGTATTTTATTTCTTATATTAAATTAAATGAATAACTTGTTAATTTTAAGGATTATAAGGCTTTACAGCGACGCTCGAGCTATAAACTCGGAAGAAGAGCAGAGCAAGAGGGGGTGGGGTGGGTAGGAGGGTTTGATCCTTTTCAATTGCAGTGGTAATCTCATTTCAGGGTTAAATGTAAAAAATCATCAAAGATATTAGATTATAAGGTGAGTCGAGCGCACGGACGAAAGCCAGATAAAGAATTAGATAAAGTGTGTCGGTAGTGGGGAGGGGGGGGGAGGGATGTTTAGGTAGAGAGGCGAAAGGATAATGTTTTCGGCGGGTCCCTCTCGCAAGAGGCCGAATAAGGAACTCGGTGGTGAAGCTGCCGAGGTATTAAGCCGCCGATAAGACCGACGAAAACGAGGCGAGCAGTCGAAAGGGCAGTGCAAACAGACGGAATGACGTGAGGTCGACTTGGCTTTGCGCTCCGGATCCTCGAAACAGCGCATCTCGAAGAGCGGTCCGACGCCTCTGATGCTCGTCGCGTTAAATTATCCTCGCAAGAGGAGGAAGAGTATCGACCGCTCGCTCGCGCGCTCGCTCGGCTCTACCGACTCCCCTCGCCCCTCGCCCCTCGCCCTTCCCACCCTCCCTGCAACCATACCTACCTCCTACGCCACTCCCCCGCCCAACTGCAGCCCCGGGGGATCACTCTTATAATTAGGATTTGAGTTGTTTAATGAGATGAACGGCTGACTAAGCAAATTTGATGTACGGTACACAGTTATGCCAAAGGGGATGCCTTCTGCCTGCGAGAGAGACAGAGAGAGAGAGAGAGGGTGAAAGAGGGGGTGAGAGATATTTATGCTGGTTAGCGCATGCTGCTTTTGAATACGTATTAGGATAGGCCGCTGGATTTCAAAGCTCGGATCTTCTTAGGCTAATTGTCTTATATTGACTGGCCCGAGTATTTCTACGGGCAATACTTTTCCCGCACGTCGTACTCTCATTACCCATACCCGCTCTACTCTTCTACAACGCTAATCTTCCGAATATTAGCGATAAATTTTTTCGCTCCAAAATATAATTAATTCGACATCTAAGGCGGAATTATTATAATTTCCTCGGAGCCGCTTAACAATTGGCTAGGGAAACGTACCGAACACGTTTCAATAAGATCCCTACCTTATAATCTCTATCTAAGCGAATAATTGGCAAAACAAAAATATCAATTAAAGATGAAACGCCAGTATGTTTATTTAACAAATGTACTCGATTGTCCAGGAATTAGAAAATTTAAAACTACTTGCAATTTCAAAGGAGATTAATGAGATGTACTCGGAGAGTACATTTTTTATATAAAATTTTTATTTTCCACTCTTGGGTGTTTGCAGATCGATAACGATGATTTTTCGGGAAGAATTTTGAAAACTTTTACCACCAGCAGTTATTGTAAATATTTATAAAAATTTTTGACGCGAAATTTAAAACAACTGACATCGTGATCAGTAAATATTACTCCACTAAATCGAATATAAACTTCCGCATAATCATTGCAATAAATATAGCATTGAAGAAATAGTAACGGTACCGCAATCCTTTAAAGAATGTACGATTTTAAAAACAATAATAACAATAATTCAATATCATATCCCGTAAAAATTGTTTTGCATTTATTCAATTAGATATTTATTTATATCTTTAAAAAAAAAAAAAAAAAAAATTACTTACCTGAACCTTAACTTATTCAATAAGAAACTCTTTTAATACGTTTTACATTCACGTGAATGTAATAAATATTTTTCAATACAAGCATTAATTAATTAAAATTTATTTATTCAGCTGGAGCATCAAAATTTTATTAAAAAACTTTTGGATTTTAGAGAAATTCACCTCAATACTAACAAATGTTTGTTAGAGAAATAACTAAACTTTCCTACGCTTATAATTTACAATTCACTTTGAATAAAAAACAGTTTTTATTCGTTATTTAAGTTTTAAATACTAAAAAGCTTTAGGAGGATACGTGCTATTTTATTTAATCCATTGAATGATTTGAGTATTTTCTAAAATAAAACAGGATTATTTATATGGCAATAAGATTTGAATAAAATAAAATTTCCATTAATAGAAATATCCAAATTTTAATGCTTTCCGAACAATAATGAACCGCGTGAAAATTTATAAATAATTACGTATATATATATATATATGTAAATTAGTTAATAATGGCACAGTAAGGCAAAAGGGATGGAGTAATAAGGGAGAAGAACAAGGTCAGATTTGTCATAATTATAATTATAACAAAAGTTATTGATAATATCAATGGAAGAATATAAGAAACGTGTGTGCAGAATAGATATGTCAAATTTTTTTTATCCTTAATAGGATGTTAGATATTCATCCAACTAAGCATTTCATTATTAAATAATCATACGAGCGACTGAATAACCGCGTAAGAACTACGTTTTCTCTGATGTTCATTTTAAAGACATGAATATTTGTTATTTTTAAAAAGAATATACATTTCATCTAATGTCGGAATTTTATTTAATCGTAATACCATTGTATAAAGGAAGCTTTTCTTGAAAAAACGTGATTTTCTCGTTTCAGTTATACGTTCGTCTTGTTGTCAAAGGCATTTTCATTAATATTTTATAATACCTGTAAATTGATAAAATATCGCTTGTTTACATTTATTGTTTACCTTTAAGTATTTCTTAATCCGACAATTGTAATAATATCGGTTGTAAAAGTTCTGTTAATAATGCATCCGGTCAATGTCACAATTTAGAAGAAAAAATATATTCTGAATTGCTCTTTAAGCGTGAGAGTAAACGTCTTAAATTCGAAAAGGAAATAATTTAGAAATAAAGTGCTTTTAATTATATTGAATGCTATGAAAATGTGCTTTTAAAGTAAAAACAAAAAAAAATCGTGTTAAGGACGGATGCACAGAGAGAGAGAGAGAGAGAGAGAGAGAGACTTTAAAGAAAAATGACTGTATCGTAAAATAGCAACTATAGTTAAAAACACAATTGTTGCTGAAAGCGCAGAAAGCTCAGAAAACTCGGCTAACAATGGGAAATCCCGTGGTATTTTTAGATATTTATTTGGAGTTCTTGGGTCGAAACCATTTTCACTATCGTCGAAGGAGAAATACTTTTCATCGCACGCACACACATACGCGCGCCTACATTAATACGTAGAAGAGCTCTCGATTATAATAATTTGGTGCTAAAGCTAAGGCGTTCGTAAGTGAGCGACTTTATACGTATAATCATCGACTTTTCGATTCGAAGGTGCTTTTTCTTTTGCTTTCCAGCCTGCGTGCCAATAAACAGCAGCATATTTAACATTAATTATTTGCATAATGATTTATGCTTAAGAGATATTGTTAGACTAATAGACCGAACCAGATAGGATAAATGTCGAGTAAAATTAGTATGTCATAACAATGATTGACAATGTCGAATAAAATATTCTTCGGCATTAACATTAAGTTGCCGGATTTCCCTGTATTATTAAATATTCTCACATTAAATGTGTATTATTTATTAATTTTCGTACTATTGAGCGTTGAAATCGATCTCTTTAAATTGCCATTAACTTTTCATTTATTTTGAAAAATAACGTTTCCAGACACGCATTAACTTAAAAATTTTGCCAATTATAGTTACACGATAGAAAATTACTGTAAGAAAGTAAAGAAGTTAAAAAAAGTTAGAAAGTTCAGTAGGTGTAGTTACACTGCGTGAGGCTAAAATTATTTAAAAACTTTTTGGATATTAATCAAACGCCGTATGTATAACCCATGAGTCCCCCTTTTTGACTGTGAAAAAGAAATTCTATTCTTCTTTCTATTTATTTCCCTTACAATTACGATAAAGTGTGCAAAAATCTTTTCAAAGGCCCATTCAATTCATTTGTACTTATTTTAGACGTGCATTGTGCGCATAAAAAATTCGATTATTATTTAATAAAATGTACACTGGAAAGCTGAAGCCTTTCATTGCTTTCAGGTTTTCATACGTTTTTCATAAGGCTAATAAAATAAGTAACTGAGTACCAATATACATCAAGATCGATAAAAATCGATACTCACAACCGGCTATTTTTTTAATTGATTCGCGGCGTATTTTAAATTATCAGCCTCGAGATATTAAATTCCTATCCTTTTAACGACTTTGTTATTTTAGGTTATTAGCTCACCGCTCTATGCTTTTAGATATAATTTATTTATCAAAATTAGAAAATAAGCCTACTCTGATTATTGTTAATAAAATAAAAAAAAAAAAAAAAAAAAAAAAAAGCAAAAAAATCGATTGAAAAATCATAAATAGATCGGAAGTAAATTCACGAAATGATTAAATTATTCTCTAATTGGCATTTAACAACACTTGATATTTTACAATGAATTTAATTGACTATTTTCGCCTATTTTAGCACAATACATAAATCATGTGAATATTGATCTTGTTGATATGAGAGAGATGCGCAAATAAGACTTTGTATTTTAATAACTTCGATTTCTTGCTTCCATACGCTAATTTGTCAAGCTGATTTGCTTAAAACTCGTTGTATTCTTTATATTGATTTAATTATGCAAAAAAAACTGACAGTAAAAGCAATAAATTTTCTTAAGTTATAATTATTTTAAAACTTCAAAAGTCTAAAAATTGAATAAAATCTATCCGTTGATTTATTTTTTACGCATGCGGTTCTTCATACATTTGTTGAAACATCAAAAAAATTAATTTTATTATATTTGTTTATACAATCGTACTGTCAATTGTAACGATAATCCGTATTTATTACGATCATCGTATGCCAGACAATAGCAGCTCGTAATAACGTTTATATTGATTAATTCTTAAACTATACGTTAAATCCTTGCTGGTAAATGTGTTAGTTTTATCACGAGAATACAATAAAGCCAGAGACTATTATATATTCCTTACGTAAATGCGTTTCTTTTGAAAGTATTAGAAAATATTCGGGCACCCCCTACCCCCACCCATAAAATACGAGATAAGTGTAATCTTATTAGGAATTCAAGGTTTTTAGATTAAAATTGAAATTTAAATAATTATATGTATAATCTGTTAATTATAATTATTCGTAATACAATAGATGAAAAATTCATAATTGAAGAGGAGGCAGTTGTACTTATAAAACTGGAGATATTTGTAAAAATACTTATAAAATTCTTAATTAAAGCCCTGGATTGACGAGGAAAAGGTGACGTAAATTTTTTTATCTAATAGAGCAAGTGAAATTATTATCGGCAACGTATTAAATAAATATAAAATAAAGCGAGTATGAAACAGAATAAATCTAAATTAGTTATCACTCGGACTAAATAACGAATCACGTGACAGCTTTTTTGTAATTATTTTTCGCTTTGTTGTTTCGTGTTACGTGCGCAAATGCAATTAAAATAAAATTGAAAAACGCACCCTAACCTACTCTTTCTCTCTCTTTCTCTCTCTCTCTCTCTCTCTCTCTCTCTCTCTCTCTCTTTGTGATATAAAAGCTAAAAGTTATCCTTTTATGAAGAATTCGTTTACAGAGGTTCACAATCAACTAATTTCGTACAGTCACATTACTATTATTGTAATTATCCAAAACTGATAATTACCGAAACGAATGCTCATTCGCTATAAATGTATTTATAAATAACGAGTAAGTCAGAACGAATAAGTAAGATCGAACATAATTACCCGAAATGCGTTCCGAGCTTTCTTTCCAATGAAAAACGATATGTTTTGAGGGTTTTTTTTTTCTCGAGAAAACCTGTTTTCTGGCTATTGGCACTTGAAAATAAGAGGGCATATACCGTCGTATATAAATATAAGTTATTGATCATATTTGTCACTTAGTATTGTCCTTAAAGTTAATAAGTAGAAAAATATATAGAAATAAAGGAAGCGATGGTGTCGCTTACGAACTCCGCCACGACAAATAATAAGTTATATTTATAGTAATTTATTTTAAATTGAGTTTTGATGTTTATTCGCCCCAGTTATGATAATCAAGCAGAAGCTTATGCTGCAAAGTGAAGTGCGGAGAGTAAATTGAGGAGTAAACTCGTGCGTAAAGTCGCTTTAAAGTCGCTATGGCTGTTTATTTAAAATTAGAAGGAGATAGAGAGTGTGGCCGTCGTTAGATGTCAAATAACGCATTGTTGGCTTTGTCATCGTATCCTTTAAGAATTGGAATTAAATAAAATTTCCTTTACGATTTCGAGTCGAAAATTTTTAATTACGACCTCCTCCCAGTCTTGCCGTAATAAAGTCACATAACGTACTTGGCAATCGACCTTTCTCCTTCATATTCTATCCCGTTGTTATTATAAACCCTTAGACTAATTACATTTTTACCGCCAGTTTACCTTGGTATCCCTTATAGGCGATAATAATTATTTTCGCGATTTATGGGAATGATTGTTTTACGCAAAGTTTCGTAGGAGGAGGAGGGAGGAGGGAGGAGGGGGGCACGGGTAGGGTCGGGAGCGTATATCAATATACGATACACCAAAGCTTGTTGTATTAAGTCGTAAGACAAAAATTACCTCGCCAGTATACGTGCTAATAAATATCGAGCACTAAATTTAGCTTATTAATAATGTTCTGGTATAATATAAGAGTTGAAACGTTAATTGAAAATGTTTCACTGTAAACATTTGTAATTACAACGTTTAAAAAAGAGCCTTTTATTTGATGGAGAAGGCAATTATGTTTCTGAGTAAACGTAAAAGAAAAATACAATTTCAAACTTAATACGATGTATTATTAAAAGAACTTTTAAACTAAGATTAATTTTTAATTGAAAAAGAAAATATGGAAATCTGTACTTGTGCTATATTAAAAAGTAATGGGCATTTATAGTAAATTTCTAGATAATTATTCCGTATACGTGCGTATGCTTACACGTTAATACAGAATCCTCGCTTATAATCGGAGCATTGGCTCTGCGAATACAAAAATCGTAGGTGTCAAGCTTCTTTAAGCGAAACGAATATAAAATTCAGAGGGACTCTGTCACACCGAGAGAAGCTACAGACGCATCCTGACGTCAGCCCCATTGTTTTTTCACGAAGGAAAATCCGCGTACGAGCGACGCATGCGGTTTGCATTAATTTACGATCTCATTATCATTCGTTACGTAATATAGCCTCGCTGTATTACAGAAACGCGTATTTTGGATTAGTGAATACAAATGAATACAAAGTCAGATGTTCACGAATCCCGCTCCCGGATAATTAAATGCTAATTGTAAATCAATATTTTTGAAGCTTTACATAAGCGCGACATTCCATTGAAAGCTATCGAATCACTCAATGCGCCATGGGTTATTAGAAACAAAATTTTCCGGGCCAGCGAATACCGCATTCTACTAAATAATATTAGAGGAGCTCGATCTTTCGACTCGCTGCTCCATGTGCTTCGTTTAAATTTTCTGGATATTCTATTGATTCCGCATTCCCTTGAGCGGAAAAGAATATTACGAGCCCCGAAAATATTTTACAACTCGGTCGAATAAATAACGTATTTCTATTCTTAAAAATTATAATTAAAAATGCGCGTGTCGCAGCTAAAAGATTAAAACTCATTTATAAAATGTTTTTTTTTTTTTTTTTTATTATTATTATTACCCAGACGTTATTTGTTTTGAAAGGTAATACTCATATGCAGCTTATTACGGATCCATGCGAGCCATGCCAACTTTCTGCTCTCGATGTGAAATAGATACGCTTATAAGGGAATATATATATATATATATATATATTATGAAGCCGAGCCGCCGGTATTTCGACAGCCGGCCATATGGCGTAACGGAGACAAGAGTTTTGAACTCCGTAATTGTTTCGACAGGTCGAAAAAGTCAGCCCGTCGAAATTAAGGGGAAACGGGGGCGGAAGGGCGGAAGGGAGATCGGGGGATCGGTGAGCCAATTGCATTATCGCGTTTGCCTTTTGGCGCATTTAATTTGGGGCATTTGTTACTGCTGATATACTGGCTCTGGCACTTTTAGTTATACAAAAAAAAAAAAAAAAAAAATAAAAAACAAAACAAAAGCAAAACAAAAAGCAGACTAAGTTTTCAGAATGAGAATAAAAAAAAGGATCGTTATTAATAAGCCGGAATGGCCCATGATGTTTTTAATGGATATTAGTCGTGATCTATCTGCGCTCGAATAAAACAAATTCTTCTACGGCTGCTCTGTTGTTTCTAATAGGGAAATAATGCTTTCGGGAGACTTTATTAACTTTTGATACAATAATGATATGATGTTACGAAGCGCTGTTGGAAGGGCTTTTACTTGAGATGAATTTTCTCTAATTCACTGGGGCTACAAGACTATTGCAAGATCTATAGGGCTATTTCCGATTGGATGGATGTGAAATCGACGTAATAAATATGAAGTTTTATCGGAAAGGAGACTCCGCTCCGCAATAACTTTTCCCATCAGTCATTGCATTGAGTAAATAGGCTTAGCCATACTTTAAAAATTCAAGCTGAATTTTTACATTCAACTTAACCTTTCTGAGTATACTCGAGCTCCAATTTTCTATATATATATATATATATATGTGTGTGTGTGTATGCGCGCGTCAGATGCTGCAGACTCGCCCCTCACGGATCCTGTAATTAAGTTATTACACACCTCTCTTTCAATGGTTAAGTCTTGACGAGACGGAGGTTATGGTTTGAGTGGCAGTTCAAGCTCTGCTCCTCAGAGAGACGCACACCAATTTTATCTCATCTTTTATTAGCCGATTCATCTGCTTGGGTCATGGGAGATGAATAAGTGAAGGATTCGTTCGATAAGTTTACCGATCGATCGAAGAATTTTCTTTCTCGTAGCGTCGGAATCGCTTAACAGAATCAACGAGGCTCAATGGAGAACATTATTTCTGATAATATTCAAAAATTTTCGTCCTTAATCGTAACTTTAAGCTCTAAACTCCATAAGTTATTCAAGACTGAATAGTAAATTGTCGTGGAAAAGCGTTAGATAAAAACGAAATTCGCTTAAAATTTAGAAAGATAAGCCCATTTTGACTGATGATATCATTTGTAATTTTACATAAAAGGAATTTAAATAAAATTACTTTATTAAAAAAAATAAGAATGATGTATTATTATTTTCGAGGTTAAAGCCGATGAAATATATTCCGCGTTGATTGGTTTACGAATAGCATATGAATTTTGATAATTAACACAGGTCATGTACTTGCTGCTGCTGCTGCTGCTGCTGCTGCTACTGCTGCTGCTACTGTGACTCAATTCCGACGATATCACATTTTCTATATATAAATGTAGTGCCGATCCATATATTGGAATTCTGATGTTCTAAATGCGAATCGAATAATAACTTTAGCTACGCCCAGATTCCCTCGACTTCACTTGAGACTAAATCAATTAAGAAAAAGTAAAACTACTCAAGATATCGTAATATCATTGTGTAATATGGTACAGGAACGTTTATTAGTTTGAGTATATTAGTATCGTGATCTCGATATGATCCGAGTATGATGTGCGTATTCTTGTACGTATCGTCGGTGTAATTATTCGAGTCCGTAAACAGAGTTGTGCCTCTCACTCAACTCTCAAAATTAAGCGTCAGCGTTCTCTTTCTATTCTTTGCCGTGGGCGAAGGCTCCTTTAGAGAGAATTCCAATAGGATTCATTGAATCGGATAATTACGTTTAAAATTATCAAAGAATTAATTAAGCTACGGAGTAAGCTATAATAATCTCATAATCGTCGATAGATGCTTTTGTCAGTTCGTATTTAGCATCTCGAATGTATTCGATGCCGACGTTTACCTTTAGCCTTCTTCAATTTTCTTATATTATAATTTACTTTTTATGCGGACAGATTTTCTTATAAAAAAAAGGGGGGAGGGGGCTGTATAACGTAAGTACAAAAAGTTCAGAAAGGTGAAGTACTCGGTGTACTCGGTTACAGTGACGTAAAGGGATGGTCCTGGTCTACGTGTATAAGAAATACAGTACGACGCGAGGGCTAAATTAGGATTATTGGGGTTATTGGAACTTTTAGCCGGGCAAGGATTATAGTTATATAGGACCGGAGAAGGTTATCCATGACGAACCGGAAATACATTTAGATTTATCAGTTTATCAAATTGAATAGAATTGGGTCTTTTATAATTTTCCTCGACCTTGTCGAGAAAAGAAAAACCGGTTGATACCACATTACGAGGTTCCTCGCTTAAGGCATAAGAGAGACTCCCCATCCCCCGCATAGCTCCTCTACACTTTAAATCTCAATGCGGTACTTACGCGTAAGCTGTATTACGTATCTTCCCTAGCTATTTCAGCCACTTGGTAAGTAACATAATTACTTCGGTATTACATATTCTTTAGCATTTACTTCTTATAATTAGATTACTCAATTGCACTTTTATTTTATTATATACTCGCCCCTCTAGTATTTCAGTGCATGCTTAATAATTTTAACCTTCAATTATACTTATGTAACAAAACATTAGACTAATTAAAGCTGACCATTAGATTATGTACTACTCTTTAGGTTCAGAAAATAATTAAAAAAAAAAAAAAAAGAAAAAAAAGAAAGAAAATGGTTACACAATATTCATAATAATGAATATCCAATCACTATTTTTACTTAAAAAAGACTTTGTTTTGGAAAGTTTACTGCTCTTTAATGAAATTTCTCTTTATTAAAATGTTATCTTCGCGTGAAATGTCAAAAAAATATAAATTTTGATTTAATAAATATTTGAGCCGTAGTATTTGAATGCTAAATGGTAGGGATACTGATTGATATACGCATTGAAGTCGTACTTTGTTTACGAATAAATAATTAGATTCAAGTCGATATAAATTAAGGATTTATTGCATAAATTTTGAAACATTGATGGAAATAAATTTCAGGCCTTTTAATTTGCGAAAAAGGATTAATAAATCCTTTGCAGTGCCGATGAAGTAAAAGCACTACCTATTATTATAATTTAATATCGGGCAAAATTAATAATTAACATCTTTAAGCTTTTGGTCATAAATTTTTAGAATATTCTATGGAAAAATGTTATAAAGCAGTTGCATAATTGTAACATTTTTTCGTCAATAACAAAATCTAGGATCAATACAACCATTTTTTCTTCCTCATTTGTAAAAATAGAAATGGAAATAACATGAATTTGTTTATATTATAGTACTAAATGTCTATTCTCTATACATTATATTGTATTTAAGGGTTTGTATCGTATAATGATTATTCACGGATCTTATAAATATAAATGTCCTTATTCTAAATGTTCATAGCAGAATAGTTATTTATAAGTTCTATAAATGGGTGTCAGTAGCGAGGTTAATTAAATAAATGTATGGACACAAAGACAATATTAAAATAATACCAAATATGAATTTTTAATACGTTAGTCTCAATTACGTTACGGCCTTGGAAGCCCATAAGAAAATTGTATTTATTACATCGGCAGTTTTGTCCAGCATGAATGTATTTTTCAAATGAAATATTGTTTTTCTGATTACTTGAAATTCCTTCGTTCGGCATATTCGAAAGTGGAATTCGATCGCGAATCGAAGGATAATAGCTCTTGCTGTTAAATTAAATGGTGTTGGGGGCGAGACGGAGGGGGGGATGAGAGGTTTTACAATAATCCAGCTATTGTTCTAAGAATGTGAATTGACATCTTCGTAGAAAGTGATAGGCGTGCAGAAAGTTTGGAAGCTGCTTTCTATCGAAATACGTATTCCAAGCTTTATAAATTCATTCGAAAAATCTTTTTCATTTATAGAGTAATATTGGCATCGGAGAAATTATACGTATATTTTGTATTTAAAAAGCGGCAGAGGTCGACTACTGGAAATGCAAAGAATACCAAAGGAATGTGAAGTTTTATAAATATTTTCCAAAAAAAGTTAATTGAAAAGAAAACAGAGAGAGAGAGAGAGAGAGAGAGAGGTACGATATACTATTTTACGAACTTATCGATGATATAATGAATCAACGATTTTGTAATCAGGCTTTAATTACGCAATTTGAATTTGAAAGGATGGCTGATTATTTGCTGAAATTTCAACGCTCGATTGAAATAATAAAAATTATTCTGAAGGTAATGATACAAAGGTAAACGGTCGTGTCGAGTGCTTTCAGTACCAAGAAATGAAATGAAAAGGCTGGAGTCCATAACGAGGGGATGAGGGGGTATTTTAGCGCGAATGAGCCTCGCGTCGCCACTTCGTAGACACGGATCTGATATTCGTTCGTCCTCGCATCTCCTCATTTCGAGGCGGAAGCCTTCTATATCGACCCCCCCCCTCTTACTTACTCTCTCTCTCTCTCTCTCTCTCTCTCTCTCTCTCTGACTGCAAGTAGAAAGCCGCCGAGGAAGTAGGCCTACTCCGGCGCGAAGGAGGCTGCCCCACCCGTAACCATTACGGGTCGACAGCCTGAGTCGCCCTGGTATTCCATGAGACAACGTGTAAACATCGAGGACAAGGTCTAATCTCGGGCCGCGTTAATGTTTTATAGATACGAATATACTTCCTACCGAAGTGGTCCATTAGCTCATCGAGGCAGATGCTGAATATTCATGTTTCCCTTTGTAATTACGCCTCTTCGATACTTTGATTAAAGCACCGAGCCGACCGTTCGGGCCAAGAGCTCGATTCTTCAGACCCGTAAACACGGAACGCAGGAAACGGGACGATAAGGGGCGGGGAGGAGTAGGGAGGGGGTGGGGGGAGAGGGCGACTTTCGTCACCGTGTCGAAATGAAAATGCTGAAACAAGAATAATAGGAAAGAAGGTCGTTAATTTCGCGAATCTCTGGCTTCGGTATTGCCGTCTGAATAATCCTACAGAGTCGGAGCACCCCTTCCCCTCTCCCGCCCATGCATATTAAATAAAACAAATCGAAAGAGGAATTCTGCTGGGGCTCGAGACGCGAACCCGAGCTCTATTCACGAAGGGCGAATGGCCGGCAAGAAAATCCCGCCCTGCTAGCTGCTACGCTTACTTATCGGGGTCGGGCGGGGGGGGGTTGAGTAGAAGGAGACGCTGAAGGAGGAGGAGGAGGAGGAGGAGGAGGAGGAGAAGAAGAGCCGCTTCACTCACAACATCTTACGAAAGCAGATGTTCGCGGCTCGGATTATATTTACACTGAGGTGAAATAATATCACTTCCTTTTTTATCGTCAACTTTAAATTTTTCATTATCGAAGAATGCCTATGTTTGGTTTAGTTTAGTTTAGGGGAGAGGGGGCTGTTAATTTTCTTTATGGGAAGCTTAATGCAAATTTAATGAACTCAATTTTAATATAATCTGAGAAGTTACAAGAACATGATATTTCCCACGCCTCGAACTTTTCTCTTCTCATCCGATTTTCCGTGATTCAATTACTTTCCTGTTTCAAATTATCTCTAAATCGATGAAATCTACTGTTTTTCATTACTTCTACGTTATTTTTCCGTCCCTTAGATATTTATTATTTATTGTTAATGTATCAACGGGATTTTATAAAATTATATTCCTCCATCCTATTTTATTCGGTTTATTTACACGCGAAATTTCTTAGATTTTACTCGTAATTTATCGAAACTATCCTTTCGCTCAAGAGCTGCAAAGTAGCCCAGAACATTAAAGAACATTAAAGCTCAGAACGCGGAAGTCGCACACGGATACACGTAACACAACGCAACACGGACACGCAAGCACGCAAGCACGCACGCACAAACACGCCCACATTTATTTACCAAAGTCATAAGCTTTACTTTATTCTCTTGGAAGTTCTAAGTTACTTCTACCTTTCGTCGCTCTTAATTCTCTGAAATTTTTTCGGCTGCTGTCACCGTTACCTTTCCTTTAGTCCCCCTTTCTCATTGCTCAACTTATTCGCCACTAAATTATATAAGAAATTAGCCGAAAATTAGAATACACCGTAATTCAGATTCCTGGAAGTCCGAAAATTAACAATAAATACTGGTTTTAACTCGGAACGTCTTATATACAAACAGGCGATGAAATTGTTATTGAAATAATAATTGAACAATGGTCTATTACATAATTACTGTTATAACTATTAGATAAATTTATTCCTACGTATAGGAATAATTATTAATAAATTACATTGAAAAAAATTCAGTATAATATGAGTTATGTAGCAATAAGTATAAGTTTATTAATAAATTAAATCCTTAACAAGCAATAACAAGGTTTTTCAAGCTTAAGCAAGGAAATTTTTGTTGCTGATGATTCAGAAGCTTGTGCAGAGGTTAAGGATAAAATGTGAAAATGCACGTTATCAGGAAATAGGAAATCATGAGTAATCGCATTAAGGAAGATTTAAAATGATATAGCGAAGAGTAGTAGTGGGCTTTTTATTAATCGGACTTTATTTGTCAATAAAGGTACATTGAAAAGTTATCTATCGAAATCCATTTGGGATTTGTGACATTGGCCGCTTTCTTTCTTAAATTTAAAGTCAATAAATAATTTATCATTCTGTTAGATTGCATTTTAATTAATCATCAATCTCTTTTCATAACGAAGCCAACTCTTTTGTCCCCGGCAATATTATATTATCCGGACGATTCTTCATCCGGTGATCTGGATCTTTTATCACGTCTACCAAAATAAACAATGAGTCAGAGAATTGTTTATAACAAACAATTAATAAAAATCATAAACCGCGGCTTCCGTTTAACAATGCCTTGCATTGTTTTTATTCGGAGTACTCGATCGAATAATCCCTGTTATTACAATTAGATAGATAGATAGATAGATAGATAGAGAGAGAGAGAGAGAGAGAGAGAGAGAGAGGATGGCAGAAAGAAAAGAAGGATTGGGAAGAGATGGATGGAGAACCCACTGCAGCTTGAATACTCGTACGCTTTAACGTGTTTTGCCCGTCCATCGCGTCAACGGATTCGCCGACTATCAAAGGCTCTGGTTTTTTCGTCAACTCCAGGTCGATGTAGTGGGAGCGCGAGATGATTGTACGTAATCGCATATCTGCTGACTTTTGCAATTGTGATATAAGGATTTCTGATCGACCTACGCGATCGCTCTAATATAAATGCATAGGTACACAACACAGAGCTTGTTGATTATTTACTTTCATAATCTCAATTGATAATATTAATTGAATTGTATTTTTATTTAAAAATTTGCTGTAATTTATTTCTCATCTGAAATTACAGAAATAAGAGCTAATCTTCGTTAAGGATAAATTTCAAAAATTTCTCTTTAAATCAATAGATTTAGAATTTTCAATAACATCGTTAGAAAAACGAAGCTCATAAATATATTATTTATTTCAAATCAGTGTAATAAGCATTATTGTAAAAAGTAAATTTTTATTGCTACGACCTTTGTGGAATAACGACTAATTAATAATATTATTAAAATTTGCTTGCGAATTAAAAATATTAAATATCAAAATAAGCAATTGGTGTAATTTAATCAGGCGGTTCTTTAAAGAATTATTGAGCAATTGCTTTAACGTATGAACATAATTGGAATATAAATGTTAATATAAATGTAATAATGGGATTTGAAGATAAAGTTGAGCCTCAATGAATAAAGTAAATCTCTGCAGGGTCGCTGAAATTATAAGCGGAAAGACAGCTGTGGTGGTGAGTTTGCAATATCCAAGACTTGATAAGCAAGGTCGGCACTTTTTGGGTAATACAGAGAGAGAGAGAGAGAGAGAGAGAGAGAGAGAGAGAGTAAAATTCGTAGGTGGATATGCAAGGATAGCGATGTGGATGCTTAATAAACTTAAGCGTCCGAGAGAGAGAGAGAGAGAGAGAGCTTGAGAGAAAGATAAGGATAGACGTCACGGCGGCAAAAAGTACTAAAAATCGAAAAACAATGCATTCGAAGCCGATTCGAATATATTTATCATGTAACGCGGACTTCATCATGGTAAGATCGTAAATCTTATCCGGAGAGATCGCTTGAATAACGGCTTGCAGTCGAATATTGAAAAGTATATTAAAAGTTAGAGAAGCAGTACGTGCTGTTGGGGGGGGGGGAAAAGCGAGAGGAAGAAGAGGAAGAGATGTAACAGCAGCTAATATGCAGAGGAATATCGATTTCTCGGTATTATTTATATGGACCGTAGACATATTTAACTGATAATCGATAGTCGCAGCAAAAAGTCATAAGTACATTATTTCGAGGAAGGGAGGGGGGAGGCGTGAATGCTCTTTATGTACGTGTCCGGACTCTCTCAGTGAAATTCTCCGAATAACCGAAAGAGGCGAAAGAGGTGTTGATAATGCTCCGGGTGCATTAAAAAAAGAAAGAAAAAAAAAAGAAGAAGAAGAAGAAAAAGAAGACATTTTGAGTCTTAAGAGGCTTATCGTAGATTGAAGGAGAATATTTGCATCCGGGTAGGACAGGCAATGGCGAAGGTAGTGCAACGATAGTGCAGTGTCCCTCCCTTCCCTCCTGCCGATGCTTGATTCAAGATTATTAAGACAAGCAAGAGCCATCCGAATCATTATTAGCTCAGGCGCGAAATAGGTTTGCGCGAACGGCAAAGAGCCATCGCGTTAAAAAGATTATTTAAAACAATGGTAAGAGTAATGGGACGCGAGGGGCGGGGCAGTACGAGTCTACGGACAAATGTACGATGGAATTGAAATTAAGACGAGATGATTAGTGGGTGGGCCGTCAGGAGCTTTGAAAAAATACGTTAAAATACGTTCGGAGGCGTTAAACGTATGCTCGGGGCAAGGGCCGGGAATTCATTAGCTTGCGAGCATTAGCCGAGCATTAGCCTCTACGAGCGTAGAGGACAACAACGACACGTTAAGTGAAAACTGCGCGAGATATTAGTTTTAGAAGAGGATAATTTTATGATTTGATCATACAAAGCCGCGAAATAATAATAGAATTTAATACCGTCGGATTGAGCTGCTGCCACAGCTACAATACAAGCAATAACCATCGCCGCGGAAGATTGGGGTTATTGGGGAAAATATTAAAACTTGAGGATAAAATAATTAATTATTGCCGGTTATAGTATAGGATAGAATAGGATGGAATTATAGGATGGAAAAAACTGCTAGTGCAAATACTATTATATATTGCGGATGCTCTCGGCGTTGCTCTGTCTAAGAAGAGAACCGGAGGGGGGGGGGTTGTTGAGTAAGGAATTGAGACGTTGAGTAAGAAAGAGGCAATGTGTCGGGGAAAGGGTAAAGGTATTGAGGGTAAAGGTAAACCGTGAAAGAATGCCATTGCTTACGGGGAAATAATTATGAAATGTAAATGGTATATTTTATTTATTTATTTATTTATTTATTTATTTATATAAAGCTTACGGGGAAATTGATAATGAAATTTAAATAGTATAAAAAGGAGATGTCAAAAGTTAAGTAGAATATAAATTATAAGGAGATGTAAGGAGTTAATGCCCCGGTAGCGATTCAGACTGGAAAAACAGGGCGTCGCGCAACTAGTCGAGAGAAGGAGACAACCTGCTGTCCTCGGTAGAGGTTGTAGATTTAAGTACAAGTAAGCGACAGAAGGTAGAAAAAACATGGGAGGAGTCTCGGCTTGAGAAATAAAGGGGAGCGCGCCCGTGTTTGTGTGTGTGTGTGTGTGTGGAGAGAGAGATAGAGAGAGAGAGAGATAGAGAGAGAAAAGCTTGTTACATTAATTAGTTGGCCTTGGTCGCTGAGCGTGTCTCTTCGTGGCCTTTTACCGACCGGTGATGGTGGTGGGTGGGTGACCTTTGCCATTACAGCGTACCGACTCTTTCGTAAGAGCAGCAGAGTACCGTTTCGCGCCCTGGGTCAAATAAATAAAGTCGAGGTCGATCCTATGAGAAAATATCAGGTTTCCCTTACTTATTACCCTCCCTCCCTCTCTCTTCTAAATACGTGCTATTTATGGGATGCGACGGTGCTTTTGAATTTCCCTGACGGATTTCCCCAAATTCCATAAAATTATTCGGACTTTTATTCTCACCTTTTGCTTGATTCTGTAGACTACGTAACAATGTAAGCTCCCGGGCGCGTAATTCACGAAGATTATTATTTGCCGTTTCCTAATTACGGCGTGGCTGCGACGCAGTCTATTTCGTTACAGTATTCACGGGCTCGAGGCAGACGCCATTTTACTGATTTCCTATTCGAATCATTTTCACTTGTTCCCTTAATTACGTATCTTGTACGAATTCATCGGCAGGAACCGAGCTGCGCAGCCCGAGTCCATATTTTATATTTTGAGGACATTTGAACGATAAAGCTTCGGCATGGTTAGCATGCTTATCCTTCTTTAATGATTAGCCCCTTCGATTAGATAGTATAAATCGCTCGACGAATTTATCGGGGAAACGAAAAAATCTCGAGCCCCGTTTTGCCAATATAAAAATGTAAAAGCCCGTAGGGAAGCTCGACGGGAACGAAACGTTATTTTCCAAATACTTTTGTGAAATATAAAAATTTATATTGAAAATCGTCGGGTCGAAATAATCTCTATACGCAACAGTTCCAACTAAACATCAACTGAATTTATCGTTCCCATGAAGAATTTCGTTATACACACAGCTGCTTAGAGGCTGCTTAGACGACTTAGGGGACAATAAACTTTATTCTTGTATTATTTATTATATATTGGTTTATTATTATATTGTAAATGTTTTTCTTTATTTCTTTTCAATCGGTATTCCTATTAAATGCAAGTTGTTTCCGATGGCTCATTCGATTCTACAACAATGCCATTAAATCGCACGAATCGAAGAAATTGACAGAAAGGGAAATGAATATTTTACCTGAAATTTTATCCATTCCCATGTAATTCACGGATAAACTTCGGTGTAATCTTTAGGCGCGCCACAAGACATCCTGCGGATCCTATATGTACTTAGTACAATGCTGTTCAACCAAAAACATAGTCATCGGTTAGCTACTGCATTAGAAATAAAATCGATAGAGCGTTATCGAGCCTCTAATTTAAATTAGAATTACCTTAAAGTTAGAATGCAAGATGTTTCGCGGCTTATCCGCACTACTACTACCCATACACGCTTATTTCGAATAGAAAGAAAGTAAAGAGGCGTGGAAGAATCCTTTGTCCGTTGAAACTAAATGGTTTTCACCTTCAGCGACGAGGGAGTATAATGGAATAGAAATTTTTAAAAATGATGATAATACATACAATAATCGAGTACTCGAGACTTTGATAATCATCTGATAAACCAGAATTGAATCGATGAATAATTGTATGTGGCAAGTCGAGGCCGGAAGTGTACGAAAAATATACGAGACAGAGAACGTAGAAGTAAATTGGGAAAATCAAAGCAGTAAATGCGACTGATACTTCATATTCAAACTAGTTGATACTCAAAATTAGTACGATAATTTACCACTACGATAATACTCGATGTAGTTGAAAAATTCATTGATTTTTAATGTAAATTCACTAACATAAACAATCTTCAATTGATTACATGAAAATCTTTTATCTGCATAATTTATATACATAGATACGATGGCAATCAATATCGAACTTATTCAACTTTCTTATGTCTTATGTAAAAACGTAGAAAATATTACAATAAATCACTTTATTTTACAATCTGATGGTTCACTTATCTTTGATTTAGGATTTTAGTGTTTTTAGCCCTTTGGTCTATCATAATTCTTCCAAGGTAATATACATTTTAAGTAGTTCTTAGATTAATTATAAAAATTTTGTATCTACGTATAATACATAAAAAGCTTACATAAAATGATTTCTTAATTGGCATTTATATATTATACTGTTTTTGTTGAATTTTTTATAGTGATCAATTGTTAAGATAATTTGTTTTAATTTATTATTTTTATTTATTCAATATTATAAACTTAACATATTAAATTTTAATGATTCGAAATAGAATAACAGAGAGTAAAACACACAAAGTATTGTATTTAAAAAAAAAAAAAAATCATACTTTCAACAATTAAAAAGTTTTATCTAAATTTTTATCCAAAGTTATCTAATTTTTACTAAAATGAATCTTTTGTTAATAACTTTAGAATTTGAATACCTCAATCTAACAATTTCGATGCAGTTATTACACTTAATCTAATCTACATAATAGTAAATGCACGTCTAAAATTGGTTGTAGAAGTAGTTAACTAATAATAATAATAATAATAATAATAATAATAATAATATGAAGTCAGAGATATTTCAAAACAGTAAAATAATAGACGATTGCTAATAAGCCGGAATTATTTAAATTTCACGAATATAGCCTTTTTTTAAAACTATTTTGAACAACAGTAAGATTATAATTAAAATATACATAAATCTGGAAAAATAAATACTTTCGCGATTACTTAATAAAATTCATGTAAGAAATTGGTATTAGACAATTTTGAATTTTCGTACATTTGTTAAAGATTTAATGCTTTTGTTCGATTCTAAAAGAGACTTTCTAATTTTAAATTATACATTTAAACGGATGCGAAAAACTAAATAAATTCTTGAACTCTCTGCAACAAATTTGTCTGTAAATATATTTTATTTTATTTTATTGGTCAAGTATGCAATGCAGTAGGTTGAACTTAATCCTTGTTATCAGTGAGCTTCTATTCCCAGGTGTCCTATATATTCGTAGGTAAACGGCCATTTCCAAAACTAGAATGAGCAACGCAGAGATGTAGAGAAAGAGAGAGAGAGAGAGAGAGAGAGTCCAGGCGATTAAAAAAAAAAGGTACTTCATTGATCTAGCGTTTGTATATATATATATATATATATATTTATATTTTTTTCCTCTTTCTCTGATGATATTTTTGTTTCATATGCACGGATAATTTTTTCAATTTAAACATGATGAAAAAGCTCAAATATAAAAGCTTCAGCATTGTTTGTATTAATGATATATTTCAAAAAACAAAAAGGTCTTTTTGTGTTCGTAATTTTTATTTAAAGAAAATTATTATGTTTTTTTTTATAAATTGTTGTGGAACTGCGTTATTAAAAACTCTTATATACCGCTTAATAATAATAATAATAATAATAATACAAAGATGCGTAATTACATTAATTATAGGCTTGTTGTAATATAAGTAAGTGGGCTTGATATAGAATGAATATGTTGAGAAATATGTTGCAAAATGAAATAATGTTTGAAAATTGATGTACTAAAGGAGGATACGTATGTCTCTGGCCTCGTATCTTGTCATTGAAATAACTTATTATAATATTGCAGATGCGCGAGTAAGCGATGCGTGGAGGGTTCGCGATAATCCATCGAAGTTCCATGGTAAACTTTTCAGTCACCCCTTTCGGTATTCGTGTACTCGTGAAAAGTGGCTGATTTAGACTTGAATTTTTTATACATCGGGAACTCACTCGATCCTGCCAGTTCCCTCACTCTCTCTCTCTCTCTCTCTCTCTCTCTCTAGTTATTTATATATAATGGAAGGCATGAGGAGGAACGCATGAATTTCACATTGGGGCAAAAATGAATTATTTTTCCAACAACTTTGCTGTAGATTCCCCGCCCCACCCGCGCCAGCCCAGAGTTCGTTAATTTTCATTGTAAATTCGTGCCCCCCCCCCCGGTGGGTAGCCAGTGTACTCGAGGACAAAGCAGAGTCGTCGATAAAAAATGCATTGCAGGGACCGCTCGGATTTAATTTAATATAAGAAAGGGAGCCGAAGTAGGGATATTTCCGGATGCGCAGCGGTATTTAGTTACGTTCGGCCGGCCAGAAGGAAGGATCTGCCGAGAAAAGGCCCGACCTGCCCGACTATGCACACGGCCATGACGTCATCACTTGAACTGAATTTGCCCTGGAGCCCTGCGCTTTAGCGCTTCGGTAAGCTCGACTGTAATCGATGATATTGCCCCACAATTCCAAAACTCTGATATGTCTTTACTAAATAATAATACTTCTTCCCTATCAGCGCGTTTCATCTATCACGCCACGTGAAAATTCACCCTTCTTCGTCACATCGCTTCTCTAATATATATTTAGCCTCGCATAACTAATTAATTGATTAATGGCTACGAATTACTACGATCTTCATATACATACATACGTATATATACATATATATATATATATATATATATATATATAGACAAATATAGACAAATTTTTAATATTACCGCCTCATTTTACTTATATTATCATATTGTTAGCTTAATACATCCAGACTATCAATAGTATTATTATAAATTATCTGACGTCAATCAAATGAAAACATTTATTTACATCATAAATTTATTTATGTTAAATATATTTTCGGCGATTACTAAAACCCGTAAGACTTTTATAATGGCTTTTGTCGAGATCTCGGTGTTCGGATTATGCGGAGGGAGGATGGATCGTTACGTTGCAACCCTATCCGTGTACGGCAATGTATCATTGTGTTTTATTTTATAAGTATTAGCCTGCGTCGTTCATTATTGTCCTTCAATATTTTGTACATTTTTATGCATTCGTATTTGTTTCTCCCCGTTTTGTAAATATTCAAGTGATCTTGAATTATTCAGCGAGGCAACAATAATTTGTCTTATTCATAAGCCCGATCGATTTATCGTCAAATTAAAAATGTCTTGCGTACGTATTAATGTTTGATATAAATTTTTAACAGTTTGAATTCTCATCAGTTATTTTATTAAAATCGGCAATTGTTATTGGGGCCAGGAATTATTGTAAAGAAAAGTTTTTAAAGCTTCCACTAAAGCCGTGAAATATTGTGATATAAAATCGCCGTTACCTTGCCAGTGAAATTTATGCGAAAAGTTTTTTTCGTCAACGTTCTTAACTTTTTTTTCTCGGCCGCGAAAATCACAAGATCGAATTCTTTCACTAGAATACTGACGCACATTCAGTCGTCGAATCGGAATTAACATCTAGTATTATACGGCATTATATAATTTCTCTTTATTTTTACTTTCGGATAAGAATCAAATCGGAACTACATTACCCAAGAGACTCGTTTGGGGTCACTTCGTCAAGTCATACACCGTATTATTACTGCTTTTATTTAGGTTTCACGACGCAATAGCTATAATAATAAAAACATCATATCTTATATGCAATGGAAGTGACGAGCCCCTTGTTTTTAAAGCAGGTAGTTATGAAAAATACACAATGTATGACGCAATATGGTATTTAATTGAAAATAAATACAATGATTAATTGTTTACAAATGTTATCCCTTTTCTCGACGTGAAAAATGATGCCATTCCTTTTATCATTTGTCAATATAATGGTCTGAAATTATTTTTGTTTTATTTATTATTTAATAAGACTCGTAAGAGTCTTGGTGGCGGGAATATATAGTTTCGGCTACATCGTTCCTAAATTACATAATATTTAAAAATGCATATTATTTCCATTTGTAATATTTTTAAAAGAACAACGTTCAGAAACGTCGTACGTTTTTTTATGCATAAATATATTCATTATTTAATTTAGCCTCTGTAACCTGCGAGGCCTGGTCTCGTGTTGACAACATTTGAGAAGCAAATATTCTTAAATTTTCCGACCATTTTTAATAAGAGCATATAATAATACACGTTGGCATTACATTACTGTACAAAAATTTTTAATTTTCTATTCCTAGTCTCGGTCTGTCTCTCTATACGCATCTCTCTTTATCCGCGTGCGTTGCGTCTGACTATGTGTGTGCCTGTGTTTGCTTCTGTGTACGAATCGACGATAAGAGGAGTTTAATGTTGTGATAATGAAATAAGCTCATAATTCCATTTACCACCGTAATTAAAAGGTATGAATATATATTTCACATGGAATGATGCTTTTATTATCATTATTATTATTATTATTTTTTTTTTTTTTTGACAAAAAGAAATTTCGTCGAATAAAAAAGAAGAAGATATTTTATCTAGATGATTATACGTCGATCGTCTAAAAATTTATATTCCGTCAAATCGATGTATCGATCTCATTGCAGAATTATGAACATATGTAATTAATACAATTAATTGCAATCTTAATGAAAAAAATTCCAGCTCATGTGCAGATAGTTTAAAATAATTAACTTTTTCGAAAACTGAATATTCGTCAGTAGGCATGTGTATATAAATATTAATTTATTAATATAATGACAATTTTCAAACATTTTAATGTAAATGCTTTAAATTTATTCAATTTTAGCCTTTGAATGACAGAAAGTAATTAATTTATTGATTACAAACAGTAGCTACATTATAGTTCATGGAATATCAATTTATATAAAATAATAATTTTGATCGAAGTTATGCTTTTAATTCATAAAGTTTTGCTTGGAGTGAGCTACTCGGAATTTCCCTTGTGAATATACAGTTTACTTTCTTCTTGTTTAATACCTGTCATTATCGATAGATTACTCTCTCTCTCTCTCTCTCTCTCTCTCTCTCTTCTCTTTCTCTCTACCTTTTCATTACATTGATCTATTACAAAAATATATAAATATTTTTATACCTTTATAAATTACACTTACAAGTACTACAAAGTAAATTAAATACTTGAGTAAATAGATTTTGACGAATTTTAATAAAAAAATTTATTGTTTTTTCAATTACTGTATTTCCACGCATTAGAAAATAACGTACAATTTTCGTATTTGGCAGCGTAATGGACACGAATGTTTAATAATTCGTTAATCTTATGGAAATGGGAAGAAATAGAAAAGAATGGAAAAATAATAATTAAGAATTTGTAGTTTACATTTTAATTAAATGCTCGAAAGGCATAATCCCTCCAGACAAATGACGCGATATTTCGCTGTAATTCAGAAATTGCTGTGACAGCATCCAGTTATGCAAAGACGAAGAATCTCGACTGATGAGGTAGAGTATCTGTCTTCTCCCTGGCTCGCGACGATGTAAATAGGCGACGTGGACAGAGTCGGGCTATTCCGTACTTTCCTTTGATCTTAACCGTAGCAGCAGTTAATTTTACTTAATTGTACTTTAATAAGCCTCGAATTATTTAATAGATAAAATATTTTATTTATACGTCCACCCCCGCCCCTCCCTACCCACTCTCATTATTATCCAGGACATTAAATGTGAAAGAATGTTTTTGATTGATACCTATGCTCAAAAAATACTCTACGTTTATTAGTAATATTATCCAAGTTTCTATATGTTTCACAAAGGGGCTGTCGGGTAAAAAATTATATAGAGGAAGAGAAGCGGTTGAAAAAGTTATAAAATATACTTGTTCTTTCTTCTAAATAATGTACGCCAACAACAAGTCTAGCGTATATATATATATATATGTGTGTGTATGTATATCATGGAAAGAGAAAGAATTTTATAAGCCAATGAAAAATAATAAAACATCGAGGGAATTATTAAAAGATTTTCAGACCAAACAGAATTAAATAATAATAATAATAATAATAATATAATTATTATTATTATTATTATTATTATTCGTGACTCGGACTAAACAATATAAAAGTACAATTATTAATCAGCGTAAATAATAAATTAGGATAAAGCAGGCGGATGTTAAAGGTTTAATAAAGTAAATATATGAATTATATGCGTACTTATATATACTTGTGAATGTTAATATTAGTTGCTACTTTAAAGCTTATTTATATATAAATCCTAAATGCACGAGAACAGAGCCGCCCATGAACATATTCGTTCGCATACGCGATCAAACGAATGTATGTCCGGTTGCTGTAGGAGGCATTTGGCACTTAAAAACGAGGGAAATTTATTATTAGCCGAAATATTTATATTTATTTATAATTACGGGAGATTCTAATTACAATAACTTTAAATAAACTTGCAATAAAAGTATGATTTATACAATTTCTTGGCTTTATATCAATTTCTTGTCGTTATACGAATAATTGAATAATAAATGATCAATAATGATAACGATGTTTCATTAAAAAAAAAAAAAAAAAAAAAAAAAAAAAAAGCCAATCTTAACGAGAAATTCTTACGGCGTAGGGGCCTTTTATAAATTTAAGGCTTTTATTTAAATTTAAGACACGTTAAGTAGAATTTACGAGAAAAAATCGATTCTTTAAATGTAAATGGAAATAGAGTATCGCTACGTAAAATAAATATTAAAAGCAAATTTATTATAAATTACCTCATTAATGGAGAAAAAGCTTAAAAAATTTTAATTCTCCCAGCCGTAAGTGTTTATTATCTTATAGACTGCGTAAAATTAATGGAGCAGACGAGGTAAAAATTTTTTTATTATGCAGCTCTACGTTCAATGAACTATATCTGACATATATTTATCGATTTTTGAATACGGAACGAGCTCGTTTTCGCCATGGCGCTTCTAATTACAGGCATTGACAATAATATAAATATTGGGGCATAATTTTTTTTTTTTTTAATTCCCTCGATAAATGATCGACTTTACTTCAACTTTTATATATTAGATATTCAACGAAATATGTGAGTTATAAAATACTTAGTAGATTTTGTATTGACGGTTCGAAAGTATCGTTTTCTTCAAAACCAGTTTAATTCTCTCGATTAAAATTTCTTTTAATACGAGTTTCCTCGTAAAATAACGGTCGATTGTAGTATTTTATAGAGCTTTTTAAAAGCCCGTCTATCTACTGTTTCTCTAATTTTACGTTTTTGGCAAAATTCCCGAGCTCTTTACTATTTGAATATCTATCTATCTATCTATCTATCTATCTATCTATCTATCTATCTATCTATCTGTCTGTCTTTCTTCCTTTAGTCTCGTGAGCGGTGGTGAGCGGCGTAGGGATGGAGGGGAGTTTAGACCGTATAGCGTCGTCGCACCGGAGCGTATTTTCATTCCGATGCATGCAAAATTCCCTCAAAGGCTAAATAAATCTTCTCATTTCGAAAAACTCTATTTTCCGTTCAATAAGCCGAAATTCTGATTTCCCTTTTGTAGTATCGTACTTAAAATCTTAAAATTTACGTAATTTTTTGCAGACCCACTCGCTCGCGCTATTTATTGTCCACGCATTCTCCCGCATAAATCAAATTAATTAACCGATGAATTTTTCTTATCAAAACTGTTCAGCAATCCTATTGTTATTTAATATTTAATATTCACTAACCAATTATGATTTGTTATTATAAGTGAAAAGATTCCCTGCTATTACCAGATTATGATTATTTATATTCTTGGGACACCCTCGTAAATATTGCATAAATTCGTCCTTGGGAATTATTATTGTCTTAGTAATCCTGCTTATAAAATTATTATTTATAACATTTTAATATACAACGAGAAGGCTCAGATTATAGGTTTGCCGATGGGAGCTGACAAATCATTTCTAAATCTACCTACAGACAGTGTCTCTAGCAAAAATTTTTCTTCTTTGAGAAACGTATATCCAGTATAAATATTATTGGAGGAAAAGCCATTCTCTTCTAAGAGTATATATAAAAACTATCTTTGTAATGGAATCTTAAAGATTGAATATCAGCAATGTTTTTATAATTTAATTCCTTATAAATTCAGGGACCTTAAGCTTCCGTGAAATTACCAGTCGTACCACCTTTTGTTTATGCTAACGAATAATCCAAGCTATTTACTATTTATCCTATCCGTTAAATTATTGTTGTTTTTAGTTTTAGATAATATTCGACGCAGACGTCGAGAAATGAAGACCGTGAAATATTTTAATTCCCAGTGATGCGAAATTCAATATTAAATCTTCAATAGAATATTTAATAACAATAAAATCTTCAACAGGTAATCGGATACACTTACTGACTTTTGTTGTTATTATTACTATTATTATACAATATATAGAGATGAAGTATTAAAAAAAAAAAAAAAAAAAAGAAAAGAAAAAACAAAAAAAAAGTTTTATTCAACTATTATTGAGGAAGTCGGTTAAGGAATAAAATTTCTTATACCAAGGCATTTGATCATACAATGAAAGGATAAAATCTTTTGTATTAGTCTGATTGAAACTTCCTTGTACATAATTATAATGCAATGTCGACTGTTTCGCAATGAGGAGTAAACATTTTATACATAATTAAGAGACGTTAATGCCTGTGAGAGGATCGTTATGATTATTGGAAGCTACTTTTTAAGGTAAGTGCAGCATAAGTGCAACATATCTGGCTGAAATGCGTGTGCGGTCAAACTAATATTGACAACGAAATACATTTTAAATCGAATCGTAATCTTATTATTCAATTACGTATTCTTCCTAATGCTTAAATTCCTTATTCTGCATAAGAAAGACTAATACCAATTTTTACAAAATCATACGAATCTCAAATATCCCTGGCTATTTAAAGACTTTATGAAATTAGAGTCAAGTTAATTTGAATTAATTGAATAAGTTACTCCGACATCTATAGTGTGGATAACCAAGAATCTATATTATTCCATGTAGCTTGTAGTAAATTCGTGCCGAATAACATTTAAAGTTTTCAAGAAGAAAAGCAGAAATTAGATATCTATTTTCCGTTAAATGAATCATGCGCAAATATTCGTTTTATATTCACTTTTATTTACTTTACTTTAAGGAAATTAATCCGCTGCATATATATTCTGGAATATTTGCCGCTGACATTTAGCTATATTATAATATATTGCATTATTAATTCACTTTTATAACTTATCGACATTAAAGAGCTCTTTTACGAAATAAACTTTTAAAGAGTCACCTGCTCGTTTTTCACGATACTCGTTTATTAAAATTAATAATTATAAAGCAAATTTATTATATTTATAGGAAAAAAAAAAAAAAAAAAGAAGAAGCGTGTTTCGAGATTTGCAGAAATTTTACACAATATCGATCACATAATGTAATTGTTAATGTACAACTAAATATTCCATTCTTTATAATGAAATTAATGAAAACTCATTTAAAAAAAGGGAATCAGACGTGCATTACTTGA
The DNA here is from genome assembly GCA_018883505.1 of Ceratosolen fusciceps. Lineage (NCBI taxonomy): Eukaryota > Metazoa > Arthropoda > Insecta > Hymenoptera > Agaonidae > Ceratosolen > Ceratosolen fusciceps. Next base: position 8,150,067 of record RCIC01000001.1, read on the forward strand.
ACGTAATTTTTAAATTCGTGTTCACTAACTTCGAATTTAGCACTAAGAAGTCCTATTAACAAACGACAAATTCTTCGTGAAATATAGCTCAAACATTTAATTGTTGAAATAACTCAATTTTTAGTAATATTTTTACATTTTGTAAGAACAATATAAAAAAAGTTACACTGCAAGATCGATAAATGAAAAGGCTGAAGCATATTTGAACAGTAATGATAGCTTGCGAATGCTCTAGGCGAACAATAATAATAAACATAAAAGCCTTTTTATTTTTCAAGATATTAAAATTCGGTTTTGAAATCATATCGCGTGTAATATGATATTACCCAACGTGGTAATAAATAAAATAAATTGTAAATATATTACTTTACGTATATAAAGAAATATTATATTGTTATTATTAATTTTCAAACGTTAATTCTGAAAATAAAAGAACCGAAAAAGAAAAAGTTGTAAAAAATTTAGTTTTAAATTTTTCTGGAGGCTATTGGGGTACGAGGCGATTATTAATTTATTAGCAAGCAAAAAAGAAAATGACATAAATAGACATTTGATTGTATTCAGATTATTATTGCGTTATTGTAGTAAAATATAGTTACCGAAAGCATAATGTTGCTGCAAGAAATTCAATGAAATAAATAAAAGACGAAAGCGTTGAAATTTCGAAGTTATATTAAGTTCCGTTTATTTAATAGAAAGAAATATTGGGATTATTGAATTTAACAAGAGTTTCACTAAATAAATGTTGTTATCGTTGTATTAAACAATTTTTGTTCTTGTGTAATATTTTTTAAAATGGACGTGCGGCAAATCGATCAAGGAGAGCTGTAGAAGGGTAGAGAAAAATTAAAAATTACGACGGAAAGAGAATGGGAAATTTCGTGTAGCCTTTTTCAAAGGATAAAGTCGAATGAATATTTTAAGTCTCGCGAAAAGTATCGAGGAAATGCATAGGAGGAAAAGATAATGAAAAAGGAGATTTCCGAATCGATTACGCTCCAATGAAAAAAAAAAAAAAAAAAAAAAAAAAAAAAAAAAAATAAGAACATGAGAGGGAGAGAGAGGGGGTGGGGGAGAGAGAGAGAGAGAGAGAGATCTAGTTGGATCATGACGTGAATAATTCATTGAAAAGTTTACCTTCGTGTATCAATTCAATCAAGCACTTTATTCTTGTTCGAAAGAGGCGGTATCTATTCAAGTGCAAGCCCAAATATTTGGGAGCTTTGGGCCACGTCAGTCGGTATCTCCTCCAGTACTGAGGATTATAAATTCGAACGAACGAAGGTGACTGACTAGCGAGAATGTCAATACGGGTATGAATTCAAGACGAATGAAATGAGCATTGTGCGAGATATGACTTGATCGGTTACGAACGACTCCCCCCCCCCTCACCACACAGATAACGCCCTTTTTATCCCATAGTAATTGACCATTTGGACTTTTTTTCCTCTTTCCCACGGCCTCGGACCAATCCATTATACGCATTTGTAACTTCGTCTTACCTACAAAGGACTCTTTATTTCATTTCATCCCAAAGTCTCTCCGACAAAACCCTCGCTTCGACTACTACATCCATCCCTGCTGCGCCTCGATCTTCATTTCTATTCATGATAGACTCTGATATTAATAAATTATCTCATTATCGCATTGCGTTAGTATTAGCGCTTGTTAAACTTCCATTTCCCCGTATCCCTATCGTTGTTAAAGGCGTTTATTATTATTTATGGGAATGCCATACCGAGGGAATATTTAAATATTATCCCCATAAAGTTGGTTATGGAAAAAAAAAGAGAAAAAAGAATTGAATTTCAATATTTATCATGGAAAAGTACATATTGATTTACAAGTTTAGTATATGTATCTCGCGGATGGAATAGCCATAAAAATTAATCGATTAATTAAATTATCGACCGTGGAGCAGATAACCCCAATAACCCCGATTATATAAGCCAATATTATATAATCCCATAAAAATAAAGTCTTTTAAATAAAATTCCTCTTTTCGTCGTTTTCAACTAATTGATTGTTAAAAAATGGTTAAAGACGCGAGTGGTATTGGATTTACTTTGCATTCGCGAATTGTCCATTAGTTTTTCCGTTATTGGGACCGAAAGGGTTCGGTATTCGATTAAACCAACGCGTTACAAACAAAAAGCGAAGGAACGAAAACGAACGGAAAAAAAGAAGAAAAACAAAAGGGAAAAAAAGAAGAAGAAGAAGAAGAAAAAAGAAGGAAAAGTCGCAGAAAAGCGACTTCGATTATAATTTTATTTATAATTCTGACCTATGAAATTCATAATGAAATGCAACATTGAGTGTAAAGTAGAATCGAATCGATTAGTATTAAGCCCGTTTCAGTGATATTCAGTCCCACGCTGACGATGACGAGGCTTCGGAACGGAACGACTCATGACTTGGTCGTGACCTGGTCACGACTTGGTCAAAAACGGGACGCGGAAGCAGAGGAGCTTAATCGGGCTGGAGATTTTCACTCCAGTTGTACAACGTGGGAGGGCCTCGAGACGTCGAGAAGCGTTATTGGCTCGTAACTTGGGTGGAGTTTTTCGTCATCGGCGCGACGCTCATTCCGTAAGGGATGATGAAGACGGAGATGATCCAGATCTTCTTTGACGTGATGTCAGAGTCATCAATCTGGAAACATCGGTTGCCGGTGGGAACTTTAGCGAGCGTAGCTAGGAATCCTTGCAATTATTTAGCGGACCGAATAATCGAACCGAAGGTCGAACGGAGAACGGATCATTCATTATTAGTCCGGATTCGGATCACCCGGATCACTCGGATCGCCATCGGAGCGCCATCGGAGCGCCGCTACTCCCCTGTCCCCCCCCCCACCCAAACTGCATTCGGACATATTTGCTTGGCTACGCGTTCGCTAAAGCAGAATAAATGCCAAAAATACGATTATCCGACTTGAACTTACTCGACCTTTTACTCATTTCTTATTTATTCTGCCTTTTTTTTCGCCGATACTCGACCATTTAGGCTTTAAGAATCTTATTATAAAATACGACAGACAATTAATTGCATATCGAAGCTCGATTCGTCCATTGACAAATATAATTTTATGGACATTTAATTCTAATGTGGTTAACGATAGTAATAAAAAATATCTTCTTCCCCCGTAGGTAATACCTGAGCGATAGAGATGTTTTGAAAAATATAAAGCCCCTTAACAGGCCTTAACGTAGATTTCTTTGATATTATGGTAATAAAAAGTGATACCTACGTCTCCTGACAAAATATTATATATACATATATATATATATATATACACATATTGAAGAAAATATAGCTTTTCTATAAAGTATAACTTCTGCACGACTTGCTTTTTTAACATTCAAATTATTTTGATAGTTGTTGTTGTTGTTGTTGTTGTTGTTGTTGTTGTATCGGTATTGGAAATGTCAACTGTGCGCTCTCGCATTTAAGGCACAGGATATTTTTAATTTTCGACCAATTCGAACGCGACTTCGATTATCACGAGACAAAACGGGAGCTCAGAAAACGCCAATGTTTATATTTGGCTGTCGTCCAGAAGTACCGAAAACTACTCCCGAGCCGAATATTGTTGTACAAAATATAAGTACAATGGCTTATATTCGAGTGACGAAGGATACAACACGTACGATCTACCCACCCAAGCGCGTATGTAAATTTTTAAATAGATTTTCCGTGTTCCGCGCAGCGAGGACGACACGAGAAATAAATCGAGCATTAATAACACCTCGGCTCTCGTTACCTACCATCTCTACATTATACCGAGCCCCATACCTACACCAACATCTATATCTATACGTGCGGATGTATGTGTAATTGAGAGAAGTATGCGCGAGCTCCTTCAATGGACAGTGAAAGGAACGCACATAAATTTCTCCGACTCGAGCTCAAGCTTCGGGCTTCCATTGAAAGCACATTCTAATACATACACACGTATACGTATACGTACGTACGATCCAGAGCCCGTAGCTTTGGAGAGTAAATTTTTTCTTGCTCGTGTGCGCCGCTGTCCTCGCTTCCCTCTCTCGTGGTGGTATAAGCTGTTTTATTATAGGCAGCGACTATGTGACAACGAGCTCCTTGGAATAAAAGCTCGGCTGGCAGAATGGGAGGAAGGTATCGAAAGTCAGGGATTAAGAATGTGCAATGTCGTATTGTTTCCGCATCGGGGCATGCTTTTCTTTATCATTCTATCATTTAGCATTTTATTCTCAGACATAAGCTTTTATAGAGCTTTTTTCTTTTTTCTTTTTTTCGTTTTTCTTTTCTCTCTTTTATTTCTCACGACAATAACATTATACGCGATTGAACGCTATAAGTCGGCTACTCTACGATTTATCCCCGCAAAACCTGAATTTTCGATCAATTATTGCAAAATTAAAGTTTAAGCCATTGTTGTCTAGAATTATGAATATTGACGCTTTCCGAGTCATCATGTTCAACTCAGACTCTACAATGCCAATGCGTGTTTAGCTATACATTGTATCGAGTAACGCACATACGGAACACATTCAGTCACTCGTTCGGTAAGAATTAGTTTAAATCAGATAAATAACAATTTCTTTGTATTTGCACAAGTGTGACGTCAAACTCGTGGCATTAAAATTAATGGTAAGGGATGAGTGGAAAAATTCGCTCAGCTTAAAGTATTGTCGTTACGAATCAGAAGGTCATGGTTGCAATTCCTATTTAAATAAAGCCACTTATAGTGTTGCCCTTATTTAAATAAGAAAATAATATGCTATTTGTTCGTGCAAGGCTCAGAAGAAGAGTGGAGTTACATAGTTAAGGGCATTGTTTATATAACGTACTTGGATTTATTACTAATTCATAATTTTCTGTACATATATTAATGCACATGTATATATACAGGCCTTTATTATCGTCATACTTTTTACTTCCAGTACAGCTAAAATAATTTATTTGGATATATTTTAATGTTTTCCCATGAAGTTTTAATTGTGTAATCGAAAAAGTCATTTTATATGAGTAATTATAAAGGTTCTTATGGTTGTAATCAAAATACATTCTATCTATATTTCTTATATTTATTACAAAAACAATGATTAAATTTCACTCTAACTGAACATATTTTAAAGCGATTATTTTGAAATGACTCAAACCTTTAATATAATAATACAGTTGATTTTGTGAAATGTAATTTTTCTACTTTTTTTTTTTTTTTTTTTTTTTTGAAGACTGACTAAAATAACATTTTTTAATTATACGTTCATACATTAGTTTCATTGGCAGTATGTTCGTATGGAAATTACTTAGTTTAATAATTTGTATATGAAAATTCTAGAAATAGCTTTTGCTACTTTTCTTCTTAAATATATAACATTTTTCTTTGCGTATTCATTTAAATACGAATTCGTAAAAATATGAATTTACTTCGGTTCGTTAAAGTTGTTGGAATAAATTTTATAAAATTATCCTTTCTATGAATGTGTTGTTTTATTATAAATTTATTTGTAAATTCCTTTAAAATTACATTAAGCAGATAGCACAATCAACTCTTGAGCACTAGTTCTTTATAATATAATTTATCGCAATTTTCTAATTACTATATCGAAGGCATTTGTGCAAATATTCAGGCAAAATTGTATAAAATTAAAAATTTCAAAGAAACATCTAGTTATACGATTAATATTTAAATAAATTATTTGACGTTATTAATGAAGTAGTAAAAAGTTTTAAATACAGAATACAGAATCAGTGTTGAAAATATTTAAATTATAATATATTATAATTTTAAAGTGTGTTATTAATTGTGAAAATTCCTACACGAAATATATAATTTAGTTCTACTTGCCATTAATATTTTTAGTCTTAAGTGAAATTCGTGGGTAATAGTAGTTAACTATACAATGAAACTTTGAATAAAATCCTCTTGAATTTAATGCATGAATAATGATATTTTTTAAAATGTGTAAATTTTTATAAGGCAAAGTATATTTTAAATATATATATATATTCATTACTTTTTATTTATGTACATGTATATTAATAATAATATTGCAGATTACAGCATTTTCTATGTAAGAATTTTATTTTTAAATTGATTCCTGTCAGGATTGCTGTTAGTACTTGTCCCTGTAGGTAGTATTTGAAACGTTCATCACCTATTCCCGCTGAAACAATGTCGGAAGTTTCGGCACAGTGTAATTGCATTTAAGAGCTAAAGTGTACTTGTCGCGACAAGTCGTACAAGAGTTCAATTTTTGCATACGAATGGTTGACAGATGTATGACAAACCACTCAAAATGTCAAAATTCTATAAAAGTACGAAAAATTAAGAAACTCTATTTTTAGATCGCATTTACTGCTTTAATATTGCATTATTTTTCCTCTACGTGAATTAATTGTCAAGTCATGATCGTAGAAAATTCAATTCCAGAGTAACCTTATAGTCATTAATTAAATAGGGAAACAATTTAAGAAATTAATTAATTGCAATGTGTGTGTGTGTGTGCGTGTGTGTGTGTATTCAAATAAAATATTCAAGACAAATGATAAAAAATATCTTTTGAAAGGAACTTTACTTTTAGTCCCTTAAAGTCTTGAGAAAATTTCACAATGAAATCTGAAATGTATGAATGCCAATGGTTTATGCATTCCATGAAACATAAATGATATTTAATTAGCGTGCCATCACGATTTACTCATCAATCCCAATAAATTCGTGTAATCGTTATTACAGCTTTTATATTAAAACTTAAAAAACATTAATTATTATTAGCCTGTGCGAAATTAATAATACCTGCTCCAATTTCCATACATTGTTTACTTTACTTAGCACACGATGTTATATAACAGCATTAATTCTGGAAATACGTGGATTCTGGCAATGCAAATATATATGGGTTAAAAAGATTTCTTAATTCACGTCAGAGTATATTAAAATTTTTCAAAAAGATCGTAAATTTATTCTGCCCCTCCAATGATTGGCTGATGAGAAAAATTAGACTTGAAGAAGAAACGAAAAAATCATTTACTTTATTGATGATGCTTTTTATACTAAGTATATACATACTAAGTATCCATAACTACGTATATACGTATATGCGTATATACGTATGCGTACTTGAGCTTCTGTTAAATATTGATAGAAATAATACGATTCCTCGGAATAAGAATTATAATCACATGTACGTAATTGCCGATCATTATGTATTACGGCGCAGGGAATATAAACTTTGCAGGTATACGGCAGAGTTGTTTTTTTTTTCTCTTTGAAGCAATAGTTTATACTCGCGGAGCTTCAACGAACTGAAATCAAATGATAGTTTGGTTTTTAAGATCCCTCATCCCTGCAATTTCCTTCTTTCCTTAATCGTTCGCATTCTTGCTTCTGGGATCTAAGAGATTTAACTAGACTTACCGAGCAAAAGGTACAAGACAAGACGCAGTAGTCAGTACTTTTAGCGATTCCTCTATTCCACAACAATGATATAATAATGTATATGCGCCATTCGCTGGGGCTCAAACGAATTAATTAAACAGTTATATCCATCCCTGTATTTTCTACAAAGAAATTTCTACAAAGTGAGTTAAACTTCCGAATGATAAATGAAGAAATTTCAATTTCGCGCGAGTAAAACGTAATTTTCTTTTACGTGTCACGTGTACGCACATCCACAGTAAGCGTATTGTGCCCCTATTAATCTGACAAGATGTAAATGTCAGGCTTGCGTAGTGCAGTTATTGTTACGAAATTATACGTTACGCAAGTTATGAGATGCCAGAGCAATTTTATTTTACTTTAGGCGCTTCCAGTTACGTTGCGCGACGTTATAATTAACGCCAACTTGATCGCAAAAGACAAGACAGACATTTAGTTAGATGTGGGGAAAAGCCGCCATATTTTTCTTCTGTTTTTCTTTTTTTCACCATATTTTTTTTCAATTTACCTACTTATAAATTATCAATTAAACTTAACAGTTTATACAATTTTTATATTAATGATTATGTTGAAGTTCGTTTTTGCGGGATTTTTGCGGGGATTTGCAAGCCCGCTAAAGCTAAATAAACGTCAGCGTCACTCGGGCACGAGCTTGCGTATACCAACTTCTAAATTATTACTTATTATAATAAGTTCGCTGGTAATACAGTGATACTTTTATTCTTACAACAGCCTTCGTACAGGAATTTTCCATTAAATATTTAAAAATAAATAATTTCAGTTCATTTGGTCGAAAGGAGAGCCCGTAAAAAAAAAAAAAAAAAAGGTAAAAAATAAATTCGCATTGGCGAAGGGAGGACTGGAAGAAAGGAAATATACTTAACATAAATTATTTATTATCTTATCTAATGTTAAAACTCAATTTGAGCTTTCTTCGAATCCCCTTCCTTCGGAAGGGTTGAACATTTTATATACGTGAAGGGAATTTTGTGACCGGAATTATGATTTAAAAATTGATAAGCGAAATGCTATGCTTAATATGATTATCTAAATTAAAATTGCCATGGCAGTATAAATAATAACCCTTATGAAAGATAAATAATGACGGCGTCGTAATCCGACCTTGATAAATATTAAGCGTAAAATTTTTAAATTAAAAATTTTAATTCAGCTAACTTTCCATCCACGCAAAGCCCGTTGTTATGAATAAAGTTTCAAATAATTTTGATAATATTGATGCCTATTCAATTAAATCTATTGTAAGCTCTTCTTGGGCTGAATCTTCCCTTTCTTTCGTTGTTATTTAAAAAATCTACAACAGATCCATTTTGTAAAGAAAAAAGAAAAGAAAAAAAAACAAGGTTTTCTAATATTATTAAATTATAATTTTGTATTAAGTATATCATATTTCCATAGAGTTATGGCCGATTTTTGATATTACGATAAAAATAATAAATAATAATAATGAGACCCGCTGAAACGATATCCTATTTAAATCTAAAGTTCACTAAAAATACCTTTCTTATTGTGCACAAAAAAAAAAAAATATGTTCACAAAGAAATTTCTCAGATACCTGCTCGAGTGCCTGACGTAGTAGTAGTAGTAGTAGTAGTAGTAGTAGTAGTAGTAGTAGTAGTAGTAGTAGTAGTAGTAGTAGTAGTAGTAGTAGTAGTAGTAGTAGTAGTAGTAGTAGTAGTAGTAGTAGTAGTAGTAGTAGTAGTAGTAGTAGTAGTAGTAGTAGTAGTAGTAGTAGTAGTAGTAGTAGTAGTAGTAGTAGTAGTAGTGGTAGTAGTAGTGGTAGTAGTAGTAATCTCCATCTATTTTGAAAAATGAAAATCTAAAAGTAGCTTGGTATCGCCATGAAAAGTTGTAGAAGTTAATAAAAATAAAGTTAGTAAATTTAATATAATTTTTAACTGATATTTTAATTTCTTTTGGACTGGAAATATTTCATAAAAGAAAATGAAAAATTATATTTATTATCTTCGTAGGGAGAATGAGATTACGAATTTTAGTTTGAGAAAATCCCGTCGCGATACACTCGCAAGTAGATTTTGAAGAAAGTACGTCGATGGGAAGTCGAGAATATAAAATAATTAATGCCCCCTCCCGAGCCCCGAGAGTTTCTTAAAGGAATTTATTCCTGTAATAATAATAATAATAATAATAATAATAGGGATACGATGTCGCGGTGGCTTTTGCATCGGTAAACCGAATGGAATTATAATTGAATGTTGAAATATTTGCTCTGCGTGTAAATTACTTATACTTCAAATTACTATACTTCTTAGCCATGGGAGATACCGTCCGGTATAGATCCTCGTAAAAATATATTGGCAGGATATGGAAATTTAAAGTTCATCCAAACATTGTTTTACATTTACACTCGACGCTTGGCCATAAATTCTAGAAATTCGTCTTACGTACGATTGTGAAGAACTAGTGGTGAGAAATATAAAAAAAGGAAGGGGGGGGGGCTCGAGGGGCCAAGATCTGATCTTCTGATTATCCTCCATCATTACGAGCTTGTACCCACCATATGAAAATTTCAAGGGCTATTGTCGAAGGTATTCAATTTTCTCTACAAATACGATGAGGTGAATTATTATCATCATTGTTGTTATTATTGTTGTTGCTGTTGTTGTTGTCGTTGTTGTCGTTGTTATTATTTTTCCTTACCTCTTAAGTGCCGGGTCGTCGTAATATGGAAAAACCGGTGGGTTATTGAGGCGTAATCAGTCTAGCGATTCCTTGAAGTACCGGCATATTGCACTTGCGTCTTTAGGTTCGAGTGACATTGAAGGAGCCCCTTTTTGTATATACAATGTATTCATTCCTCCCCCCACCCTCCAACCCCCCACCCCCTCGACCTTCGCCCCTATGCCCGATCCTTACGTACATCTTTGGCTATAAAAGTAGAAGTCTTTCCAAATTTTCCGACCGAATTCGATTGCGCATTCGTCAGTTGGTGAATTGGACGTAGAATTTCCTCTCGCAAATGAATCCTCCTACTCTTCTTCTGCTTCTTCTTTTTTTCTTTTCTTTTCTTTTCTTTTCTTTTTTTTTTGTCGATTCTTCCCTGCGAGTATGTATTCACATGTACGCACGCGACATCAGTCGTTTCGTCTCCGCAAATAAGGTATTCTACACTCGTATATTTTATTCACTTTCAAGAAAATATACATCGACTGAGGAAAGCGTGCAGGCGCTTACGCACATGACGTACACGACCTTGATCGTCTCTCCTCCGATCTACAATTCGATTCTTTGTTCACGTACACGTGTATATGGAATCGAATGATTCAAATCGCTAGGACATGAGGTGGAAAGTCTCAAAGGATATAAAGGTAAATACGGGCGCATTGGATATTTCCTTACGTCTAGCGATATGGCTTGTCGATGAGATAAAAATTAAAAGTATGCAGAGACTGTTTATGAAATACGTTACCATAAGGAATAAGTTGGGAATGCAATTTCACAAAAATTCATTGCTTTATGCCATCTTATTGCATTTCCTTTAATTCGACCGTCGTCTATCTTATCTAGAGTCTCCAATTTCATAATAAAATACTACTAATAATAAAAATAATTAAAAAAAACTATATTCCCCAATTTTTTTTTCTTCGATACATTATGTATTGGTTTAATTTCAAATGGCTTTATATTCGATATAGACTTTTTGATTAAATTCAATCCCGTGTTGATTAAAAGTATCGCTTCAAACGTCTAAAATCATGACTAGATGAATAATATTATACTCCCATGTTTTTCCTTTATAGTTCATTTACTAAATTTCATATTCTCGAATATAGTTAGAAATCAAATTATCGGAGCTTTAGAGGCACAGATAATTAGATTACGCCGTAGAAAATTTGTTGAAACGTATTCGAAAATGGGGATTGCGTAAATAGCTCCATTTGAAACGTACTTGTAGCATGAAAATCCGATCTTGGCTGATTTTGTGATCAATCACAATTAATTCGATGAGAAAATGTTGAACCTTCACAAACTCACGAACATTTTTTCTTCAACCTTGTTTGTCGATATACTAAACCAAAATAAGGACCGAATTTTATATATTCCTTGACAATTTTTTCAAATAAATAATAAAAAGTTAAATTAAAATGGTATTCTGTATTAATTTAAATGAATTTTATTTTCTTTCAAATTCAAAGAATTAATTTCGTAATTCTCTAATAAGGACAGGAGAAATCCTTAACTGTATAATAATGTCATCTGTATTTGTATTTCAAGAGCAATAATACGATATTTCTTATGAATTCTTGAAAATCCTGTTGGATTAAAATAAGATGGAGTATGAAATTTAATTTTTAGGGGAAATAAAGTATTATAATAATAAATCATATTCCTTCTATTTTGACATTAAATATTTAGCATATCCATATAATAGCATATTTAATATTTTCCGACGGTAGTTTTATACAATTAAAAGCTCATTCCCTTGAACTAAATGTTTTAATTAAAAGAAAAAAAGTCCTATTTTTTGAAAATCTGAGCTAAAGATGCAGTCCTCGGTATGGTAAAAGAGATTAATGTAAAAAAGTCGATTGTAGATCAAAGGCAAGATTCATACAAAGAGCCACAAACTGTTTTTAACGAAACTATAAAAATAAATACGAAGGTGTGCGTATTAATCTGCAGTTGTGTATATGCAAATGAACTTTTGGAATTGCGTCCGCCGCATACGCGTACGTGTGTATCTGAGAGTGCATGGGCAGGTAATTACACGCGTGTGAGTATCATTCAATTAAGCACCCGGGGTAGTAAATAAATAAAAAAAAAAAAAAAAAACAAAAAACAAAAAGAACAACAACGATAACAAAAAGACCTCTGTTGAACATTAGGCCATTAAGCCATATGTCGACGTTTGACCTTGTAAGAAAAGGCCGACCGACTTTAGGTCGACGTGGAAGGAGGGGATGAAGTTTGTGTATCGGCAGAACGCGTACAATGAAGGTGGTTACGTGAGTAGTGGCGCGGAGGTAAAGGCAGCCCCAGTAGTAAGCCGGCGATCGATGAAAACTCAAGGACTTTACAGATATCAGTAAATATTATCAGCTTTCAGCGATCTTCGAACTTCCTGTTTTTTTTTGTTTTTTTTATTTTTTTTATTGTTTTTCTTCACCTTCTTGTCTTCTTACGACTCGTTTGAATCTTCGGAGGGTTAAAGAATTTACGAATTCGCCTTTAGTGTCGTCTTATGGAATTCGCTTATTATTACAAACTCAAAAAAATTCTAGTAAAGAAGATCCGTCGGTCGCTTTTATCTTTTAATGTCCATTAGTTTATATAATTTTTATTCAGAAAATATTAGATAAGCTTTCGTAAGCTTTCAAATTAAGAGATTGCTAAGGGATTTTTTTTTTTACATCACGATAAGCCTGGAATTTACGATGAATATACAATTCTTTTCTTCAATATTTCAATACGGCATTTACAAAAACAAAAATTAAGTGAATAGATTACGATGTCGAGATATTATTACGCAGCATAAGAAAAAAAATATCCACGAGAAAACCACAAGAAAAAAATATAAATAATAAATGTACAGCGAAAATGAATTGTATAAACAGATAAATTTAGCATTATTATTAATTATGTATTAGGTATCGAATGTTTAACTTATGATGCGAGCTTACTTGACCAGCTCCTAATGAAAAGATTTCTATATGCAGAATGCAAAAAACGTACGAGGATTTACTTGAATATTTAATTAGGAAAAAAGTCTCACGACTGATAACTAATAAAATTGAAAGTCTACAATATTTTTCACAATGCAATATGAAATATCGATTTTGTAATTAATAAACATAGTTAAAAAAATTCAAATAAGCTACGGAATTTTATAGAACAAGTAATCGTAAGTCATAAAATGAAAGGATATATTTACAAAATGATGTATATTATACGAAGAACGTGTTTAATTAACATATTCATACGTCAACGGAAATGCAGATTAATCTAAAAGAATAAATTAGTTCACTTTAAATAGTAATCATTGTTTTCGCCAATGAATATTCCATCTCGATCTCCGCTACTGTATTCGGCTAGGAAATTATTATGATAATTTCTTTCCAATGGCATTTAGAAATATGGCAATATTATAATTCGTAAAAATACTTAATAAAATATCTAAGTATACAAACAATTATGAATGTATCCGTATTAAATATTTTCTAAAATAGTTGGTTTGCTTCCAAGTTTAGTTTGGTTACGCGTCCCCGAGAGTAGTTATTTAAAATTCAAAATTAAATTCTTCTTAATTTTAATTTTAAACATTAGCTAATTATAAATCCATTTCTTTTCCATTATTCAATTAAGTAATGGTAAAACGAAATGAATTAACCGAGCACAATATTACATCTCTTTTTTTCTTTTTTTCTTTTTTACCACATTTTAACAGCCATTACACAAGCTCTTCTCTCTTACCGCGACGCTTTCATTCTCTCCTTCTCCCCCGCCCCCTCTTTCATTCTATATTAAAATAATTGAATTTATAAACACACACGCGCGCGCACTGTATGTTACGAATTTTTCAATATTTCATCAGTTTTTATAACAATGTTAATGTAATATAATTGTAATAATGCAACAATGATTATGAACAAAAAGAAGATTGTCTAAATAGAAAATATTTATAAAAATTGCATAGAAAGTTAAGTCTCAAAAGATATTAATTTTTGGTTCCTTAGACTTATGCATGACTTTTATAAAAATATGGAAATTTTATACATTTTTTTCAGTTTTGCTCATATTAAGGTTACGGAGGAATTTCGAAAACCCCAGAGTTAGAGGTAAGAGGGATACGATAGCGTCTATAAGATTATTATCTTAAGACTTCCTTTGTAACGTAGACGCTTTATTATGGATCAAAGACGCCTCACGTATTAAGGAAGCGATTTCTGTATACGTGTATGCCTGGGTGTGATAGAGAGTGCAAATAGAGCGAGAGGGAGAGAGAGAGAGAGGAAGAGAGAGAGAGAGAGAGAGAGAGAGAGAGAGAGAGAGAGAGAGAGAGAGAAACAAGTATCAACAACGTTACTAATGTACCTAAACAAGTTAAAGATTATTATTGAACATCGCATTAATCGTATTAATACATACAGATGAGTGCATATTGCATTATTGAAAATGATATTAGAATTATTATAAGACGAAGTTCTGAAGTAAAAGTGTATTGCATCCGATTGGTCGATCGGATCGCTTTGTGTCAAAGAGCATATAAGCTTGGCGAATTAGTTTCTTCGAAAGCTCGTGTCCGCTCGTCCGTTGTAGTTTTGCAGAGTTGGCAACTCTGGCCTCTAAATACCCCTCCATACAATATTTAAGTCGAGGACTAAAAATCTTTTTTTTATTCGTAATTTGTTTGAATTCGAGCGCGCGCGTCCTTAATGCACTTATTCGTTGCTGAGCGATCGCATCAACCGCCCTCATACCGCAGAAGTTTCATCAAGTCAAACGAGTGCAATCGTACGACTATAAGCAAACCTTAATATTTTACAATCCTTCGGGCTATCGCAAAGTCTTACCTTAAACGTCGAGTTAAAATTGTCCGCGACTGTCCCACGCGCGTCCAGCATCTACGGAATGAAAATAAAGGCTAGCCAAAGGTCGACTGTCAATAAGATATATATATATATATATATCACGTGATAAAAACTCGCTTGAGTAAGTTTTAATAAAGGAGACGAGTGTATTTTTAATGGAAAATGAAAGTCGCCTCTAAGCTCGACGTTATGTTCTGGCTGTTGTTGTCGTCGTCGTCGTCGTCGTCGTCGTCAGCGTCGTCAGCGTCGTTATAATAGGGCGGAAGACGCTTAAACTATATACCAATTTGTGCTTCTGAAATTTATATCCTTGTTACCATTCACTAAATTGTATAGGGCTTATTTAATTATTTGGAATACCCATCTGTTAAGAAATACGAGGGTATCTGAGATATTACAGTGGCGGAACCCTTTCATTACGCACGCAGCTTTATTACATGTAAATATAGGCAGAGACATAAAAAAAATTTTTCAAAGACGAAATGCCATATGTTATTATTTTAATCGATTGATTTTCGACTGAATGCGTTGAAAATTTCATGGCAAATAAATAGAGATATACAAATTTTTACATTATTCACTTTACCGAGCCCCTTTGGGTACAAAACTACCCATATTCTCCAAATATACATGACCACGTAGATCTAAAAAGATCGCCGGCTCCAGATAAACTTTGTTTACATCCAAAAGTAAAGTTTTTCATTCTCTTATTTAAAAATAAATTGTAACTAAAGAATTTTAATTTACATTGATTTTCATATACCTGAGCTCTACAATTATTATTTATGCATATTTTCAACAGTATTTACGTACCAAGCACTCGTCCGGTTTGTTTAATTACCCTTAATATTTATTTGCTTTTCACTTAATATACTGAAATACAACTTATCTTAGAATTAAATAATTATTGGAATTAGCAAGTCAATGTATTTTGATGAAAATATAATATATTATTATTATTATTCGGCAAAATAAAACCAGGCTTATTAACGATAAATGTTAGAAACATTGATGTGTAGAAATAATAATATATCTGTTTCAAACTAGTCATCGAGTTGATGCATATTAAATTTTATTTCGTTTATCTCCTATATATTGCAGAATTTACTATAAAGATGAGATTGATAATGTATTAGAGATGTTATTATAGGAAAAAGTATTCGCTCATAGTGAAGTTACCTCTAAGTTTCTTCACTTATTCGACTGCATAAATTCATTAAAACTTTGAAAATCTTAGAAAGGTCTCCAAGCAGAAAAGCATTCTTATGCAATTCAATTCTTAATACAACTAATTCTACACAATTACTTATAAAAATAGTAAAAATTAAATTTTTTTTCTTTGTGCTAAATCAAAGAGAATTAATGTACTAATACATCCAAGGTTGGCAAAGTCTTTTAAACATTACTGAAATACATCGGTTTCTTCGAAGGTAAATTAATCCTATGTATTTAAATTTTTATAACAAAAAGAAGTTTATAATTACATCTGAAAAATAAAAAGCAGCTTTTATAATTTTCAAGTATTTTGTAATAACGAAAGGCTTTAAAGAACATCCTACTTTTGATATTTAATTAAAAATTATCGAAATCACGCTTTAGGGTATTTTATATGTAACAATATTCATTCTACAATGTAATATTGGAGGGGAAAAAAAAAAGAAAAGAAAAAAATTCTAATATGATACGTTGAATACGTACGTTAAGTCACGGATGAATAAAAATTATTATCATTCGGTTGTATTTATTCATCGTCGTAGCTACGAAACCATATGAGATTTCAGATTTGTAGAAATATTAGTTTTTAATTATAAGATAAAGCTTTGAGCCAAAGAATTTATAATCATCTTAGCAGAAGTAATATTGACTTATTATTAGCATTATATTTGGAATGCGAGATTTAGCCAATATTCTGCATATACAGGATATCCAAGAAATGTGCGCAGAGAACGTGCAGAAGCTTAAAAGTTGGTAATAGTAAGTCCTAGGGATAACAAAAGGCCATTATTTTATTTATATTAAAGCATATTGAGGAATGTGGTTTGGAATGCAGTACACTTGCTATTCAATGCTTCTGATGATTTTGGTTGACGGTATGAATAGGCCGAGCGCATATTGCACGTAAAATTAGTGCGTTTACTTGTTGAATCGGAATAACTAAATCAAAGCAGCTGTCGAACGCGAACGAGTTCCATTTGGATTTTATTAATTTCACCGATGAATACGGCAATGAAGCATCGCTAACGTAAGCTTAGTATAAAATTGAAAATTTTCCCCAAAAACGTACGGGTTTTCTCATAAGGAAATAATTCTTCAACATTTATTTTCTATGGAAAAGACGCGCGTACGCGCCGATTGACTTGGCCGGATGGAAAAATAAATACGTTTTCCTGGAACTATTCCCGAAACGAGAATCGTCCATCGATAAAACTTCACGCATAATGCCCAGATCCCGTGCAACGCTCTTTGGGGGGAGGGTTGCGTCGGCTTGCGGGAGGGAGAGGGGAGAGGGGGACAAAAGTAAAAGAAAAGAGAAGAAATCGTCCGAGAGATCTACAGACTTCTGATTAATATTTCTGCCCTTCTAGCCGCGTTTTGTTCCCGCTGACGTAATATTCGCTCGTATATTGTTCCTCGGCACGCAATCGGCCCGGTAATTTTGTCGCCCCTGTATCTGAATATGTGTACTAACCAAGTGCGCCTCTTCCGCTGGAGGTACTCTACACGCTTGTTGGCCTTGGAATCTCGTAAATAACAGGGCCGTGCACGATGCGAGGAAACGCCTCGGCACATGCGCTTCCCTATCTCAAATTATCAAGCGAATGCGAAAGCGCGGGTGGGATGGGAGAGGGGGAGTGAATGGAAAGGGGGTAGGGATGGGGGGGGAGAGAGGGAGGCTTATTCGTAGAGACAATTTGTCTAAAATTACTTTCTCTTTTCTCCATCTTCAACTATCTCTTATTTCTACAAGAATCTCTTCTGCAATTTTTTTCCCCCCCTCCTTGTGATACGTCCGCATAAAGAGACCGACGAATACGTATTCTATGGAAGCATGCAATATTACAGGCGTATTCTTCAAATTTGTGCTTTTCGTGCACGTTGCCTCTTCATTATTGTTTATGCACATGTAAATGCCTCGCATTCTTATGCGTATTCCTCATGTAAATATATACATTGTTAATTTCATATGTAAACACGACGTTCCAAACCAAGGCATATCACGAACATATCATCACTTAATACTTTTTATAACAATAATAACAATAACAACAACAATAATAGTCAATAACAATAATATAATTGTTTTTATAACAATAATAATTTATATATTATATAAATAATAATAATAATAATAATAATAATAAGTAATGATGATGATGGTTATGATGATTATGATGATTATGATGATTATTATGATGATGATGATGATTATGATGATTATGATGATGATGATGATGATGATGATGATGATAATAATGATAATAATGATATTTGCTTGATCGACGTCATAAATTCTGTTGTTATGCAAGTAATGAAAATTTCAAATCGTTCCAATGAGAAATACATTATATTAAGTACGTATTTCATGTTTAGTATTATTGTTGTTCAATGTATAGCCTTAATCTTTCCATAAACCGTATCTTATTATTCAAATTGAATTACGAATTTACGATACTCAATATACTAGATAAATAATAATGGTAAATATTAAATTTGAATAGAAAATTAAAAGTAAATATTTGATTGCTTTTAAGTTGAATCGAAATTTATTAGTAGATTATACACAAAAGATTCATATTTATTCGATTAAATGAAAAATGAAATACAACAAAGTGCATTATGCAATTAGGATTTGAAACCTTTCTAAAGCTATTTAATTGACCATTCATTGAATTGTAAGTCCTCGTTTAATAGAAAGAAAGACAAAATTTCAAAAATATCCTTGGTATATTTCAAAAATTAGTCTTAGTCAAAAGATAGACATTTTTTATATAAATAAATGATTTTGTCTTCTTTTTTTCTGTTTTTTTTTTTTTTTTTTTTAATACAAACTCTAAGCTTGTTTGAAATTATATTTTATAATATAATTTTATAGAGTAGAGTAAGATTTAGAAAATGTTGACGCAGAATATACTTTATTATCTTAAAAGCTCATTTACACAAATTACTAAATTAAAAGTTTTATTAAATTTTTCACGTTTAAATTCAGCCAAATGTATAAGCTTAGTTTTGTAAATATATTATTAAAAAGTTTAATTACAATACTTTCATTATAATATGTATTCATAATCACGATTATCACATGTGTAAAATTATCGTAAAAAAAATTTTTTTAATATATTTATATAAAAAGTATATGCATTACGTATGTAGACTGTCATTCTGTCTATAGAGTTTTTCGCTGTAATGTAAAGAATACATAATAGTATAAAAAAATTAGTTAATCCGATACGGTCCAGTAATATTGAATGTCCTTATTCGTATTTTAAATCATACACTCACATTAGATGGGAAAAAAATGTAGTTTCCATATAATCCGAAAATAGTGTCGTTGATGTATATATATACATATATATATATGTTTCAATTATTCTGATTAAAAGAATACTGTATAACAACGAGGCTATGCTATACAACAAATAATTTCATAAATACTTTAAGCACTCGCAATAATACAGCTAAATACGCCATTACGTAAGTAATCAATTAGATTCTACAGATATTCATGAAAGACTTGCAAATTTTTCTTGCATAAAGTACCAGTTACATTGAAAGCGTAATTATAATCTGATCTCTCAAACAATAGGCACCATTAATTAAATTATGAAATAATCATTCTATAAATATGCGTGCATTTAAAAAGGATCACATTGATGTAGGGGATATAATATACTAAAAAGATATAAAATATTTCTTATAATTGTAGTTTATTGTTTTAAAGGTAAAATGAATTTCATTAAAGATGTTAACAAAAAAAAAAGTAAATGTTACCCTAAAGAAAAATTCTAATAATAGTCTTGAGAGTACTTTTACGTATGAATCTCTTTTTTCAGCTGGTTGTTTGAAATTTATAGTAGTCGGTATTAAATTACATTAATTAATTCATAAAAAAAGCCTTTAAGAAAACGGGGTAGAATATTATTCACAAAAATAGCATTTTAACGTTTAAGTTTTTTTTAAAATAATTAAATTCAGCAGATTAGTGAAAAATTGATTGATACTTAAATTTTCCAAACTTTTTTCAAATCACGATTGCGAAATGAATAATTATTCTTCAACTGTACACTAATGAGGAACGATTACTTTAATACATAGTCTTACATTTAAAAAAATGAAATAATTCCCTTGGGGAAAGAGATCATTAATTATATTTGCAGTGATATCGTTGACCTTGTGCATGTATTCTATGAATATTTAATAATCCAGATACAAAGATATATCTATATATATATACACAATGAAGTAGAGGATAAATTAATTTAATAAATAGAATAGTAAATAAATTTGAATTATACGTGTAGAGTATTGGTTGAGTAACTATGAGTATACTTAATCGGATAAGTACTCTAGTATTGAGGCATCAAGCTCGAAATAAATAGCCTACTTCCCTTGTCGATGCAATCACTTTGCATTAAACAATGAACGTGTATTGTCCAGAAAATTATATAACTTTCTCATAGAGCTTTGAATTTTTTGCCACTTTGCCAAATACCAATACGAATCATCAAGGGAAATAGAAAAAAATAATTCTTTATGAATTTCTTCTGTTTCTTTACATTTTTTTTTTTTTTTTTTTTTTTCTTAAAAAGCAATTTCATCGAAGGTGTTTAATTTGCCGATGTGGCCGAGTAATAGACAAGCTCAGTATGAAAAAAGTGTAGAACAAGGTGTGTGCCAAGGAAATAGCACTTAATTAGAACAGTAGGAAACAAGGGTAAAGTACAAAGTTAGCTATTACGACACTCGTCGGCTCTAGAAAGAATAAATAAGCCATTAAAACGTTTTTATTAAGAGTGTATATTTCAGGGGGGTAGGGGGGGGTTATTGGGGTGGGGTATTGGGGCGGAGAGAGCGGAGAGGGCGGAGATGGCGGGATCTCGGTTCCTCGACGAGCGAAGCACTTGGCTTTGGCTATGATCCTCGGGTACGCATCCGGGGGGCTCGGGTTCCGAGCACGTTTCCAATCCTGTCAGCATCGACTAGCCGAGAAGCGATTAAAGCCGAGCAAACCTGATAAATCAGCGGCTGCTCGATACGGAGCCTCCGCCCTATCCGATCCTCCTCCCCTTCTTCCGGCTATCCGATAAATCAGCGGAGGAGCCCCCTCCTCGGAGTAGCACCCCGAGACAGCACCCCGAGGCAGCACCCCGAGGGAGCACCCGGAGGCAGCACCCCGAGGCAGAGCCCCGCGGTAGCCCGGGGAAGGATACCGACGGCGGATCCCGCGCGAGGGCGCGAGCGTTCGCGGGGGCGGGCGACACGCGTCGCCGGCGAAATCGCGCGAGCCTCAGTTCACAGCTGGACGCGCGAGTTGGCGGACGCCTGCCCGAGCGCGGAGTCGAACCACTTAGGCGGAGACGCGGCCGCGGGCACAGGAGACTGGCACGGGCGCGCGCCTCGGTATTGCCCACATTCCGTGATTATTGTGCTGGCAGGCATTACCCGGATAACATGGCGACGAAGAACGTAGAATGTTAAAGTGTCAACCGGCCCAGAAAAGGTAAATAAATAGTTAAGAGACAACGTATCCGATTACGTCGCCCGGGGCTTGCTTTTCATTTCTAAGCATCCCCTCGTCCCTCAGTGCGCACCCTACGATCCCGCCCTTCCTTCCCGCCTCATTCCTTCCTCTCATTTAATCATAAATCTTAACCTTATGTATGAAAAGTAACCCGATCCTACCCTTCTCTATAGTTAATTATCCATTTCTCATTACAGCGAATTAATATTTCACTCTTGAATTAACTGTTATACGCTCCTTTCATTTTTAATTTGCACTATTGCGTTTCATACGCTGCATGCACGTAACTTCAATTTATACGAGCTGCGAAAGAAACTGATACTTTTAAATTCCAAATTAATTAAGAATATTATTTAGCTTAGCCTTACAATTACTCCTTAAGGAATTTATTCTCAATTCGGCGTAATTCAACTTTAATAACATTTTACGCGATAAAATCGTATTCCCAGCTCCGGTAAAAATCTTCAATCGTTGAATCATTTTCTTAAATTTCTTAAATTATAAATAATCCATTAATTCCTATGATCTGAAAAATCTCATACGATTCAGATGTAACTACAGGTGTCAACTTCTTTCTATATTTCAACTATTTTTTTGTACTTAAGTTTGCTTTAAATTTATGTTATTTTTAACGGCCAAACTTAATGGGACAATTCGATTGAGAACGTCGAATAAAATAAATAAATAAGTTTTAGTAAATTTTTATAAAAAAGGAATTGGATCATTTATAAATATTTACCCTCAAATTTATACATTGACTTTAGGATTTATAAGAATATAAATGTACTTTTATTAACCACATCTGGACGATCTGGAGTTTATTCATACTTTAAATTGTTGTTAGGAAGCTAATATTTTGTTTCTTTCGTATATTTATAGGCTTCGCTAGAATAGGAATTCCAAATACTTTATAAATTTATACGGACTAAATTTATGAAAAAAATTAAAATAAGAAATTTCTCATTCCTAATATTCAAAATTATTTATAATTTCAAGTACTGTAAAAAAAAATTTATTTTTTTACCAGCATAAACTGTCTTAAATAAATGAATTTTTATAATTTAGTATACAAATTGCGATAACTAAACCTTTTAAAAGGCTTTCATAAATTTATTAGAGGAAATATACTAGTGTCCTTGTACTTAAATTTTTTTAACTCGAAACTAGGTAAGTGTTATAATCAAATACATTTTTTATTATAAAAAGACAGCGTCTATCGGTTTAAATATAAAAAAATCTTTCTTTTGATACGTGTTACGAAAACTGTGTTTTATATAAAAAAGTTTGAAAAAATATTTTAAAATTGCTATTCAATATCTTTTCTCTAAAAACTATTTATTAGCTTGTTCTAATTATTTTTCTATTCATTTATAAAAATAATGTAAATAAGTAAAAAACTTAGTATTTCCGTAATTGACAATAATATTATAAAGATTCTTACGATCAGATATAACTATTAGTGATTTTACGTTATATGTATTAATTAAATGATCCATAATTTTTGTTTTGTAATCAGATACGCGTACTTTCTAGTATTAACGTAAATAATCCAAAACAAGATATTTATTTATAATTAATAATTTAATATTAACAAAGTGTATCGTGAAATGTAATTTTTTTTTTTAATTACACGGCATTTTTACTTAGTTTTACTTAATTATAAGTATATCGTGTTTCTATCATGTTTCTTGGTCTCGAACTACAAAGAGATAATTTTTTAATACAGATGATTTAAATAAATTAGTGCTTAGTTGTCAGAACACGTAGAAAAAAAAATGTAAAAAAATAATAACCGCCAATTTATTAATTTTGATTAATGTTTTCTATACTGGTTCCGTACTGTAATCTATAACTTTATAATAAAATTATAATTTGGATTAAAAATTTGATATTATGTTATTAAAATATCAAAATATTATTATACGAAATTATTAATTATTCAGCTCTAATAATTTTAAATGTCTAATTTAAGGCATATTTATCATCATCAGGGTAATTAAAATTTTAAGTAACTCAATAACGAATGTATTTGCCGAGTAATTTTTCAATGAAATGAGGTATTTATAATAATTAAATTATTTAGTATATTTTCAAGTAAATAATTCAATTGAATATTATTTACCTTGGAAAACATTATTAGTTTAATGTCTAAGAAGAACAATTTTTTGCGTATTTTGAAATACATTTTAAATAATGAAAGATCTTTCCCGATTAAAAATATATTTAATAGATACATTTGGATAGAATGTTAATTATCTATATTTATTTAATATGTATGTAAATTTATCATTATAATCTTTTGAATTTTCTTAAGCAATAGATTAATTTTGAATGGAATTTGTAGATAAAATTTACTTAAATACAATAATACTCCGAGTACAATACGTCGTAATACGTACATGACCGAAATATTTTATGTAAGTTCAGGTATTGTTTGCCGAGGCCAATTTATTTAAATAATATAAATGTCTCAAAGTAAGAAAGTGCTGTTGGATTAAAAGCTTTTAATGCGATATTTCCTTATGCGACGCCGTATCTTTATATAAAATAAGTACGGTAACATTATTTCTTTTAAATTATAAGCAAAAGCCCGTATCATAAAGGTCAAGTTATGTGCAAGGACGTAAGAAGTTACAGTGACGCAAGGAGTTCAAATGATCGAACTGAGCCGTCAGTACGAAAGCATACAATATTAGGCTGATTTTTGTTCGATACTAACGTAAAATAGCATCTTCCTGCGTAGACCCTCAATAGCTTACAACTTTTCTTAGTCATAAACATAGAGATTTGCATAAAAAGGATCCATTTTATTAATTCGAATTTATATGCAACTGAATTTCCTTTTAAATTTCAAAATATTTTTAGACGAAGCCAAGCCCCGAACGAATGCCTTAACTTTATAATGCTTTATTCTAAAACGAAAAAATATTCATTTATCATAAAACCGTGGAAAGGTGAGGAAGTACACGACACGCACGTATACACGTACAAATATGTTTATGCGTATACGTGCACGTACATTCTATTAAAAAAACTAAAAATCCATGCATTTCGTTAAAAGCATTAAGATTACAATTTATAATAATAAATAAAGAGGAGCTATAGGAAGGATTAATTATTATAAAATGCAATATTCTTATATTGGCTGAAATTCTTATAGGTATAGATTTATATTTGGAAAATTTTTAGAGAAAAACAAGCTTTCTAGCGAAATGAAATTAATAGTAGTTTTATGTATTCGTAGCTGAAGGCTGTACACAGAAACTGCATTATGAACTGAAATTGATTACTTAATGCCTCGCCATAGTTATTAAGCGCTTTCTTCATTCATATTAAAAGTATTTCTTCATCTAACTTAATAACATTTTTTTTTTTTTTTTTTTCATCCCGTTTTCGTGCTCCGGCAATTCCAAACACATAAAGCAAGTCTTTGCAATTAAATTTATATCCCAATCGGTCTTTAAACACTCTTATTATACCCGAACTCTTAGGCGATGGGCTTATTTTAAAATAATAAAAATGCTTCGGTTGGGTGAAAAAAGATGGCGCTCGCAATCCCGCAGTCGAAGTATGTTTGCGGGCCCTAATCGATTATCAGGAAATACATATCCTGCCCGTTTCATTTTCGCACTCTCGCTTACTCGCGACGCTCACGCGGAGGAGACGCTATTTACGATCGTACGCGGACGGCCAATCTGTCCGCAATAGAGGATATAAATTTTCCTTCGTTTCTCGACACGCGTTATTCCGACTGATTATCCCGGCGATGATCCCGAACCGCGCAAATACCTGTCGCTGTAATCTTCAGGATAATACAGATTCGAGGCTCGTTTCGGTTCTCTTGATCCTTCCGATATCCCCACCCCTCTCCCGCCATCCCCATTCCTCCCGCGCTTTTATTGGACCGTCAGAGTATCGAAGTACCGAGGCATCGTGGTAGCGTAGGAGTTAGGGGAGGGGATAGTTGACCGAAGTGGCGAAGAGTCGAAGAGGCGAAGAAAGGAGGAAAACAATGAATAGAAACAAAGAATTTCGCGGGGATTTTCGCATGCGATATCGACCTTCACCCTAATGCGGCTTATATATAACGCAAATAACATTGCTCTCTGCACGGATATGATTTACTCTTACGAAAACTTCCAAGACAATGTCTCGGCAGGCGCTTTCGAATACATCTTTAAAAAAACTTTTATTCGATGTTATCTTTACAAATATTCGACCATATAATTTACTTGGCTACTATTTTCATATAATCTGGCATAATGACAAAATGCTGATGAGCCGACATTGGAATTCTAAGAAAATCCATTCGAGATCTTCATTGGTAATAGGAATTTTTTTATGCAGCTAAATGATTATGCGATTAATTAACGAAGGATTTATTTGATCGCTTGAGCTGAAATTTATTCAAACATTATGGAACGTCATGGAAGCATATGGAAGGCTATACGAGCAATTAGCCTTTCATAATACAGAACAAATATTAATGAGTTCGTTTTTGTAATTTTAGAATTCATTTTACCAACGGATTATCCCTCGTCATAATTATAATTATTAAAAGGCTTTCCTTCCGTTCCGTTATAAAATTCTGTCCTATTAATATTTTATTAGTATTTTGGAAAGTAATTAAGTGTTTCAATAGCCTCGTTTTAAAAAAATCTTGCCAATTATAATCTGCCGACAATGTTTATTTTCATATGCGTGTCCGCTTCGTGCTTCTCGTACACGTACATACACGTACATAGCATAGTCGGTACATTAACATGTAGAAGTAAAGCGAAATTAGCTTTGCAAAGATAAAAACCCTTTGAAAAATGTAAACGAATAATTTATCGAGAGCATGGGATAATCTATTTTCACACCTTCTTAATGATGTAATGAAATTCTAAAATTTCTTTAGCTAAGAAATATTTTCAACCATAGAGGAAATTTAATATACGATGAGATACATGTAAGCTTATATGGGTGGGTGTATAATGTATGAGCACCTTAAAGCGTAACGAACGAGCAAACAATAAATATTGTATTTTAATTGCATCAGTATTATTATTATTATTAGTAGTAGTAGTAGTAGTAGTAGTAGTAGTAGTAGTAGTAGTAGTAGTAGTAGTAGTAGTAGTAGTAGTAGTAGTAGTAGTAGTAGTAGTAGTAGTAGTAGTAGTAGTAGTAGTAGTAGTAGTAGTAGTAGTAGTAGTAGTAGTAGTAGTAGTAGTATTATGTCACTTAGTCAATTAATAATTTCGATTATGATTAAAATGCTCGCCTCACTTTAGCATTCCAATAGTACCTTGGAACCATGATTAAGTAATAAATAGCTAACGATTAATTGGAAAATACTTATATAAAATTTTACTCTAATAGTCAGGAAACTCATATTCGTCAAATATTTTACAATAAAGTTAAAGTTTATAGATATAAATATTTAACCTGTTCAAATTGAAATTAGTTTTTAACGTAACGTCATAGTTAGTTTAATTCTATATATTGAATTTATAGAAACGTAGTGGCAGAAAAATATTATTCAATATAAAGGGTATAAAGTAATATATGTATGCAATCGTTTTTCAGCGATGGAAACTCTCGGGAAGCTCTGTAAGTCACGCTATAATTACATTTACTTAAGATAATTATAATATAAAAATTATTTCTCTGTTAAATGAAATTAAATGGTTTATTTTCATGAATTTCAACTATCGCATACCGACTGCACATCGTCTCACTTTCATGCTCCGTTTACCGAGTCATCTTATTACGAATGGGATTAGCTGACCTTAAATTCTAATGCAGATATTCAAAAATAAAATAACTGCATATTTAAACGACGTGATTTGCTATCAGGCCGTCATCGCAATTAACGTTACATTAAAACATTTAATATAAGAATAATTCAATTCATTATCGTCAACGAAACATTCGGAAAATACTCGAAACTTCAATTTCATAAAAAAACTAGTAGATTTCAAAAAATCTACTCTATGAATTTCGTAAGATACCAATAGATACCAATATTATTTATATAAAATATAAATAATAACAAAGTATTTATTTATTTATTTATTTATTTATTTATAAATTATATTATGAAAATGGTGTTCAAATAAATTATTAAATTAATTTTATTTTTCAGGATATACGAATTTTAAAGGCAAGAGCCAAACGTAGTTAATTGTAAAAAACAAAACAAAAAAAAAACAAAAACAATTGGTTTAATAATACAGAGTATGGATTGCTTTTTTTTTTGAAAATTTCTGAGAGTAATTGCTGATAGTGTATGGATTTATTTTTATTTCACATGTTGAAATTTTATTTCGAGCGACACACGTTTGTCACCGATTCGTCCGTCGCAAAATATTGTTGTTTTCTTTTATTAATTCATAATAAAACATTTCAATAACATAAAAATCTGAATATTTTTACAAATACTTTGAAGAAGAATTTAATGGGTATGCGCGCACGCACGTGCGTTCCCCTGAGTGGATTTATCCGTAGGCGTCCGCATATTAATATTAGCTGTATAAATTCCGATGTTTATTACATGAATATTTTGCAATATATAAAAATAGGATGAATTTCTCCTAGATATTATTATAATGGATTAAGTAATACGCGTTATAATTCCATTTCAATTTAGTAATTAAAATTTCTTGCTTACTTATCAATAATGATATAACTTTTAATTGATTCATTATGGGGGTATTATGGCAAATTAAAGCATCTCATGATAAATTATTTCTAATAATTTTGCTAATGATTCTTCGTTAATTAAACTGTTTACTGCGACTTTACTTTCATCTCGCGCATCGCAATAAGAATGTAAATATAGTAAGTAAAGTTACGAGGAAGAAAAAATAGAGACAATTTTCCAACAGATCATTTTAATAGATTTTAGTAGACGCGTAGCAGCTAAAGATTTCTCTGGATTCCTTTAGCAGTCGCAGTTTGTTTTTTTTTTGTATTCCAGATATTATAATCACAAGCTTACATCATCTGAATACATTTTTATTGCGCAAGCTCTATTATATTATAAGGTATGACGTACTCGATCTAATCCAACGTATTAGCTTGAAATTTTCATATTTTCGAATCTTACAATAACAATAATAAATATTGTTCTTAAACTCTTATGATTAAAAATAAAGACCACACGACCTTAATATATATCATTTCTATTAAATGTGCATTAGTCTAATTTATTGTTAAATCATTTATCGTTTCTGACGTTCGTGAAATGTGCTCAAAAGACATGGAGAAACCTTATTTCAATATTTCCTTCGAAATTTGCATGTAAAGTACTTAAGTGAGATCTTGGTAGTCGAGAAAATACAGTTTAAGTAATATCAGCTAACAATCTCTACACAATTTTCTAATTACAAAAGTTAATCTAATGACCACGAATTCACGTCTTCAAAGTCAGGCAGTTGCGTTAGTACAGTTTCGTAAATTATATTATACGAATAACCAGTGCTCGGATATCCTATTATATAATTAATTATTGAAAAAATCGACTCGATCGTCATTCACATTCGTCTTATTTGCTGAAAGCCAAACTTTTCAGCATTCTTTCAGAATCTGAACATTGGTATTGAATATATTTGACTAAATTTAGTAATAATCATACTTTTCTCTACATCTAGTTAATTATACGCAATTTCGATCATAAATACTACGTAAAGTTCAAACGCTTCTTCTCGCGATATTCAATTTAATAGCGCTAGGAATGGATTTAGAATCATTTTGAATACGCGTATACTGTGAGAAATAGATAGTGTGACTTGTTCTGTATTTGAGAATGAAGGAAAGTTTCGGTTCCGACAGGACGCAGAGGTTACTTCAATGAAATTAGTCTCTCGTAAAGCCATGATGATTATACAACAAACGAATGATTTGTATGAAAGGCACATACCATTGTAACATTAATTAATCAGTAAATAGTTTAATACATGATGATAATTAATATTCGTGGATAATTAATATTGCATTTTGATGAACTGAATTGAAATTTAGAAATCTGACATTATTAACATGCATGCACGTTAAATATTTCATTTTATTCCACACTTATTAGAAATGTATCAAATATTAATTAATTCTAATAATATATATAATTTTCTAAGTAGAGTGTCGTATTATGCTATTCAAGTCCGACGGTGCCACGGTTTTATACTAAGGAAATAATTATTGTGACCTAGATTAATCTCGTATAGAAAGTTCTTGGTTTTTAAATATTAATATTATCACGAATGAGATAATTTATATGAAAAAATTGGGTGTGATGTTAGCGATTAAACACTGGCTGCGCTCATCCATTTGCATTGAATAATAAGTTAATTATTGAACAGGCTGTACCGTAGCCAGACTTCTGTGATTACCAGATTTTCATTATAAATAAGGTTCACGTAAGCCATACTGTGGCTTAGAAGCAACGGTTACACTTACCATTACTTCAACATTACTTATTACTTCAAGCCTTCGTATCTTTGAAATTCATCGATTAAACGGCCGTCGCTCACTTTGTTTTATGTAAAAAAAAAAAAAAAACAAACAAAAATAAAAAAAAACGAAAGAAAAACAAATCAGAAGAGCTTTTTATTATAAGAAACGTGTATCGATGGTATGAGTTAAAGAACGTGCTATTGTAAAAGATGGTCAGCGCAATGCATCAAAGGAACGAATCGGACAGGACAAGCGAAAGATATTGATGAAAAAGGTCGTACAACGGAGGGATTCAATTAAGACAAGCAAATTGTTCCGAACGAAGATGAGTTTAGTAGTTTATCGACAGCACGTAATTAATACGAGCGAAGCTCTTATTTTAATTTCAACTTTTTATACACGCGAGGGTTAGATTATTTCTGGAGAAAAAAAAAAGAAAAAAAAAAGAAGCCTCGTAGAATTAAGTAATTAAATATAATAAAGCATATATATATATATATATATATATATATTTTATTTACAATTATTTGAAGGCGGTTTGATTATGAATTTATTGATAATAACACTGAGAGTAATCGCAAGTATTAGCGAATGAAGTAGCATAAACAGTATTATTCGTGAAAAGGAGGATTTGCAAGCACGTGTTCGTATTACAAGTCGGAGATGGAATATGCGTCGGTCGGCTAATTGATCGCTAGTAGATGGGGACCGGCTTCGGCCGCACGGAGCCAGCGGAACAAGAGACATTCGCTCATCCAATAATAGCGGAAATTTGCGTGAAAAAATAAGTATATAGTCTGTAAATGTACGTACTGTGATGTAATCGGCTTAAAGTTCCGTTGGGTCGGATGGGTGGGAGGAAGCAAGTCAACATCAAAGTGATCAGCTCTCTGTCTGTGGCCGCAGCTCGGAAACGAAGAGGACCGAAAATAGCAAACTTCCGGTCGGAGCTAATGGCCTTCCCTATTTTTTTTGTTTTGTTTTTTTTGTTTTTTTCCTTTTACATGGAGCCTGGCTTTCCAGGTGCGGCCTACGGTTAGGCGAGCGGCGTTTGTCAAGTACGCCAAGGGAAATCATGAAAAATGGACGAGGTTGGCCTTTTCCTTTCCCATCCCGTGCACTCGCCTGCCTCTCGTCGGTCCCAAAAAACGTAATAACAAAAAACTTATAGGGAGATGGAAGGAACGCTTTTCCATAGGTTTCGCATTGTTCGAGCCTCGTTTATCTTTTTAAAAATCTCTTGCAACTCCGCGTCTCGCACGTTTTCTCCCAGTCAGTCATTTATCATTCCCCCCCTCCCCCACGCATTTGTAGGAACCATTAGTTTCCTGGTTTTGCGCACACTAACCCCTTCCCGCTAATACATTACACGACCCCGAAGAAGGAAGTTCGGCTCGCGAGGAGCTTCTGTCGCTCGCGAGATGCGAATATTCAAATGCATCGCATGTAACTATCTTACGTAACGTCCCGAACCACTAAACTGACATTACTATTTTAGGATTCCATGCGAGCACGTCCCATTATCTCGGTTATACATTTTTAAGTGGAATATTTACTTTTTTTTACGTTTACATTAGGCGCGCATTACGTGCGCGTGGGGCGTGGGGCGGTGTCGGGGGTGGGGGGCGTGTACAAAAATACTTGGATTCCCTTCGATCAAAATAATAAATTTTTACCATCATTTTATTTGTTAAACCGAATGTAAAAATATTTTATAAAGCCTCGCGTGGCAACATTCCTTGTATGCCACGTAACCGTATAAGGAATAATAAAGGGGAGGGGGTGGGAAGCCGTAGTAATTTGCATTTTACAAATAACCGACTCTCTCCTACCCCCCACCCCCCACCCCCCTCCTACCCCGCCGACGAATTGCATTTCATCGGCGATGATATTGTTAACGAAGCCGGTCGTTTTGATTAATGGTACTCTTAGCCTTGGTGGTACTTATTGCACATCGTGGAATCCCGTGAGCGGTAAGTTACGAAAAAAGACTTAATTAATTTCAACAAATAATGCCAACGACTGTACGAGTTAATAATATTAAGGTCGCGTCGATTTCATTAAAGAGTACTATTTCATTAGGAGACGGAGGAGTAAAAACAGTATTGCGCCCCTAATTGCCTTTGATTTTATTGTTGATAACAAAAAATTTAATTACTATCGGCGGATTGAGCAACGGAAGCAGAGCGATAATCTAAAATAAAGAGGCGGTAGGCTTTACCGTCTTACCGTCCCGCTTATTGTATAAATATTCCTCTCAAATGTTTGTTTAGCCGTACTTTCGTATTAATTCGTCGAGCTTCGCGATACATAAGTCCAAACAAATTGTACAAAATACATACCTTATTCATCTGTCGTTAACTGTCGTTAGGCGTCTCTTGGCTAAATTATAATGCAATTGAAAGATCAATTAACGAGAGAAGGAGAAAGGGGTGAAAAGTCTGAAGGGGGGGGGAGGGGACGATAAAATATAGGGAAACCGTGTTGGAACGAGAGACTGGAAATAGTTGCATAGTATAGTCGCAAGTTCCTGAGGGGCGGGAAGGAAAGGTCTGTTGAGCTGCCCAGAGGCCCTTTATAACGTAGGTAACGCGGACATTTATACACGTAATCTTCGGAGCGCGCAATAACCGACGCCGATGAATAATAATAATAATAATAATAATAATAATAATAATAATAATAATAATAATAATAATAATAAAATAATAAAATAAAATAATAATAATAATAATAATAATAATAATAATAAAAATAAAATTAAACGCCAACGGTGGGTCAGGTGATCTTTGCGAGCCCCGACTCCTCAACATTCATTATTATTCTATAAATGATTTACCTCTTTTACCTCGTTTACCACGAGGAGGACTATGTCCTCCTTTTCACTCATAATAATATTCTGCCTTACGTTAAGAGTAATTGGAGTTCCTGTTCAATTTGTCCAGAAATACCTGCTCTTTACTTATTAACGATTATTATGGTTTTCCTACTGAATTGGGCAGGTGCGATGTCGAGGCGATATACGGGAAGCTCGAGTCTCGATATCGAGATTGGCGCCCTATCTCCCTCTCTCTCTCTCTCTCTCTCTCTCTCTCTCTCTCTCTCTGTCTCTACATAAATACGTTAATTTTCAGCAGAACATGAAAATTTCGGGGGAGTCATTTGCGATTCGGTATTGATTTATTCGAGCATCGCATCATCTGATGCGAAATGACGAAAATAATTTTTTTATAAGCAATTATAAACATTCGCATATTTACATTCGCACAAACTAACACGAACAAATTCCCTACTATTTAAAAGGCTTCTATTCCCCACTCCTCACCCCCCCCCTCGTCCCAAATTTACACGAATTACAAATAAAAAAATATAAATACAGTTGCCTACTAAACGAGAATGAGTTAAATGTACATTTTCCGTTATAATTTTACTAAGCACACGTACACATATGTAAAGGTTCTGCCGATTCGGTTCCAAAACTTTGAGCGAAAAATACGAAATGCTATTACAAATATTGGCCTAATGATTGAATTACAATTATCAGACATTTTAAACGCAAACTATACAACTCTTTCCGTATAAATAATAAAATGATGTACTACATTCCATTTATAAATATTTTATTTCCAAAATATAAAATGACAATACAATACCATCCAGTATTTATAGTTCTTTTTTCTTTTCTTTAATATGTATTTTTATTATAATACGTAAACTAATGTCAGTATTTATAATTCGAATCCAGACAGATACGTCTAATGGATTTTATGTTTCGAAATTTATAGTACAAAAACAATATTCCATCAGTTATACAGACAGTCTATGACCTGGAGCATATGTTCTAACCAAAGAGAATATTTACCAATACCCAATACAATACAATTATTCCTTTCCTGATTAATATTTCAATTCAATTATTTAATAATATTCACGATTAATAAATTGAAGAAATTCAAATGTAATTGGCCTTGATTTTTAAAAATATGAACCATTTGTCAATGATCCGAGTCGATAAACACAATTTCAACGAATAATGAGTAGAAATAAATTATAGATATAATGATATAATAGTTTATGGAGTATTAAAACTTAGAAATCAAGATTTTTGAATGAAATTATTATATCTAATAACAAGAATAGGAATATGTTTTTCTTTTTTAAATTTTGCAAATGTATTATTCGAACAGACTTATTTATGAACAAATACATACTAAGAAATATTTATTGGCTAGATAGGATTGCATGAAAGGCTTATCTACTCATACTTTCTTTTAATTCTTAGATTAAGAAATAAAATTAATAAATATTCAGATCAGAAAACATTTGATAATTAAAATTAAACCGATAATGTTAATTGAGCTTTAAAATTTCGTGTTTTTATCTTTAAACATGTTAAATTAACGATTAATTTAAGATCGATGATACAGATAATCCTAGTGCGCAGTGAGTGAACTCAATAATTCCTATATAATTTAGAGAATGAAAGTTAAGGCGCAAAGGATCGGGACCCGTCATAAATTAATGGTAAATTGTTTTGATAGGAGGAGAAAAATATTTACAAAATACACAAAGTGATAAAGGATCGTATAAGGTTTAAGCTTAATAAGCTTAACGAGAGGCGCAGGATCCGAATGTAAATCATAAACAGAATTTTAATGGAAATTGCAAAAAAAAAAAAAAATACGCAAAATTGAATAGGCCAAAGCCAAGGACTCTAACGTGTAAGGGCAATTAGTCCAATGTCATACGTTTAGCATATAACATTATATTAGCATATAATGTCAAAACGAGGATTTCTTAACAAATTTAATCTAGGTACAGTACCTGTAATCCACATACAAATTGAATTGCATGGAAAATTTATTATATAAAGCATTAATGCATTCGTTAATACATCCCAACTATTTATTTAATAATAACAATATTTCCATAAATACGTTTAATATATATGTGTGTGTCATATATAATAGCGCAGATGACCCGACACTGCAAACTCACTGTGCGTGCCAAAATTAATAAGTTATATTAGTTTTTATAGAAAATTATAATTGTTGAGTTCATAATGAAATAATTGTTTCGGGCAATATAAATTACATTAAAATTTAAATTTTATAAAAGTAATGATTGAATGAAACACGTTTGGAATTTTTTTTTTTTTTTTATCAAATGTAAATATTAAACGTACAATAATTAATGAAACACAAGACAGAAACGATAGGAAATTAAAATTTATATAAAATATCTCTGGGAAGTATAAAATTTTGCAATTTATAAATTCATGGGATACAGTTGATGTAAAATGATTTGCTCATCTATCAAAATAAAACCATTTAAGTAGCGAGCATTATGCAAAGCCCACCCCCACCCATCTGTTGGTACTATTTCCTTATGAATACAGTGCACTACTCGAAAACAACATTTGTGCGACTGAATTTTAAAAAAATTTAGCACCAATATACTTAATGTATCTGAAATCGATACATTCGAAACGTAGATGATACTATTACGTTCTTTTATTTGGAAGAGTTTTTCATGAAGTAGCTGAGGGACATTTTTACGATACCTACGAGTGAATGCACTTAAGCATAAAAGATTCTATAATTTTTTTAAACTAACTCTTTTACACCATAGTAGTGGTAGTAGCATTAGTGGT
The DNA here is from genome assembly GCA_018883505.1 of Ceratosolen fusciceps. Lineage (NCBI taxonomy): Eukaryota > Metazoa > Arthropoda > Insecta > Hymenoptera > Agaonidae > Ceratosolen > Ceratosolen fusciceps. The sequence continues at coordinate 8,185,884 of RCIC01000001.1, forward strand.
AGTGGTGATGGTGGTAAAAGTAGTAGTGGTGGTGGTGGTGGTGGTGGTGGTGGTGGTATTACTCGAAAGGAGAATTTTAATATAAATTAACAGCAAGCATTTATTTCCTAATCTTCAAAGATTATTTTCCCTTTAAAGATTTACAAATATTCTAATCGATTTAAAACATGAATATCGATAATCCCTTACCGATTTTGTAATTATTAATTTCATTCCATGATTGTATAAATATTATTCTCCTCGCTTAATCTAACTTTTAATTTGAACTTGTAACGAGAAAGAATCCCATACGTAATATATCTGATTTTGAAATGATGAACCAAGTAAGTGAGTATTTATACCATATTGGATTTCGATAATATTTTCATTTTGTATAATAATTATTGTAAAATTTCAAAACATTAAATATTCTATTGTTTTCTTATAAAAATAAGAATCATAATGAAAATCTGTAAGAATTATTTTAAATTTTATTTTACTGAATTTTAGCATTGAAATTTCTTAATTTCTTTCTATATAATATCTTCTATATAATATAACATAATATCATGAATAAAGTCTTTTACTACTTATTTTTAATTAAATTCCGACATTCTCGATCTAATATCATTGTATTTATTAAATACAAGAAAGGATTTTTATTAAAAATTTATGGATAATAATCTAAGGGAATATTTACGGGGAACAAAAATATTAAATAAATCATTGTATTCTTTCTATTGTAAATAAAATATCAATTTATTCAACAAGATCAATTATAAAAATTAATCAAATATGCATGAGTAAAAAAGAATTATTGAAAATTTTTTCGATTTAAAAATTCATAGTAATTCGTATAATTATAAAAAATTTGAATATTATTATGAATTTATGTATGAATAATAAATAACTAAGTATTTTCTTTCAATAAAATCCGCGCTCTATATATAATGAAAAATTGTAGTATTTTTCCGTGAAATGTTGAAATACTTTCTACATGATTAATATTTGACAATTTTTGAACAATTGCTACATAAAACATTCTCGTATAATCGATTCCCTCTATTGCATCGTGTTATAATTCATTAGTGTATTTTCTTTTTAGCTCAACTAAAAAGTTCTTATCTTCGTGTTATCCATAAGTAGTAGGAGTAGTACTAGCAGTAATAGAAATAGTAATAAAAGTGTTAGCGGAACAGTTATTAGTAGTCGTATTAGTATAATAATGACAATAATAATAATAATTCTTATTATTATAATAACACTAATAGTAGTAGTAGTAGATGTAATAATAGCAAAGTGGAAGCACTAGAAGTAGTAGTAATAGTAGTAATAATAGTAATAATAATAATACCAAGAATAACAGCGTTGGGTTTGGCATTTTAAAAGGTTCGCGCTTCGGTTATGGAGGTGTGTTTCATACATAAAATGGAAATTTCATAATTAGAAAATAAGTAAGATTGTGTTTACGTGAACGTAGACATGAATGATTTGGTTAATTGTCTACAACTACGATTGCATGTGGCAGACAACAATCATTTGGTTATATTGAACATTATTAAATATATAGGAAATAATATTGAAATATCGGCTGAAGTTCACAGTTCATGTTCATATTATATAAGAATACGAGTCTATTGTAATTACTCCGTTTCATTGTCACTATTTAAGATAAATTTTTTGGGTCTACGAATAGACCGGATTAAAACAAATTTTTTCAATTTTTTCAATTCTCATATAAAGATATTACATTAATTAAAAACTCTTCTCATTATCGATATAATTCTTTATAACCGTGTTATTACTGTACACATTAATATATAAATACATATATATTATTATAAAAACGTATCAATATGTGATTATTTATAATAACATGGGTTTTAAGTGGGCCAACGTTTTTCTCGCAATATTATATTTGTTGTATTTCAATAATTTTATAAATCGGCAAATGAAATTAATCTACCTGACATTGAATATTTAAGAATATAAAATATCTTTCTGGTACATTCTACAAATTTTAATAAAAAAATTTATTTTTATTCCATTATTTACTCTTTATATGTTTGTTGTGTAATTAATTATTATAGAATGCCTTTACATTTTTATTTATTTTATTTGACATTAGTAATAAGTTTCATTTTCGATGTATTTCTTATTAAAAATGTATAGTTCTATATTAATTAACATTTTCTATCAAATAAAAATAGATAATTATAACAATGTGATTATACTATTTTTTCAAAGGGTAAATAGTAACAATAATTTTATTATAATAGGACTACTAAATATTATTGATTATTTATAAATTCAGTAGAATCAAATTATTTAACTAAAAATTTATAAAATTATATTTATAAAATATATAAAAATAAATAATGTATAAAACCATATTGACGCTCAAAAAGTCGAATATATTTTTTTATTTTTTAAGATTTTATATGTCATAATTAAAAATTAAAACATTTTTTATGTTTAAAGTTTAGTATATAGTTAGAAAAATATACAATAAAGCATTAAAGATTTTAATTTTAATGTTTTTGTGTTATATCAACATATACAATTATCGCAAATTATTTAATTTTTATGTATTATTATATAAGACTTTTACTTCATTGGTCAAAATTTTTTAAGTAATGATTAAATATAACTTTAATAATATTGGCGAATTAATGTGTGAGTACTGTGCGGCAATATAAGTTCGTAGCCTTTAACTATACTTAAGATTAATGCTATTGCGAACATAGTTTTTAAATATTTGAATAAATATAAAAATTAATAATCATTATTAAACTATGGAATGGAGTACATTTACGTATAATCGATAATTTAAATATTTTATAAAAATAAATATTCTACATTTAATGTTACTGTAGATTTTTTTTATTAATTAAAGATTATTAATGAAATTTGATGTCTTGATTTAATTTATGTTTTTAAGCACTTTTGATGGATCTTAAAATCTTAAAAGCTCTAAGTTGTAAGTGAAAAATTCATTATTAAGAGCATTATAAAATATATTTACGTGAAATGATATGCAGGACTGTCTCGTAGAGTGAATAAATCAAGTTTAATAAATTTTGAAGATGGAAGTTTCCTTAATAACATGGAATTCTCATTGTATACGCTTTGGGATTATTTAACATGTATCAAGAGTAATATTAAAATATCTTCATTGTTATTATTTGTCAGAAAAATGACATCTCTTTTTTATAATATGCAGACATTCAGAGCTTGTATCCTGTTTGGTGTATATATATACATATATTCCTTTCTTTGAGAAATACTAATCATATATAAATAAAACAAGAGCTCTGAAAACAGCTCTGGAGAATACTTATTTCATTATTGTTACACATTTCAATATATATTTATGAAAGGGGCGAAGAAAGTCCTGAATTGTTACGTCAACAACGTAAGAAATATAGGTAGGCAGGTAAAATATACCCGTAATGAACTATAAAAATAAGTAAACGTCATTATCTGTGAATGTCTCAGTTTTAATAATATTTTGAATAAAAACTGCTATTCTTATAATAATCAACATTGACTTCAAACGAAATGTAATTTAGAATAGTAGAGTTCGCTGGTGAACAATCACTCGTAAATGCCGCTCGAATGTACGATCTATACTTACATTGTATTATAAAGAAACTTATTTAATGAAATTATTGATCGTTTTGTTTATGTAAATTACAAGGACTTGAAAACATGTGTTACAGAATATGAAAATACAAGATATCTTTTCATTGAACTGAAGTTCGATAAGTTTAGTATCGGAAAATAAAGGGAAATTTTAGCTATGTGTAATAATAATAAAAGTAATAATTTATTTAACTTTTTAAAAATATATAACGATATTTGAAGAAGAAATATATATATATATATATATATATTATATAAAATAATAATAGCAATAATAATAATAATAATAATATCATTATAATAATAATAATAATGAATTAGAACGATATAATATTTTAAAATAACGTTAAAAGTTTATGATGTTTTAGAGAAAATATTGTTAAAACTACTACTGCTGAGTTCTTGCTTGTGAGTATTATACACAGAGCATTGAGACTCCAAGGAGCAATACCGGATTTTTATATGATTTATTATTGCCTTACACAGCTCGGCTGGGTATATTCATTCAGAAAATAACATACGATTGCGTTTATAACAGGTCCTGGAGGATTCGGTAACTTTCCACGAGTAAGAAGGAAAAGCGATTCTGGGCTCATTTCCATGTGTAAAATGGAGATTTTACTGCTGGTCCGTTTCCGATCACTATACACAGAATAATAAACAAGCTTTGTTTTCATACGCATATTCTCCTTATTATTATTATTTTTATTGTTACTATTGTTATTATTATTGTTATTATTATTATCATTATTATTATTACGATTCGTGTTCTTGTATTTTTATTCTTTATTATTTAATTGTTGTCAAAATACTCTATGATACGTTTTATTTTGAATCAATTATTTTAAATCAATTTTCGAGATTTCATTAGGGATTAATCTAATGAATATGATATATTTTCTTCTAATTTTTACGAGCGTACGGAAATTTTGTAATATAAAGTTCTCTAAAGCAAGTACTTTAATTTTTTCATATTATAAAATAAATGGATTAAAGGAGAAAGGTATTCAATAAATACCGTATTTTATAATATACGTGTGTGTGATAATATGACAATATATATTTTGATGTAGAGAATGAAAAAACAGTACGTATAGAGAGCGGTGTTTGTGGCGAGGGCGGGGGGGGGGGGGGTGTGAGGGGGCTCTAGTTTGTGATTTATACTGGAAGCGGCAGAAAAGGAAAAATGCCTCTTATGCAAAGCATGTACATGAACTTGTTAGTGATGGCAGTATACAAAATGTGTATTTTCTTGAATCTAAGTATTTAATGTGCTTCTAGCGTATGTGTTTTTATACAAGCGGTTTAACTGTTTCATGTACTATTCCAGACTATAACGACGTACATGCGAGCTAATCTTCTCGGGCAATTAATTTACTTTTTCTTTTTTTTTTGAGAAAGAGAGAGAGAGAGAGAGAGAGAGAAGATTCTTGGTAGAGCTGTTAAATTATTTTGAAATTAATTCACTTTTTCCCGAAAAGCTATAAAAATAACTAATTAAGACGGAAATACTGATATTGTGTGGCACATATTTTCACAAGAAATATTATTAAAATTTCCAATTGTAAAATGTTAAGAGTAGAATTATTTTTAAAAATTTATACAATATCTTTCTAATAAATATAATCCTTTAATGGAGATTGAAACAAATTAGGCATTCCAATTAGAAAACAAATAATTTTATATTCTAATCTAATTGTAGCTATGAAACATTAATTAAAAGTTACAATAAATTATTCTATATATTTGAAACAAAAAATATTAGACTATATACAATATTATTATTATTATTATTATTTATTCTTATTGTCAATGTTATTATTATTATTATTATTATTATTATTATTATTATTATTATTATTATTAGTAGTAGTAGTAGTAGTAGTAGTAGTAGTAGTAGTAGTCTATTATAAACGATGCATCGAAATAAAATTTTTCGAATAATCTTTCTATTTCAAAATGAATTTAGATAAAAGTATCGTATTTTATTTGCAGATTAATTTTAATTAATAATACTGGAAAGAATTTCTTGAAGATTTTGAATCTGATTATCTTCGGAGGCTGCATTTCATAGCAATTGTTCTATTGTTTGTTCTATTTCACGCTGTACAAACTTTTCCAGGAAGCTCCTTTGAATTCTCATTATTTTCGAAGCTATTTGGCTATTAATATTAATTTTAAAAAAATCCAAACGAATGTTAATTTATTTGGATACAATTTCATATGAAAAAAGAAGAATTTTTAATTTGAATGAAAATATAATCAATTTTATAACATTTGTATGATAAAATAATATTTAAATCAGTAGTTATTTTGTTATTTTCTAAACAATTATTTATTAAAAATTTTTTATTTTCTTTGCATACCAATACCGTATTAGGATCTATGTTTGGGCTATAAACCTATTGGCGTCTGATCACAGGGTGATAACCGAATTGAGATTATTCTTTATTGAATTTTGAATTAAAGTAATAAGACGGTAAAACTGAAAGTTAAGAATCAGTAGTTTAGCCGTAATGTTGCTTACTTCTTAGTTAGGGTAATGTTTTTCCTTTAAAAGCATATATAATCTAATTTATTTGCCTATTTACTTATTTATTTATTTATTTATTTATTTATTTATTTAATTAAATTCTATTAGATAACCAATATTACGAAATTGCAATCATCACAATTAATAATTTAATACTCATACATAATATATCATATGGATTAAAACAATGAGCTTACATAACTCTCTACAAAATGCATAAAAAATTTTTAATTTATTTTCCTTCAATCTTTTCGAATCTTGTAATGAGACTAAATAACTGCTCGAACGCTCATTAAACGCAGATTATATTATATTATCATCTCTTTTAGTTTCTATTTTCCTTCAAACTTTACTGCGCCCTTATATACACATATGCACACGACTATGTACGGATGTGTATATATACATATATCAAAAAATAATAAGACCCGATAAAATTCTTATTTCTCATAGAAATTCTTTTTAAGTTTTTTTTTAGAACGTGCATCAGGTTTTAAAAGAAAAGAAACAGATTATTCTAAAAAATTTGCGTGCACGAACAGAGTACTTCAGTAGAAAAATATCTTCTTGAATAAGATGCTTGTAAATTTTTATATCAGTATTTAAAACATTATATATCATTTATAAAAATATTTACTATGGACCTAATAACGTATAAGAGCGCATTTCGTTTATATAATAAATTATGATTATATATATTTACGTATTGATTCACGTATATGATTTAAATAATTGCTTGAGTCTAATTTAAGTTTGAGAATGTAATAATTATACGCTTATATGCCCGTTGTTATTGCTATTTGAATGATTACGTACGTAGGTGAAAGGTGAAATGGACGTATTCTGCATGGGCCCATAGGGCTAAATGTAATAAAACTGTGATAATACATGAAAGATCAAACGAAAGATTTTGCAAATGCAAACGAATATGTTAGTTTAATTGACTGAATCATAGAACTATAACTTCAATTTTGATAACATGAATTCTCAATTTTAATGTACATCGCCGATTTTTCGATGATTAATGCATAGCCAGCCTTCACCGAAAAAAGACGATGGTCGTAAAGCTTATGCGTCACTGAAAAAATAGGTCAGATCAGACAGAATAAACAGACATCGGTTAATGAATATTTTTTCACGAGCCGCCTTTAATAGCAAAAACTTTGTTCAGCGTGCTGAAGGACTCGATCATCATAAGGAGAACTTTGTCAAAATAGTACAGTATGAGTGCCTCCCTTTTCATCCTAATAGCCATGAAAATTAGTTGTGATAGATAATAATCCTCTATTATTTAATTCCTGTTTGTATAAGGATTAGCTTACTTAAATTATTACATTTAGCACATATATAAGCTCTTGCTAAGTTGACAGATACGTACGAGGACAATAAATAATTTTCTTTAACACCAATGTCACTAAAGTCGAAAAATTGTCTAATAAAATATATGAATTAAAGCTTGGCACAATTAAGTCTATTTACTGAAACAAATGAAAATTTATTTATTCCGCTAGTCGAGAAAAAGTAGTGTAAATTTTGCTAATATGCATTGTAAATTTTACAGCAACATTAAGTTAATGATTTATAATGAATGGCTCGCTGCTGGCTACCTAGACTTGATAGATTTACTTAAAATAGCTTAAGATCATAAATAAATTAAATTTAATATGAGCCTTGAAATAAAAAATTAATTGCTCACGAAGCGTTGGAAAATTAAAGGGATTTTAACAAAAATAAGTAACAATGAATTATTTAAGGAATTACATTAAAGCACAATGTGCTACCAAAATCATTATATACTGTATACACGCTACGACGTTCTCAGCTTCCCACTTCCCACTTCCCACTTCCCACTTCCCACTTCCCACTTCCCCTTCAAGCTGGAGGCATAAATATAATCCAAGACCTATTACGTATTGAAGTGAGCCCTACGGATTGCAGATATTTCGCGACGCGTAAGCGTCCCCGCCTTACCGACCGAGCACGGACTTTGGCCGCGTGATCGTGATTCGTCTTCTGGGCCTCTGCGGCCGAGGTGCCGCAAGGCGGACCGAGATGCCGGACACGAAGCCGGCTCCGGGTGAGGAGGCCAGACCACTCACGCCCTTGGCTTTATCGAGCGCGAGCAGGACGACGCAGGGCGAGAGCCTACAGCACTCGTCCGAGTCCATTCAGCCAGACAGGTGAGTCTCAATTTAATTAACCGGGGATGATCCGCTAGCCGACCTTTCGGCTATTCGGTCTTCTTGCAGCGGATGCACGTAACCTGTTATAAATACATTTTTAGAGCAGATTTTTTTAGTCGAGGTCTAAGCTCAAGGTCCGACCGATGGGATCACGGGATTGTAAGGCTCTAAGACAGGGTTTATTTTTAACATAGGTAAATAAATCTACGTGAATAAGTATATTCGTTAGAAATTTTTATTGATTTAATAACGATCTTATACAAAAAAAAAAAAAAAAAAAAAATTACTAGGTAAAGTTTTCTTTGGGATGCTCTTCTGTGTAGAAAAAAAAAAATATATATATATAACGCTGATGATAAGGTTTGTTATAAGAAAATTACGCTTCCTTGAGCAGCTATGGGATTTTGCAAAAATATATAAGAGAGGAATTTTAGTTGAATTATTGTCGATGTAAGACTTTTACGTAAATAAAAAAAAAATTTCAAAGATTTAATGTAAAACATAAGAATTTTAATGTTAATATTAATGTAAAATACAGGAAATGAACGATTTTTATGTAATTTATGCATACACGAGTTGAAAAGTAAAAAGTATCTTTTGCTCTTTTAGTATTGTATCGGGTATTTGGCTCGTGAAATAGCGTAAAACTAAGGCTACAACAATTACACACGTATTTAACGTTGACCAGTTTTAAAAATACGAGACAATAAAAAACTGATAACGAGAGATTTAGTTTTAAGAGTTTTAAGAATACTGGACGGATATCTAGCGCCACCGTTTAATACCATCAACAATTCAGACTTAATAATGGCTTAGAAAAAATTGACCGACTTTCCGAAAGATATTCTTGATTTAAGCGAAAAGTGTTTATCGAAAATGTTTACACGAATGGAAAAAGTCTCATTCCGCTTTCGTTATTTATATCTATCTCCATTCAAATATTACAAATTATATATTTTCTCGATAAGGAGATGGAAAATTATCTGCAGACGTAATGAGCTCGAAATTCCTTTCCTAAACATTATGTCTTGTCTGACTTCATCTATTAATTTTTTTTTTTTTTTTTTTTTTTTTAATTGAACAGACTGGTATATTATACAATACAATTTTTCAATACAAGAAAATTTTGGAACGTACATTAATTTACCAGATAAGCTTCAACGCTTCTCATTCATACTTTTTGCAATAATATCCGTTTAAATTAAATCTAAAACGATTGTTGTTTATTTTTATCTCATTCGCTTCGTCCATCCGAACGTTCTCTCTACCAATGCAATCCAAATGTAATATTTATTGATAATTATTATAAGACAAAAAATATATCGCGCAACTTTTTCCCTACCCGGTATTTATCTTTACCCTGTAAAGATTATTTCCATAAAATTATATATTTTGGATTGGTAAGAATCGTATGTTATTCTTTTAAACGTACATTAGGATAAAAGAATTTTCAAAAATGTATTTTCATTCGTGCGCGTGGAAAAAAATATAATTTATAATTCAAACATTATATGGGAACTTTATTATTGTACTGGATTTATAATTACATTCTAATTATGTTTTTAAAATTTATTTAAAACATTTGAAAGATATCTTGTAATTTAGATTTTTATTATCCAAGAATATTTATCTGAATCGTGATGGTTAGAAAATCATTAATAATCACTAATTTGGACTCGAATTCTAAATATTTATGATCAGCTTGACAGATTAAGTTATAGTTGTTAAAACATTGTAACTTGTAATTATCCTGATTCATATATTTACTAAAACTTATTAAAAAACAAAAAAAAAATACGGAATGATATCTAAGAGAACAAATTTTTATTCAGATAATTATCTTTTTAAATATTGCACAATTAAATTATTCAGATAAGAGAGAAAAATTGCACATCCAGCGACAGAGTAAAAAAAATGAAACTTATTTTCTTAATCGTCTTTTATTTAAAAGCTCTGCATTACTATGACGCAATAAATATCATGACAATTGCAGTCTCACTCGTATATTTCATATATTATCGTTGTCAACTCTTGAGATGTAGTTTTTAGTCGTATTTATATGTACAACGGCATCTGACTTAATGACTCGTTGATGTACGGTAAGTAAGTAAGTAAGTAAGCAAGTAAGTAAGTAAGTAAGTAAGGGATGTTTAAATATTTATACGGAAAATTAAAACATTAAAAGCCGTTAATCATATAAATTAAAGCACGAAAGACTTTTATGTGCAAAGCTTTTTCTTCACAATAATTATGATGAGTTTAAGTGAAAAAATTATATATTCGGGATTAACGGGCGCAAACTTATTATAAGCCTTGAAAAAAAGAGAGAGAGAGAGAGAGAGAGAGAGAGAGAGAGAAGAAAGGGTTTACAGCTGAAATGTTATTTTACAATTTTGCCGCTACTCGAACATTCTCCTCACAACATTAAAATTAGGACAGTTGTAAATTATTTATAGCGACACTTGCACAGTTTTATGTTAGAAGATAATTAATGTAAGCAACGAGAAATTTACCTTCGACTAATATATTCTAAAGCGCAGAGAGGCCGGACAATAATGCGCTTTTCCCTGTCTTATGAGCCTGGAACGAATAAATCCCGAGAGTCCGCGTCTTTATCGCGTTAGGTGAAAAAAATTTTGCAATTATGAGGGTGCGCGAATCTCCTGGAAATTGGGACACATGGCATTCCGACTGACCAAGTCTGACCAGAATTTTGACGGATATGACAATTCGTTAGCGAACAAATTCGTACGCGCTTCAGAGATTTTTGATTGTCTTGTGCAATTTATCCAATCGATATCAAGAGACGAATGCTTGACTTTCACTTAAGACTTCATTCAGACTATTTACATCGGAATTTGGCTCATTATTCTTGAATTTTATCCCTCCGAGGAAGGATTTATTTATTGTTTGTCAGGTTACATGAGCAGACACGCATTTTTCCCCGCCTCTTCAACTTTTTTTATATCTTTTTTAATGAAATTCAAGACATTTAACAAAACTCGATCCTTCCTGCAACAACAAGCATTCGAGTACACGAAAACGACCATTTAAAATCATACGTTATTTTTTTAATGTATTTGCCCTTTGCGGGACGCCTTAGATCTTAACTACTTTCGACTAAAGATTCTTCATATTCGCGTTAATTAATACATTCCGCGTTTTATTCTAAATCGAGATAAAATATTATAGAGTTGCAATTGCACAATGGAATTACGAGGTTCAATTTAAAAATTTAATAAATTATTGAGCATAAACGTTTTATTCTTAAAAACGTGCATAAAAGATGAATATTTTTTTCATAAATTAACTACTTGTTTCAGGGCTTATAATAAAATTTAGTATCTCAGTTAATATTTTAGAATTTCATATAAATTTTATTATTTTTACATCCAGTTTTCACAGAGTAATATTCATTTCGCAAAAAATATTGTTTCGTATTCTTTAATAAACGATCGTTTTATATTAAATACTTTGACATGTGCTAAAGTTCGAAAAATACATGAGATAAATTACATTGGTACGTTATTTCAATTGACAATGAGCAGTAACATATAATGATACATTAATATTTTTACTCATCTATGCGTTACTATCATACATTAGACGTAGGATAATTGTTTAAAATTTATATCTTTATTAATATAGGCATCAGGAATAAGCATTTACTCTAATATTTTACTTGACGCAATGAAATTGAGAAGTTTTAATAATTAATCAAATTATGAATAGCTCATCATTAGAATGATCTAATAGATAAGTAATTGAAAATTCGAGTAAAATACGTATTTATATTTTCATATAAATTTTGTTATAATAGAAGAGTGAAGAGACTTATAAATTTAAATTTCTACTAGTATGTAAATAGTTAAAATAGCTTATACTTCCATTATAAGCTTTCATAGAAAATAGCTTTGAATTCAAATTTACTTAGATCAATTTAAATTCCGTAGCTCGTTAGTGAAATTATTTAATGTTGACTATAAATTCAGTTTAAGTATCTTTCCTCGCAGATATTTATTTATGCTATGCATGCTGCATTCTTTGTTTAAATACACAAGAATTAAAGCTTAGATAAAATAGTTTGTAATAATTGTACGTATGCGGGGCGATAAACTCTAATGCACCAGTTAACTAATTTTAAATCATAAAAAACATAATGAAAAGTACCATAACTTCATAGTCAATTTTATATCGTACGACGATACGCTTAAAAATATAAAAAGATCTAGTAAAAACAGGAGTTACGTAAAAAATGATAAATAATCTTGTAATAATAAGGGGAGTTATTATATTCTGATAGAAAAATATCGTAAAGGCAATCAGTTGCAATTACAATTATGGTGAATCAATTATAATAATTGACATAACTCGAAATCGATTCACGGCCTTCAAGGACTATAAAAATATAGATACTCGACAACGTTCAGTAATTGAATGACGCTTCGATACTTAACTGTGGGCCTGCAAAAGGAGCAGCTCCTCATGGAACCTTGCATCTGAAGGACAATCTGACGGGGAAACTCATTGCTGATCAAAGCTTTTCTGCGCCCTTACTTGATTTTGCACTAGTGACTCGTTAGTCTGCTCCGAGGCAGAATAGTGAATATCATAGACGACGAGAAAGGAATTGAGGTTACAATATATATATATAACAAATATATTTTCCAGTTTTTTAAAAATTTATTTAAATAATATCGTTCGATAAAACATTCGTAAAAATTTTAAGGAAATTAAGAACATTGATCTCGGTTCAATTAGTTTAAATAGATGAGAAGTATTTGTTTAAGAACGTGCTCGCGCTACCGAAAACTACGAAAATAAGAACAATATTTTTCTATGACTCGGTTTTCTGCTGAAAAAAGACGTACAGGAAATAAAGTTAGATATTTTCCTTGGGGATGTATTGTCAAAGGGTTTCGAACTAGATTTACGATCATTGCCACCCTCTATGAACTTGACTACAAAGAAAATACGCCCATAATATATCAACGGGACAAAAAATTTCTATTTTTGATTGATTTTATCAAGGAACAGCAGTTCAATACAAATATACAGTCGAAAACTTGTGTGACCACTTAAATAATAATATGCAGCAGTAAAAAAAATAATAATTTTAGTTGAATTTAGTCATAAATTCTTTTTATAAACGCGTATTAAAAAAATAAATATTAACCGAATTTTTTTAACAAATAAAATGACTGTTTCCGTGAATTTCCGAAAATATAGTAATCTTAAATTATCTATTAATTTTAAAAATTTTATTTTACCGACAATTAAATTGTATGAGTTAGAAGAAAAATAAAAGAAAAAAAAATACGTTTAACTAGAACGAGGATTAAAATTATGAAAATCTTCATGAAAATAGCATTTTAAGTAGAAATTTATAATTAAAAATTCGACCTTTTCTTTAATTTTTTATATTTTTTATTATTGTTAATACAAATAAATAAAGAATTTTATACGGAAGTGCACATATTTCATAAAAGATGAAAATGCATATGCTACGGGGTATTACTGTAAATAGCTTAGGTGCCCAAAGCTTTAAAGAAAAAAAAAAATAAAGAAAACTTTTTAGTTACCATTCAACATAAATTTAAAAATGCGAATAATATTTTGTATTAAAAATATCAAGAATGATATAATTTCTCGGTAATTGCCCTTTTACGAAGGCTTTCATAATCTGCCTCATTTCTCTTAATAAATTATTATTGCAAATTGATTGAATAATTTATTGGTTAAATACAAAAAAGCTAAAATAGTTGTAAAAAAATGCTTTTATACATGTATATATATATATGTTTGATAGGAGCTTATGAGCATTCATTCAGTCGAGTTGAATTTTATTTTTGAACGTAATATCCTTTTAAATCAACAGACATTTTTCAAAGATGCCTCAACTTTTTCACCTGTACAAATAATAGTTCTCGCTTTATATGGTACAATGAGTGTAGATGGGCATTATGAAATTCTCATTTGATGGAAATTTCAAGCATGCAGCGCAATTGTTCAGTTTATGAAATAGAAAATAAAAATCGAGAAAATAGGAGATGAAATAAAAACCTAAATCTTTTGTAGATAATAATTGTGGAAGTAAAAAAGGGAGTCTGGCTCCGTTTCCTTCATATCATAACATTTTTCTTATTTTATGTATTTTCATGTCATATCTGAAGACAACGTATTTAACAATGACCCTTTATTCATGATAATCGATAACGAAAATGTCTTTCTCGACTTTATTATTAAATCTTGTTTTTTTTTGTTTTTTTTTTTTTTGTTTTTTTTCATTTTCTAACAAAAATATTCATCTGTGATCCATAAATCGACTGTTATTCGCTTTTACGACGTAGATTCAAATTTCTTCAGCGCCCCCTTCGCCGTACCCCCACCCATCGTTCCCCCACTCTCCTCACTCCCTAAACCTTTCCTATCGTTCTGGCTTAAATTCATTAGTTCTGTTACAGAGAGTACTTGAAAATCTTGATTCAAACACAATTTTTAATTTAGTAAGAGAAGTTCGCCCTTTCTCGCTTAAGACAATGTTTCTTCAGACAATGTTCTATTAAACAACGTTCTATCAATATAAGCATAGCAACGAGTCAAGTGCATTGCGGCACAATATCAAAGTTTGCGCGTTTATTTCTTCCAAAAACATATTACACACCTAATTATTATATAAATAAATTTTAAAAAATTCCAGTGTCTAACGGTTTACGGTAATAAGGTGGTAAAAAGTATTCAATATTGGCATTAGTGGCTCCTGTTCTTACGTTGCATTAAGTTGCAATGTAGAAGTTGTAAATGTAAAATTAAATGAATTTTTATATCTTTGAAGCGGTTTTCAATAGATAATAATAAAACCATATTTATGAACTACAGTATTACATAAGTATTCATATAATATAAAAAAAAAAAAAAACAGCATGCCAAGTAATTAGCTGAGATTAATATATTTCTATATAACAATAGCGTGGTTAAAGTACGTATTACGTATTACGAGAAAATTATTAAATTACAAATCATTAGCCTCATCCTATAATTAATTTATAAATCATATACGTTGTTACATAATTCATTTAATAATAATAAAAAACAAAAATATCATTTTTAAATTTGTATGCGCTTGTAGAGGAAGCATTTAATTTCGCATTCTTCAATACGTGCTTAATATATTATAATTGTCATTTTATTTAATTAAATTTTAATTATAAATATTTAATAATGTTTAAGCAGCTACGCCGTTATTTAAGTTCAATTTGAATATAGAAAAACATTTTTAAAAAAATTCTATGAAACTTTTAATAACAATAATACAATTGTTCGCTAATGAAATCTTCTTTAGTTTACTTAAAGTACTTTTTTAATTAATCGCAATGCTTGGATTACATCATGACAACGTGCCACCCTAAAACTAAAATCTTAATACTCAATTTATGCTAAAGTAATTTTAACATCCAAGTTCACTTCCAATTAAATGAGTTTAAACTGTCCACGCTTCTTTTCTATTTACTTCGCATTGCCTATTTAATTATTTCGCCATCTTTATGAGTATTTTCATAGTAAAAAATGAAAAATATTCATTCAATATACTGAGAAATTTACTGGGAAATAAATATAATTAAATGGTTTTCCTAAGCAAATGAAATTCCTATAAGCCCCACGTGATAACGTGATGTTTAATCTGCACATCCTGTAATAATAATTGAATCAATCATTTGACGCATAACGCCGATAATTTTCGCTACTTATTATAATTTGTGGCAATTTGTGTCACGAAATTCCCTTTAGGTAGTAGGTATGCTACTTCTTGGCACTCCGGTATTATCAGTTAACATTAAGGATAAAATAAATGAAACGCAACTAATCGTTTTATCGTTCCATTCATCCGTAGAAGTATAGTCGATTAGTAAGGTAATGGCTTGGCAGTAAACTTTCTTTTTATGACTTTGACAGGCATCACATAACCCCGTTGACCTCCTCCTACACCTTTACGTCTAGATGGATACTCGTGGCTTGAGAGGTACAAATTTAAATATTTGCTCAGCTATTTGAAAATATTTTATTTTTGATTCTCTAAAGCTAAATTCTCCCCATGTACAAAACTAAAAACTTTAGATTATATTTTTATAATTAAAAAATAAATAAATAAATAAATGATACAGCTTATTAAATTTTCTGAATCGCGAGCTAAAGACAAAGTAAAGCGTATAAATGAAGTGGCTACGTTTAAATAATTTAAATAATATAAATCATCGACGAAAAGCTAAGCGCTATCGATCTAAAGTTTATCTTCGCACTTTATTTTAAGCCATTTTGTTTAAATAAAATGAAATAATTATTTATTTATTTATTTATTTAATTTTTTTGTTGTTGTAATAATTACAACAATGAATAATTTCATCGGCAAAGAACGAATGATAAAATTTCTCGAATAATCAGGAGGACAAAGACATTGTGGTGTAAAAAGAATGCAAACGAAAGAGAAAAGCAAGTCATGTAAAATTATGAATTTTATAATTAAAGTAATTAAGCGATAAAGACGTGAAATGGCAGTAATTATTTCAAGGTATTAAAATATCTTGGAATAATAGAGATGGGGAGAGAAAAAACGTCTCTCTTTGTGAATAACGCGCATATTTTGTGATATAATGTGAATGTGGAAAAGATTTATATCGGAAGAGATAAAGTCGATGTCAATGTCGGGAAATAAAAGTCGCGTTTAGTAGTCATCGTTTAAGGGTAATGGAAAAGCATGGAACCACAACTGCACGGCTGTACAGGTGGCGTTAAGCGGCCCCGCAGCACTCCAAACTCCTTCATTCGATCATGAAAGTCAAAAGGCCTCGAGCACCCCCGCGAAATCGATCAGCCGTGAGAGGGGAGTATTTGTCGGGGTCGGGGGGGGGGTAGGTAGGTAGGTAGGTAGGTAGGTAGGTAGGTGGGTAGGTTGGTAGGTGCCAGAGAGAGAGAGAGAGAGAGAGAGAGAGAGCGGTCTGTCAGGTGCGCGCGCTCGCGTGTCCCTGTGTGCCCGTGTGTACACGCGGGGATGCACGTGTGCAGAGGCTATCGCTGATAGCGGCTGAAACGGCGATCGATTCTCGCTCGCCGTTGCGGAATATTCATTGAAAAGCCCTAGGGAAATTCTAGTACGCCGTGCCTCTCGACGAATCTTTTCATCTCCGTTTATCCGAAAAAACGGCTCGCCAAAAAAGATTCGGGCCCGATGGAAGATGGGCACCTCTCCACCTCTCCGCTACACCGACCGTCACCCACCGTCACCCACCGTCACCACCACCCCCTCCCCTCCGCCGGTCCATCCGCCAACACAAGTCCCCGGAGAGCCGGTATCCGAGAGCGGCGAGGATCGGATGCGCGCCCGGAACTCGCTTCCGAATTCTTCCACGAGCCCCAGGCCAGTGTTAAAGGTTACGGCTCCGCATAATTTATCGGGCAGAGCCACCGTTTCCGTTTCACTAAACCCTATTTAATTATAAGATTATGCGGTGATTCTAATTTTGCCGCATCTCTCAATTATTCATACGATTCGTAGCAACGATCTCACTTAGGGCTGTACCAACGCTTTTTTATATTACAAATAATCCCATTTATTATTATCGAGATCAATTCTTTCGTTTAATATACATTTTTTTTTTTTTTTTTTTTTAGTATTAATTCATGGCAAGTAAATAATACGATGCGAAATTAATTAGCTTACGTAATGTGATAATCAGTTAGTCGTGATCGGTGCTGCAACTTACCTGTAACAGAAAACATATATATATATATATATTCACAAATGTGCACTAATTATGTCATTAATCGTGAATTAAAGTAAAATCTAATTAAATGCTGATTATTTTTACGGTTCACTTCCTAAAGTATTCGAGATTCATGATTATTCAGATTGGACTTAATATACATTATATAATTATTAGTGATTTCTAGATCATTCTCTCCTATCAATTCCATTGGACCAAAACAAATTTATTAGAAATACATTATTTAAATATAACTTCATACGCATATGTATTTATTATCGTTATACCATAATGACATTGTAGAAGAAAATTTTTTAAAAAAAAAAAAAAAAAATTTGTCTCGTCAAAACTGTATAATCTATTAATTACAATTCATTTATAAAAAATCGTAAATTTGATAATTTCTTCATATCTAAATGGTATTCTAGAATTAGGACGTTAGAAAATTTAATTAAAAATATAACTCTGTAGGTTTTTTTTTGGTGTTCTTTTTTTATCGCTATGTCCACTGCGCATTTTTCTAATTTAAATTAAATGTGTTAATTAATTTAAATAATTTTAACTCCACTGTATAATTTTAATGAACGTAAAACAAACATTCATATTTTAAATAAAGATTCCATTTCAATCGATTATTTTATTGTATGAGAAAGGTAAATATAGTTTTAATTTGGAAAAAAAAAAAAAAAAAAAAAGTGAGCGGGACCTTTCGCTTTATTAAAAATTATTTACATAGTTACCTGCATATATCGATATTTGCATAAGATTAACTTTAATTTATAGAAAAAGATTATTAGAATGCAATTCCTTTCCCCGGTAACAATATTAAATGAAAATAATTTTTAATTTAAAAAGCGCACTCTTATTATAATTCTAACTAATTAGCGACTTTATACGAATTTAATTTCAGCATCAAGATCCCTTATTTTTCGTAGGAAAAAAATAAAAATATAATCACGAGTTTTTAAAATCCAAAGTACAAATTTCATCGTCGTGAAAAAGACCTTCATGCCCTCGTAAGCATTGTAAAGCTCGCTAAAGATTAAGCGAGCTCTTTACAAAGAAAAGGATTATAGATAGAAACGTTTTAAAATGAACCACTAGGAAATGCACAATTATAATTAATGTATTATAAATTTAATATAGACATTTGCAGGCGCAACTGATAATAAACAGCAGTTCATTATTATACACGAATATGTAGAAAAAAAATCGATTTGGTAAAGTTACCAGTTGCGATAAATAATTAAAATTAGATTGCCAAATAAAAATGAATGATCGGTGATGAGGAAAGATGTCTTCGAATTGAAAATTTTACAATATTCCGCGAAAATCAGTGTAACATTTTTACATTTTTTTTATCTGAAATTACCGCACGTATTAATACCTAAACACGGAAGGGGTTGTGTTTGTTTATTGTTTGGGTTATTAAAAATGCCAGCGGAAACATAATTGGATAGTCAGGCATCCTTAGGAAACAGTGAAATGGCGTATAATTTGCGAACAATTTACTGCGTGCGCAGTGTATTCTATATACCGCCTATACTGCGCAGCTAGAAATTTAACAGGTGAAGTCAGTACTAATTAAGGACCTTCAAGCTACCGTGTGACATGGAATTTCTTACTCGGAGCACTACTACGTACACGCTGGATTCAGAAGTAATTAATAAAATTGGTGCGGTGGGTGGGTGACGGGGGGGTGAGGGGGGGTGAGGGGTAAGGGACATTAGCGCGCTCGGTACGTCAAATCATGACATTGATAAGCGATAATGAAAGAAAGAGACAGATAGTTTCTTCCGAACTTCAAAGGAAATTGAAACTGCCTGAAGCTCATCCTCGAGAGGAAATTCAATGATGGAATGCAAAATGTCGATGTGTATTCAGGTTCCTCCGCTCAAAGGTTCATCCGACTCGCAACGAGTCCATAAAGAATTACACTATTTATCGCTGTCATTGTCGTATGTCATCGACATTATCGAGAGGAATGAAAACAATGGGACTCTGTTAGGGATTTTTTAAATTGCAAATACAAAATTTT
Source organism: Ceratosolen fusciceps (assembly GCA_018883505.1). Taxonomy (NCBI): domain Eukaryota; kingdom Metazoa; phylum Arthropoda; class Insecta; order Hymenoptera; family Agaonidae; genus Ceratosolen; species Ceratosolen fusciceps. The sequence continues at coordinate 8,206,020 of RCIC01000001.1, forward strand.
TTTATATAATTTATCAGGCGTTACTCTTGTAATTTTAAAAATTACTAGTTCAGTGGTATAATTTTACGATTTTATTTCGGTTTAATATTAGATTTTTTTTTTTATTATCACGGATTCTTATTGAAGTATTATATATATATATAGATATGGTTTTCAATTACCTTCGTACAATGGTCGTAATACATATATATATATACATTATAAGATGGCTTTTGAAATACAATTACATTGTTAAATTGTCGATAAGCCTTACACGTTAATCATTGCTTAAAGTAAAATATTCATTAGATGATAAAATCTCAATCTCTAACGAATTCTCATTAAATGCACTCTTAAGTGACGTCAAATTCACGATGAATTCAAATCTAATTCATTATAATTCAACGTTTCATTTTCCACGAAATCCTTTCGATATAATATAATTCCATTAAATAAAATCTACTCTAAGTGATTCGGAGATATATTATTTACAATTGCCATATATGCGGCCAATCTTATCTAAGTAGTTTTAAACAAACGTCCAGAAATGTCGAGTCGATAAAAAATATTTGTAAAATAACCATAGAGAAGGAAATTTCTTTTTATTATAAGTACTTCAAACTTACATTATTATACGCGATGCTTATTTAATAGAGCGAAACCCTATTTTAAGAACGTTATTCTTAGAATTCAATTGAATTCGATTGATTACGTAAAAATCTTACTTCTATTCTCCGCTCATTCTATATGTTTTTTTTTAATATTTTTATGCTCATAAATGAGCCGCCACGTATTATTTATACACTCTTATGTAGAAGGTTTTCGTTGCGATTCCATTTATAAAGCCGCCGTTCATTATCGTTTAATTGGTTTAACCTACAAACAATCTATATCATATTAAACAAATTGAAATATAAATTGTATGAATAATTAAATACAATATGAAGATATTTTACAAATATTGCAAATAATCCTTATTGAAAATTAATTACTTTATTACGGATTATTCAATTCAACATAATTCAACGTATTGCAAGCCAATTTCAAAAAGATAATCCACATTTTTTATTAAATATATTAGCATTAAATAATTGCATTTTCTGCAATAATTACTTAAACGACATATGTCTTTTTCTATACCAAAAAAAAAAAAAAAAAAAAAAAAAAAAAAAAAAAACAGTACAGTAGTTAAAATCAAAAATAAATTATAAAGCGTGGTAACTATTTTATTATGTGCTTTAAATCAAGTACATAAAGTAAACATTTAAAGGTTTTACTTTTAATTCCGTAGTAAATCATTTTAAATACTAGCGCACACCGATTCCAATACAGAAATGATGAGAGTCTATCTTTAACAAACGTATCGTTTTTAAATGTAATATTTATTAATAAAAGAGCTGTTCTTTGAAATAGTATTTTTTTTTATCGATACCCATTAGTTTTTACGATAGAAATTTATAACTTGATATATTATACATAAATTTTAAAAATTTTGCTATATTTATAGCCTAACGGATTATCATATTTAAATTCAGTATAATTAAAAAATAAATTTCTTTCATAAGAGAACAAATAATATTATACGTAAAGAAATATTAATTACGTAGAGAGGGTATACAAATTTTTCATTCAGTCTTTGAGGATCCAACAAAATTATTAATTGTCTCATGAGACAATTAACTTTAATGTAGCTTATAATACAATATCTAGATATTGGTATTAATATGCATGAATGCGTTCGAATATTTGATCATCAATTTAAAGGACGTAAATGACTCGTTACTTGTCACTATAATTTAAAGCATAATGTTTATTCCACATCAATAAACTGTGAAATTTAATTCGCGCAGCATTAGAATAATCTAATAGTTGGAGCAATATAATAAGAGTTGTATACAATAACATAAATTACATTTGTAAAACCGAGTTAAACTGCTTCTCGCGTATATTTTCAAAGCCATGCGTTTTTCAGAATTCTTATTTGATAATTTAGAAAATGTTATTATTTATAATAAAAATAATAAGAAAGATATCAGTTTATGTTGAAATTGAAGAGAAGTGATCTGAAAGCACCTACAAAATGACTTTTAAACAACTACGATTTACATATACTTTGGGGTTAAATCATAAATATTTATATAAATCTAGTACTCGGAATTGAATTTACGAATACATTGCCATTGGAATAATAACAAAAGATTCCATCTGATATTGACATATTTTTGAAATAAATAAATAATATAATATCGTACTTAACGGAATGATGATTTAAAATAAAGTACAATTTTCACTTTTCATAAGTAGTTAAAATGTGTAATATAAAGTCCATTATTTTCATTGAACCAAAAGTTATCTCCGAAACATAATTAAATTTCAAAAAGCTCTTCCATTACTAAATGTAAGTTACAATGAATTAACATTTCTAAGAAATCATATTCCATTGAGTTGATTTATCCAAAGACTTCTTATTACGTTGAAATACTTATCAAATCAATAATTTTTTAAGATTTTCTATTTGAATTTTTGATTTCAAATAATTATTCGACAATTAAACAGTAAAATCTTATGAAATATTGGTCCTTTATTATAAATTATATTGAGATTTTCGAATCGATGATTTTTAAAAAATTTCACAAACATATTAAAAATTCTTTAAACTTCCAAAACACAAATTTAAATATAATAGAAATTTCGAAATTTGCACAAATAATTATACTAATAAACTAATTATTAAATATTTAATATTGTCTATAAATAGCCAAAATAATAAATAAGGTGGAGCTAATTATTTTCTATACAAATTATTCAATTAATCCAATTTAAACCAAAAGAAAAATCGACAATCATCATTACGATTTATTTAATAAATCTTTTACAATTTTTTATTTCCAAAAATGTTTACGATACAACTGCTTCTGATTAAATCATATTTTAAATATGGCGATTTTACATAAACAAAAAATATAAAAAATAATTTTAGTTGATAAAATTTTTACAATTGAAAAAACGTACAAAAATATATTAAAATAAAAAGCTTTTACGAATTGACAATAGATAAATAAATAAAACACATAAAAATTTCTTTATTTAAAATACTGAAATATAGCTTTTAATAAAAGTAAATTTAAGTCTAATCCCATTATTTTATATTATAAAACAATTAATTATTTAAACAATATATATATATATATGTAATGACAATGAATAATAATGTAAATAAATAATTATATAAGATTAATATAGAATATTAAAAAATATTATTTCACAAATTTATTCGTTAAAAAGTATTAAGGCAGATAAAAACAAAACTTACAATGCTAATGTCAAATATACAATATTTTAAATCTTAATAATAAACCTTATCTCTGCGAAAGATCGTCAGATATTTCCCCGAATATCGATAAAATTCCTTAGATTACATTTCCCCAACTTTATTTCCCAAAAGCGAATTATTATCACCTTCATCTAAATATTGCAGGAAATATTACACATTATAAGCGTTGAAATCTACGAAATAAGGATTCCAAATATCAAAAAGTTTTCCCGTTTACAACTAAATACCATCATAAGAACATGTTTATTTAGTTTAGTATACCCTATAATAGGATTAATTGTAAAAGGAAAAGAAAAATTTGACTTTTACTAAAAGATATTTCATAAAAATTATTTTAAGAAGTACATTTTAATATAATAATATTGTCATACGTTGTAATGTTGGGCAAGATCATGATTTAATAGAATAGTCGTAATTAAATATGAAAATCTATTAACGCATAATTTATGCTATGCATTTTCTGGTTTACATTTAGAAATATTTACTAGACCATTCATCATCGTAAGCAACGTGATACGTAATGAAAAAATGGAGAAAATTTATGAATATCGCATGTTTCAAGAAGATAACAAATTAAAAATAAATTTAAAACTATAGGGGAGAACGTGAAAAATATTTTAAAATAATTATTTCATAATATATGATTCGTAAAACATTTAACTTATAAACAACATTTTCTTCTATATAAATAAATTGTTAATTATTTCTATAGACTTGTACTGTGCTAAATATTAATCGACGGTTTACACAGCTCTACTTCTACATATATATATATGTATATATATATGTATGTATAAATATATAATTACGATAAAACTTTGTAGACCAGATTAATCTGTACGATGAAAAAAAAAATATATTTATACGGTAATAAAATTACATTAAAATACAAAATTTAATAAATAAATTTTACGGAATGTGATATCAATTATATAATTATTTGTAAATCCCTTGATAGAATAGCATTTTTTATATGTATTTATAAATAAGTAAATTAAATTTTCATAAAACTCCTAATAACTTACAGCTATTTTAATAATCTATTATAAATCCATAGCCGTGTATAAGATACAATAAATATTTTATGAAATTATTGTTAATATATACACGTGTATAATGAGATGTATATAGCGGAATGAAATAAAACTTTGCACGTAATAAATATGACTATAAAAGCTATAATTATTATCGATCACAAATAAGACATTGCCACTGAGGAATATATAATTTTATCGTCTAATTGTTAAATAGCCAGATTTTTACTAGGCGATAAAAGTACTTTACGATACGTAACTATTAAGCTGAAAGAGCAAAAAATACCTATAAAAATAAAAAAATAAAAAAAAAACTCAATTCCAGTCATATCGTACATTAATATCAAGTGATATATTAGAGACGGATAATAGAGATCTCGAAATTACAAGTCAATGTATATAATTTATTATATACAAGACAGAGGATAATATTATAAATGATATTTCACTTAAACTTAAAGAATGCCTCTATTTATTTTCAAATGATCTTTGAAAAATTGTCTCAAATATTTCATAACTTAGCTTACTACGTAATTTTTCTTTGCAAGTTTCTAAACTTTGCGCTAAAATTGAATTAAATATAATGGAAAAAATTCAATATTTTCCGCTCGACCTGAGCCGGATAATAATACATTGAAATTAATAAGTTCGATCGTTTTTCGAAATCTGCAAAAATTTAAAAATTTAAAAATAATATTAATTGAAAATAATTAATAATTAATAATTAATTGTAATAATTCAATGTAAGAGCAGCACGTTTTATTAGGTTAAAACAATGGGAATTACACGATGTATGTCGTCGAATTATTTTCATATTTTCAGAGCTAGTCTTCGGGCAACCGAGTTAATTAATAAAATATCAGTATTTTGTAGTAATTGTAGCCGGTAGGGGAAAAATAATGTTATTTACTACATAAGCACTTAACGTATAATAAGTCAATATCTCCTAGGTCACTAGGTGCGTTGAATATGGTTTCTTTCCTTTTTACATGCATGCGAATTACGTGTAGTAAATTCTACTGAGCAGTTTCTTCTGCCCATGAGTCTCGAGTACCGTTAAAAAAAATTTTACAATTCTTTTCGTAAATCGATATACTCTGAGGAGAATAAAATGTATCGCTCCCATTCGCAATATATATTACGATTGTAAGTAAATTTAATATCACAAGCTAATTTTATCATTCAAAAAATCGCTATCAAGACTTAATAGGAGTAAGCAAAATGTACAACCCAAGGAGTAGGTCATACATCTCGTGCGCGTATTTGAAAAAAAACGAAGTAGTTATTCGTCTTAGTTTTTACGTGTTCATGTTTTCTCAAATCCACAGAATATAATAAATAAAGGAGAAAAGAACCATTAATTGGAAATAAAATGAAAAGACACAATAGTTGTAGTAATAGAGCTGCTTCTTTTTCGTTCATTATTATTAAAATAGAAAATTTAAATTATACATTTTACGTAATTCTCTTATTTGAGATTGAAAAATTAATCATTATTGAATATTTATTCAAAAGTAGTATATTGCGCCTCATATAGGAAATCTCTGTCAGTGTAGTTACTATATTTCTTTAACAGGTAACATCGCTTAAGACTTTATTGTGTAACTATTTATTTTCAACTAATCCACTTTATTGCAACTGTGAACTTGAATTGGTTCTACATCACCAACGTTTCTAATTTAATTTTAACTGTTTATAAAGGAAGGCTAAACTTTCTACTTTCAATTCATCGTAATTTATGAGTTTTTATCGTTTTCTAAACATATATACATATACATGTGTATATATATATATATATATAGATAGATAGTTTATACTAAATTAAACGGAATTAACCGCGATATTTAATGAAATGACCAGAGATTTATTTTTCGAGTTTTAAATTGGATTAGATCAGTTCGTGTAAGAATTTCGTAATTTACTGTACGTTATTTTTTATTTTTACGAAGTATTCTAGTAATGTCTTTGATCTAAATCAATACATTAAAACATAAAGAAGTTTTTTACAAAAGACCTAACAAAATTATGTATTTATAATGTTGGTTAATTTAAAAAATAATTTTCCATTACATTCTTATAAAAGTAAGAGATGAATTGTAAATTATTCATAACTTAGGTTTCAATTTTTATTATACATTCATGGAATTCCATACTTTTGCAGTGGATTTTATGGTATTTGAACTTTTTTTATTTAATAATAAAACTCGAGGTTGGAGCAATAATGTGCTTATTTGAAATTGGTATTATTAACGTAAAAATTTAGAAGAAATCTAGACGAGTGTTGGATCAATTTTGCAAATAATAATTGGGGAGCTCTCGCTCTATTGTAATTTGTGCATCCATGCGCGTCCAGCAGCAGGAAGAAGCTCCACTGTAACAAATTACTCCCTTGTCCTTGCATCTCCGTACCACGTGATATACTACTGGCTATTCAATACCAGTCAACGAGCACGAACGAAACGTACGAAACGTTCGTACGGGTTCGTCCCTGCTTGATCACTTTTGCATATTCGCGGTTCTAAAGCTCTTCGTGCGACCAAAGTCACTCGCTGCATAAATACTTCCGTTTACGATACATTCATATAATCAATTCGATGTCTTGTGGCCCATTTAATGACGAGCCGTAACCTGACTGACTCCATTACGATTAGGATTTTCTTCGGGTCCCAATTTATCCAAAGTAAATCCAATCCCTAAATTTGCCATTAATAAAATTTGCCAGTCTTAAGTTCTTTGATTTAAAAACGGAAAAATGTTTATGAAATAGGTAGTAATTTACAAACTTATTCATTAACGGTCACACTTATCGAATTAAAATTAATGAATTAGTTTTAGTAGTATTAGAAAATCATATGTATTTCGCATTGGCTTGTTTTTACCAAATCCTCTCGTTCTCCTTCTTTACATACATCTCGTCAGAATTAGCATTTTTATTTAACTCCATGTAAAACTATTTTGTGGCTTTGAGTGGGGAAACTTTTGATTGCATTCTTCAAAAATAAAAAATCGACTAAAATTTTAATCAAATACATCAAAAACAGACTTCATAAATCGTGAAATCCATCAAGAAACAAATAATGCACACATATATTTATACAAATTAATTTACAGAGAAATATATCATCGATCTTTTAAAGCTTAAGTCAAATGATAATAATAGTTTTTCTTTGTCAATTATGTAATTTGTAGAAAATTACTGAGAGTCCATCAACCTACTGCTCACTGTTACGTGATACAACGAAGAGAAATATTTAATTGTCCAAACATTTCGTTACAATGCGCGACAAAAAATTGTGATTTGATAATGAAAATAAGTAAGGGAGTATCATACTTTGAATAATCAAAATTCTAACTTCAATTGTTAACCTGCATAATTTAGTTTTCCATACTCGTGCATGTGTACTTTATGCACGTACGGAATGTACGGGTACACATAGATAAGAATAGATCCATATACATCAATATCAATGAATATTTTATTGGGATAATTATTTTTTTCTATACTATTAAAAGTAGTGTTACATGTATCGTAAACATAGACTGATCATTAACGTAGTAAAATAAAACATTGTTACAACAACTTATACTAGAGCATAAGAACCTTATATGTACGAGGATAATTGCAGAAATAATATAGATTAAAGTTTTATTCATATATTATTTAACATTTTAATACATGTATATAAAAAATACTTGAATATTAAAATATTTATTCCTGGAACATAACGTTAAAATTTAAATAGATTCGTATTATGTTACACCACAATAGACAAATGTTCTCAAAATTCACTATTTAATATCAATTTTTTGATATTTGATATTAATTTTTTGTTCAGTTGCTTGAAACAAATATAATTATTACGTGGCAATGTAAAATCCAATCCAAACTAAACGTTATATCAGTTAAGTTCTTATATTTTTTTATAATTACCGAAAGTCTCGATTCGGCGAAATAATCAGATTTATTTAAATATCTATAAACTAATGTAATACTACATATCTAATTACTACATAAATTAAATCTATTGTATCTGATAAATGGAAGAGATGAATAAAAAATAAAGTGACCCTATGATAAGATTACACAGATTATTGTTAATTATCTACGAAATAATTACTGTTCCTTGTCAACGAAGTTCAATAATTTAATAATAAATAAAAATACAAAATATTTAAGAGTCAAATTTATTTTTATGTCTAAAAAATTTTCATTCAATCCAAATATATTCGAAATCAGGTATGTTTTAAAAAAAATTTCATATAAAACTTTGGAATACAAATTATACATTATCATTAAATCGTTAAATTTTTATTATATTTAAAACATTGAATATTAATTTGAATTGTCGATTTAAAAATTTCATGATTGAAACTAAACTTTCGGAGTTGATGTGATTCTATGATGTCATTGAACAATATTTAAATAATATTCCCATTGAAATAGTTTTTAAATAGATAATTCAAATTTTTTATTAATAGAGCAAAATAGACCAAATTTTAATTATTTCCCAAAAATCTGTTCTGAAAGTATTTAAAATGCAGAAGGTAAAAAAAAAAAGAACGTCGATAAAAAAATATTTACAAAACCGCTCGTTAATTTTATACATAAATATAAATATAAGTTTTATTGGTTAAATAAAAAATTTAATGCATGAAATGTAAATTTCGTACTTTAACTTAATATAAGGTGGTTACGCGTTCAGATTTATATACTTTAGATTTTAGTCGCATTGAAATATAGGTTATTTAAATATTATTTCACACCATTTAGTTGTATATGTAGGAGAACAGACTCACTGACTTATAGTACAGAAATTTATTTCTAAACCATTGGCGAACGTCTTTTTTCGTAAGTCGCTGCTATCGTTCATATTTTTCTTATTACTATTCCGATCATTATTCGTAATAATTATGATAAGTGCTACAATTACGTATTTTTAAAAGAATAATGATAATAATAATAATAATAATAATAATAATAATAATAATAATAATAGTAGTAGTAAAAATATTGTCAAAGTACTGGCAATAAAAGTTAAGTAGTACGTGAGAAATCAAAAAGTAATAAAATAAAAGTTTAATGCGCATACCAATTTAATGCTAGACTTGCTTAATTTCATTTAAATTAGTCTCTTAACCACATTAACAAGCATGTAAATCTATTCAAGTAAAGTGTACTCAAGCATCTTAAAATACTTTAAATGGTCCATGACAAGATCATGCTCAACGTAACACTAATAGCCATTTTGGCTAAATATATTCGAACTTACATTAATCTTTTTACTTCGTTTAAAAATAAACATAATAACAAGTTCGAGATAATATTTATGCATTTCAAAAGCTTAATACTAATTACTAAAATGCTTATTATCATTTATTTATATTAAATTCATAGAAATATTTAATTTACTTTCTTATTAATTGATTTTATTATTACCGTAGTGGCTATAATATATATATTTTTATACGTATTAGCCCAATTAATTAAAGCGCAATCGGGAATTAAAGAGAATCAATGAATTATACAAATATTTTAATAATACCGAAATTATCACTTAAGAGCCAATATTTTATCTCTTTTCTATTATCGTGAATATCGTTATATTACTCGAATATTATCCTGTAAAATCAGTTCAGATGTTATTCATTTTCAGGTCATGTAATGGAACAAAAATTTAACCATAGTAATTGTCGTGAAAGATGACGAATACTGTAGTACGAATAAATTGTATAAAATTATCTTCGACGATAGAACATTGAAATCCTCGAATTTTCTATATTCTAATATAAAAAATTAATAAATGCCGACGAACACTCATTAGAAGCTGTTAATTCTAATGCACGACTACGCTCTCAATATGATATTTATTTTCTTAATAATCCAGTCGAAATTCCTTATTAAAAATTATTAATAACCTATTAATTTATACTTTAGCAAAGAATTATACTTTTTTTTTACATTCGCGCTTTCATTTTATTTTTGAAGCATTTGGTGTTGCACTTCAACATTTTCGAATATAATTCCAATTATTGAAAGTTTTATACGTTTGTCTACGAATATACGAGTACACTATCAAAAATTGCCTGCTGCATTTAAAAAAATTTATTTTCACCCTTTCATTTTTTTATAGCTGGATATTCTCGCTTTTCATACGGAATAATTTTTTTTTTGCTTTTCATACAATTGAGTTTTAATGTAATTCATGCAAACGTTTCCGCATTTTAATATTTTTATTTATATCATATCCAATATTCCTTTTTATTTTTATCATCATTATTCTTATTTTATCCGTTTGTCATCTTAAATTGTTTAACTACTCATTTTTTAATGTTCTTTCTTGAAATTATTAATATATTATTAACGTACAATGAATATTATTGTACTAGTCATTATTGTTATTTATTTTACGTTATTCAACAGATTCATATATATATATATATGTATAACAGTCCATTCGTGAAATTGCTAATAGAATTTTTTAAATCGTAAAACTAAAATGCAATCACTTTATACCTTAAATTCTGAACATATTCTTAAAGCAATTTGAAATAAAGCTGATAATAAAAATATTTCTGTTTCAGGAGATTAGAATTAAATAGGTCAAGTGAATCTGATTCAAGCTGTATATATACTCAAAGGTAAAATTATACTCATATTCAATTAGTTCATTTTTAATTAGTTAACTGCAAGATGCATTGACGAGTAATAAAAAATTACCTGCAATTTTATTAAAAAGTTACGACTCGAACATTCTATTATTGAAAAAAAAAAATTTATTTTAAATTACGTCATTGGTTCGGTGGTTTTGAGTAAACGATTTAGATTATTTAATTTTTCGTCTGCACTCACGATTTCATATAAACAATTCAAGCAATAACTCAATTACTTTAACGAAAAAGTTGGCAAATTATTACTTTCCAGAGAATGTTAATAAAAAATTGCAATTGTACTGCTACATACTCATCTTTTTTCATAAAATCTCAAGTAGAGCAAATACAATATTGCAATATGAACTTTCGTAACTGTAATTGCACATTTTATTTTATTTTATGGAGATTAAGGGATAATTACTTTATTGCAAATTCTGGTATGTAAAAAATATTAATATTCAAGAAAAACTATTTTAAAAATTGAAAATATGTTCTTAATTGATTTATTGTAAACTCATTGTCCTTAAGTAATAATAACATCTTGATAGAAATAAATTTTTTATCAATCAATCTATTGAATTAGATATTTTAATTATTGTGATACAAGAAAATGTAACGGAATAAAAATTACACGTAAAATTATATATAAAATAATCGATTGTAACATTGACAATTGACATTCGCATTATTCGTATGTACTATAGACTCATTATTTTCAATAGACTAGGTCTGAATTTGTAACAATATTGTCTATAATTTTTAAAATAAAACAACTGATATTATAATCATAAATACGTATGCTTTGTTGTATATAAATTGAAATTATATTTTATATATTCTTTAAAATACGTATGCAGTTTTAAGTATAAGGAAATGGACATTTCGACTTTCATATTTCAATGTTTTACGATATGTAAAATGAGTATGCAAAGGACTCTCTTTGGGTCAGATTAAATACTTGAGTTCCTAAGGCTATTATGTCGCTAAGGCAAGCACTTTTGCCTCTCGCTGTCTTACTTTTTTCCCTTCTAAGCTGCTTAATGGCTTTAACTATGCTGACTATATCGTCAATTGCGGTATTAAAACTGTCAAACAGCTTCTTTATAATGATTCATACATTGGCGACTCTACCTGCCTTGCAAAAAAACCACGTGCATATCATATAAAAAGAAGTATGTAAACTCGATTATGTGAAATAAAAATAAAAAAAAGTAAAAAAAAAATATAAAAAAAAATATAAAAAAAAAAAAAGTAGGAACGAAGCCAATCATAATAAATTCAATCGTAAATTATAAAATGAACAATTATAGTTAAATGTATAGCATAAATCAAGAATTGGTTCAATTTTAAAAGAGGAGCAAATCAACATACATATTTCATACGATAATGACAAATTACGAAGTAGTAAAGCAATTATAATAGAAAGAAAATCCATATAAATCAGTTTATGTATATAAAGATCCTAACGCTTCCATTATTTCTTTCGCTATAATTACACATTACGTAGCTCGTCTTCTGAAACCCATATTTTTGTAAGCTCGACCTGTTTGCACAGCTGAGATTAAAGATATTTGCTTTATTGCATATAATAATTCAATGGCTTTAATCTGAAACATTTCAATACTCATACGTATGAATGTGACATACTTAATAAAAAAGTACTTTTGCTTTTGCTTTTTTTATAAATATTCCATTGGAGTGCTAAATGAATTATTTAAACGAGGAAGTATCGTGCGTTAATGAGAAAAAATCTGTATATTAATAGATTTATCTTATTTCTCATATAAAAAAAAAAAATATATATATATATATATATATATATGTATGTATGTATGTACGTATATGTAGAGTGAAATTTTACGACGACGATAAATGATTACTTGATTTAAAATAACTTTGTTGATCAGAGCATTTAAGAAGTCATCGCAGAATGGCAAACTCACTCTATACTTGGCTAGTCGAGACCTAATTGTCAGTAATGGAAAAATCGATAAGATCCAAGGTGTACTTCTGATTGATCCCGAAATTCTTCAAGATAAAAAGGTACATCTCGTTCTAATCCTATACTAAATCAATTGATTTTTCATGTAAAATACCAAGAGAATCATGCCTGAACTTTTTTTTTATCAAGGTTTACGGACAGGTGACATTGACTTTTCGCTACGGTCGAGAAGACGAAGAAGTTATGGGGCTGAAATTTTGTAACGAGGCCATTATGTCTCTTGCTCAACTTTATCCTCCTTATTATCCGAGCGATCGTCAAGAAATTACAACTCCCTTTCAGGTTAGTCTAATCATCTTTCAAATTAATCCGATCATTTTAAAACCTAAAGATGTATTTATTGAGATTTCAATATAAAAGCGCGTTTAATGAATAATCTCTAAACTCATTACGACATGATCTGTGATATAATTTTACAATGAAAAACTATTTTTTATATGCCTGATGGTATTCTAAAATAATTATGTTTTTTTTCTTTTTTTTTTTTTAAGGATCCGTTAATTTAATAAAAACGTAATTTTTTTTTTGCAAATTATCTTTCTACATGTATTGGTGTTATTGGCTTATTAAAGACTTAAAATATAAAAACTATGAAAATAAAATTAAAACAAAAATCAATTACAAGATTCCTTTCGTTACCATTGCTATTATAATATGGTAAAATGTTGCACTGTTACATGCCTGTCAATAAATAATCTAAAAAATATGAATATGAATTCGAAATGAAATTTATATAACATATTAAAACAAAACAATACGTTTAATATAACAAGAACAGATTTAGTTAAACAATGATTTCAGAGATAAATACCAATAAATAACATTACCTTTTATCATTTATTTCATTAATTTTCGACAATAAATATAAGGTTAACGCAATCATTATTATTAATTTTATTAATAAACATTAGCAAATCATTATTATTTTTATAGAATAGAGTATTAATAGAGTTTTTTTTTAGTAAACCAATAAGTATAGTGTTCTTTTTTTTACGTAATTACTTAATTACTTGATCACTTATAGTGTACCATATTAAAAGCTGATTGGTTTTTGAAATATCTGACATTTGATTCAATAAAATCATTATCAGTTTTAAAATAATTTCAATAAATTCAATAGAGAATAATCATCGTTTAATAAGATATCAAATATTAGATGGTAAAAAGCATGATAATTCATAAGTAAGCTCTAACTACGCTTTTAAAATACGATTTCGAATGCAGCGTTTTCTTTTTTTTTTTGGAAAATAAAAAATCTATTAAATCACGACATTGATATATTTAACAATGAGTATATGATACTTTTTTAACTTTAAAGTTTAAAAATCAATACGGAACCAGAGAGATTTATATTTAATATTGATTTCTTCAATTAACGATTGAGGCTCATTAAATCTAATTGCTTACAAAACTAAGTAATCAAAATTTTATGTACAAAGGCGGGAATGATTTATTTATAAATAAAATGTTATAATACTAATAATAACAAAAACTTTAATTCACGGAAACAATAAAGATTTATAAATACGTTTGAAAATATTCACGATGTAAGGATAGTTACATAAATATTTCTTCGTATTCGTAATAATATTTAAAGATAATATAATCGTATAATAAAAAAAAAGAAGAAGAAATTTATCGATAATTTAGATGTAATTGCTTTTAAATATTTATTAATAATAAAGCAATCTCCATATTTATTTATTTAATATTTACGAATGAATCAGATTATCAAACGTGAACGTAAAAACTATTATTTTTATGCTTACGAATAATTTTAAATATTATATCCGCTTATTTGTCGAGGTGTATTGAGAATATGGGTTAAAAAGAAACCTCAATTTCACGTAATCAACTACGAAATTAATAACAGACTCGCAGTATTCGAGTAAAGTACGGAAAAAGTTTCAACCCTACTTCGGAAAATAGTGTCCGGAAGCTCTTCGAGTAACACAAGAATCCACTATATACGACTAAATTTGCACCTTTTTTTTATTTCAATTGTGAAAAAAATATAACGAAAAAAAAAAAATTAATAAATAAATAAAATCTGTAAGAGATTTTGTATTAAACAGAAATGAAAATAAATAAATAGAAAATAATCAATTTTTACCAATCACTCACGAACGCGCCGTGTAATTTAATCTAGGCGTTACAAGACTAATAAATTTATATTTCAACGCGGCTTTTATTTCTCCTTTAAATCTACGATATCGTTAGATATTTAAATAAATATTCGGAACTTGAAATTTTTTTATTTTTGATTTAATTAATAATTTCTATTGACTTGCGAATATACCTTCATATTTATTTCAAATTGTTTTTTTTTTTTTTTTTTTTTTTTTTTTTTTAACATTTATGAGAATTATTATAAATTGGGGTTGTTAGTAATTACGAATAAATAAATTGTTGCTACGTTTTACTATAATAAACGTTCTTAATACATTCGTAATAATGTAGTTAAGCAAAGAGTATATTTTACAAAGTGATAAGAAATTTTATTATCGTAACATCCGCTCGTGAATCTGGCCGTTTCTGATAATGTAAAATTTATGTACATTATTTAAGTTATATTAGTACAAATTTATAAATACAAATTTATTATGAATTTCTCGCCGAGAGTTATTCGATACTAATATAAATTTCAATACAAATTCAATGCGGATTTTATGTGATACCATTTAATAACAGAAATATTTGAAAATAAATTTTAAATGTTTGAAAGTAAATGCTTGGGAGGAACAGTTGGGATAAATAAGTCTTCAAAGATTTTAATTACGGTTAATTATGTACTCAAGTACGCTCTATAATGCTTCGGGCATGAACATCGAAGATATTTTTAATCATCGAAATGCAGAATTGGTAATCTGTATCTTGCTTATTCAGCCAGTGCTTAATAAATATTGTAGAATAGAACGTATAAAAATATTTCTATGCTAAATTGTTATTAGAGAAATAGATAATGGAAAGTTAATGTGATTCGTAAATAATATTGTATAGCAAGTAGTTATTTAACCGTAAAATTCTAGCACGTTTTTCATTATTATCGTTGATAATAACTTTCGCAATAATTATAAAAGTAGATAAATCGATGAAAATTTGTATCCCGTTTATAATTCTCGTATAAATAGAGGGAGGGAGGGTGAGAGGGACGGTGGGATGGGGGCTCGTTCCGATTCCTTAAATTACTCGGATCAATATACCAATCAATTTCTATTTGGACAATTCGCTTGTCTGGAATATTTGCAATCCGACTTGAAAAACTCTGCAAGAACTCGACATTGTAATGGTTGTTAAGCGGGAAAATAATATTCAAGTCTTTCCCGAATGGCACTCTAACTTTAAGGAGGATGTAAATAAATGAAGAAGGGGGATGGAAGCCGAGTTGAAGTGGCGAAATATTTACAATGAACGAGCTCTCGAAAAGTGAAGCTCGAAACTCTAGTCCCGATCGGATGGATATCGGTTACCAAATAAATAA